>VZSC01019443.1:91391-133668 GCA_013398225.1 Steatornis caripensis
AAAAAAAAAAAAAAAAAAAGGAAAAAAAAAAGGCAAGCCCCACACAAACGCCTTCTGCTGCGACAGATGCCCATGTTGCCCCTGGCATGGAGAACGGGCACGAGGGGTTTGCCGTTGAGTTTTTTTCTGTTGTTGTTTTTATTGTTCGCATTTCCCTTTTCCCTTTATTTTTGAAGACTCCAAGATGCCGGCCTCGGCTTGGAACGGAGCGGTGTCATGGCGGAGACGACGGCCTTTGTCTCACAGGGTGTGAAAGCATCCGTTGTGCTGGCTCCACTGCGGCAGAATGACGTTTAACGGGGGGAAAGGGTGCTGAAAGTCCGGGCGGTGTGGCGCTCGCGGGGGAGCCCCCGGCCCCACGGCGGCGTGCGTCCGAGGAAGGGCTTGCAGCGGAGGAGCCTAGTCTGTAATCCTGGCACTCGCGCCTCCAGTCGCTGCCTGCCGTTTGCTCCTGGGGGTCTGGATAATCTCCCTTGGCTTTACCGCACTGTCTGGCCCGCGCACAGGGCCCCCGTAACATATACCCGCTGCCGCGATCGCAGGGAGCTGTGGCGTTGCCACTGAATGGATGGCACTGTGCCAACTCCGCTGCCATCCGCCCTTGCAGCTCTTTTCCTCCCTCCTCCCTCCCGCTCTCCCCTCCTCCTCCTCCTCCTCCCGTCGACTTGACGTTAATTAACACACGGGTTAATTGATTTTAAAAGCTGAAGAATTACAGTTAACTTTTCCCACAGGGTACGGACGCCAGCCGCTTGGCACGGTTCTGCCGCTCGCGCTGGTGCAGGGGGGCAGGGAGGAGCCCGCAGCAAAACCAGCGACCGCGGAGGGATGGACGGATGGTCGTCCGCCTGTTGGAGTGCGGCTGGGGGCGGCTGACGCGTTCCTGCCTCGTCCTCCTGACATGTCACCGCTATATTTTGCTATAAACAATCAGAGCAACCCCTCCCCTCGCCTCTCCCACCCACCCTCCTCTCAGAAAGGCGAGCTCTGCCGAAGTTTAAGCAGGGAAGCCGTCCCCCCAAAAGGCTCGTCACAGCACGCAAACGACCAGCCTCTGCGGGGTCTCGCGCTGCCGGGCTCCGCACCCCGAGCACCCTGCAACTGCTGAGGTGGGGCACCGGAGGAGTGCCGTCTCTCCGTCACAGGCTCGTCCTGTCTTCCAGGGCTCTTTTTGGTTTCCTTAATTGGCTCAGATGCGTCGCTTGGGGTGAAGCATCTCAACCAGGGGAAAGTTGGTTCGTTGTCATTATGAGAGAAACAAACCATGTGAGGGCTTTGTTTTTTCGCGTTTGCTCGCGCTCGCCCCAGTCTGTGCCGCGAGTGAGGGTGAGTGACGGTGCGGCTGGGAGGAGACGCGGAAATGCTGGGGACTCGCTGCTTTCACCTTCTCGCGCTTTCATTTTATTTCGTTTTGTTTGTTAAAAGCACGAAGCAAGTGAAGCGACGAGAGGAATCCATTATGCAAATCAGGTCACATTTGCATAATGTCTCATGACTGGAATATGCAAATGAGTTGTATAATTTATGAGTGCCAGCGTCTGCCTAAAAGTGTTTCCCAGAATTTGTAAAAAGTGAGGCACAGGGAGGGCAGCTGGGCTGGCTGCCCTGCCAGGAGGGCTCTGCGCTTTCTTTTCAAAGTCTTCCTTGAGATCGGCAGCTCAAACGCTCATTAATGAGCAACAAGCCCCCCTTCCCACCCTGTCCCCCTCGGTTTGTTTTCCGTTTCTCCCTCTGCCAAGCCCCCACCTGCTCCCTTCGAGCTTCTCCGGGAGGCGTTTGGCCCGCGCAGGGCAGCCGGCACTGCTGTGGCCGGGCAGTCCCGTGCGGGCTGGCTCGGCCTGGGTCTCGCTCTGCGTGTCTCCGGGGCTCTCGGCAGCACGGGAGACCCTGCCTTTCAGGCAGGCGAGCTCCGTGGGCACAGCCGTGCATCGGGGAGCTGCGCTGAGATGCTTGCCTCCGACAGGCACGGTGGGATTACTGCTTACTGGCAACGCACCACGTCTAGCTGGTGCCCTGAGGCAGAGACCCGTGCCTGACCTCCGGAAGAGCTGCAAGGTCAGTGCAAGGGTGGCAGTGCCAGTGGAGAGAGACCTTGACTTTCCTGCCCAGAGCCGGCAGCGTTCACCTTCAGCACTGACAAGGTCTCTGGAATATCTGGAAATGCAGGACAGGTATCAAGACTCTTTTTCTTCTTTTTTTTTTTCCTTCTTCTCTGCGTGTTTGGAGGTCCCGGGAGCATCAGGGGAGTGCAGGTAGGCTATTTCACAGGGGGATGCCACTGCTCTGAGCAGTCTGTGCAGGGAGAGCGTAAGTGACTGGTGCGTGGGTCACAGCCTGCCCGCTCCCGGCAGGCTCCAGCGAGGAGCAGCGGGGCAGGTGAGGCCAGGGGTCAGGGCAGCTCGGCGTCAGCCGTGCCAGCTCTGGGAGGTTCCGGAAAGGGCTTTTGGGCAAGAAAGGGTGATTGGCTTTCCTTGAGACTCTGCATTTCAGTTGTAAAAACCGTGTGTCTTTATCTCTCCAGTTTCAAATCAGATTTCTTGGTGTTAGTTGCCATCTAAACCGATGAATCTTTCGCTTGCGACCTGTTTTGAAATAACGTGGGTCTTTGTACGGTTTATTTAGTAGATGCAGGTCTTGACTCTCACAGCGTATGTCATACTAAACCTTTCCGGCACAAAGCAGTGAATCCGTAAACTGTGTTTTCACCTGTGACGGTAGGATTCCGGGTGTGGAAATGTAAAAGGACCCTGCATGCGACATCAGGAAGGTAAAACGGGCATGTCTTCCGTCGTGACGAGCAAGTGAGAGGCAGCAGCACATCCAGACTCCAAAGCATCTTCCGCTTCTGCCTGCTCAACTTTGGTGCCCTCCTCCTGCACTGAGGGGTGACTGTCCCCCGTGCCGGTCCTCACCGCTGCAGTTGCAGAGAAGTACCCGAGTCTGACCTGGAGCCTGCGCGAGATCGGGGCCGCTGGGAATAACTGGTGGAGGGCAGTGGGAGGCAGGGTGTTCTGCGGGGAGCTGCGGCAGCAGGGGGGGCCGAGGGCCGTGGGAGGGAGCGGTGTGGTAGCCCTGGGGGACGTCCCACAGCTCGGGGACGGTGGCCCTGCAATGTCAGGAGTCAGGGCCGTTTTTAACCTCTCGGCAAACCACCCTGCGTTTCTCACCGCAAAAGGTCCTGCGAGCCGGAAAGGAGAGAACATCTGTTCGTTTACTTGCTAGGGTGCTTGGTGTAGCATCGGCAGATCCTGCGCCAGGACGTGAGTTGGTTCTCCGGACGGTACCTGTGACTTCCAGGGTGTCGTGGGGTGGGAGGACCACCTCTGGCTGTGGAGAAATTCGCAGGCGGCAGAGGGAATTCAGTCTCCATTTGGGGAGAACACACAGCTCTGTGTGGAGCTCCCCACTCCGTGCTCCGGTCTGCCCAGGGTGCTGGTCCTGGTGCCCCCTCCCTGCCGCTGCTTCTGACCCACACATCGCAGGGGGGAACGTCAACTGCTGTTNGGCTGCGGAGAAATTCGCAGGCGGCAGAGGGAATTCAGTCTCCATTTGGGGAGAACACACAGCTCTGTGTGGAGCTCCCCACTCCGTGCTCCGGTCTGCCCAGGGTGCTGGTCCTGGTGCCCCCTCCCTGCCGCTGCTTCTGACCCACACATCGCAGGGGGGAACGTCAACTGCTGTTGGGACAGAAGACGCAGCAGAGCTCTCTTCTCAGGGCGCAGTGCACAGTTCAGGTTTCCCCGCAACCTCACCTTCCCTCTCCACGGCAGGGATTGCCCGGGAGCCCTGCCGCGCCATCCTCGTCTGCCCTGATGTCCCCAGGGAGACCTGCCCGCTGGAGGACCCCTTGCCTTCCAGTGGGCAGGGCCTTCTATCTGTGTGTCGCTTTGGGGGATTTCTATAAAACCGCCAGAACTCATAAAGTGGTTTTGATGCTGCACTGAGGGCTGGTGAATGTCCTGAGCTCTGGATTTAGGGATAAGGCAGCTTCTCTGGGGTGGGAGAATGAAAGCTCATCCGGCACATGCACTGAACCTTGCGCGTCTGCCGGACAAGATTTTCTGCTCTTTGTTTGTCAGGTAACAAGGGGCAGTAGCACGGGGAATGCCTCACGCAGTATTACTCGTTTACTGCCTGTGTTTCTGTTGGGGTGGTGTGTTTTACCAGCTGAACAGAGCGCGCCTGCCAGACCCTCGTTGCTTGCTTCCAGTGTCCTCCTGTGCTTGGCCCCTGTGGTTTCCCACCGGCGATGCTGGAAGGATTCCCTGCAGGTGCCTCCTTGCGGCTTCCCCAGGCCTTTCTGTGCAGCTCTGGCTTTCTGTACCTCGACGGAGGTAAGCCGTCTGAAACACTGACCCAGCACACTTGTGAGCCGAGGCTTCTCTGCACGTGGGGCGTCCCCAACAGAGCATGCTTTAGCCGCGTGCCGACTAACATCACCCGTTGTAATTTCCACCGAGAAGAATTCTCACATCCAACTAGGGTCCTTGTTTTACAGAATCACGTCACCTCTGCCTCCGTCCATGGCTGGCTTAAGCAATGGGATACAGTGACAGGGAACCTCCGGTTCCCTCCTCACCTCCCCTGGGGAAGGCAAGCGACATCAGGCAACGCGAGCCGGGCTTGGATGGACTCTCCCGGTGTTCCACCCCTACCGGTGCTGAGCTCCATGACAGTGTGAGCTGTTGATGCCAGTGTAGTAACCCATGTTCTGAACTGCCGGCTTTGTCCCACCCGTTCTCAGTTTCGCACGAGAAGGGCAAGGTGCAGCAGTCTGAGCGCTGCTTGCTGAACAACTCCGTGAAGGCACCGGTCTGCCGGCAGCAAGCATCAGCGTCGTGTTACCAGCCTTGGCACAGCCCGTGGATGTGCCTCACGTTAAGAATAGTTTGTCTCCATGGGGCTTATTGCCTGATGGTTGTAGATAACAACAGTTGTAAGCAAGTGTATAAAATCTTTAAATCTTTAACAAATCTCTCATTAATCCCAGTTAAGTAGATTACAGTTGACTGCAGGCTTTAAAAGGAAGCAAGCTGATCACTTGTAGGACAGAAAATGCATACAATGAAAAACAGTCAGACAGATAGGCTGTAATGCGCAGTTCCCTTGTTCCTGGTCTTCATAAAACTAGGATGGCAGTCAGACTGCTGGACCTGGGTTCAAACGGAGCCAAAGATTCGATGAGATGAGACTGTACAGCATGATTTTGTATGGCGTGATTCAAAAATACCAAAGATGCTAAGGGCAGGTATCGTCTATGCGCTGCAGACTCAGGAAACAAAGCAGTTACGTATGAGTGGCATCTTCAGAGAAACAAGACAGGGTGCTGAAGTCCCAGATGAAAATCGGGATCCTTCTCANAAATACAAAAGATGCTAAGGGCAGGTATCGTCTATGCGCTGCAGACTCAGGAAACAAAGCAGTTACGTATGAGTGGCATCTTCAGAGAAACAAGACAGGGTGCTGAAGTCCCAGATGAAAATCGGGATCCTTCTCAAGGTTCAGCGTGAAATTGAGGTGCTGAACATCAGAGGGGCCTGTTCAGGGCCTCTGGTACTCTCTGCAGTGGTCGCTGGACCTGATCTGTGTTTGTAGACAGAACTCCGATAACACAAAAGCAATGAAATGGTTAAGTATCTTAGCATGATGGAATTCAGCCAGATATTTACATTTTGCTTCGGTAACCGAAGGAGTGGATTTTGTAGGATTAGACTCAGCTGGAGTGATTCGGGGTTTCTCTTCCTTAGAACCACGTGTTCCTTTTCTAAACGCGTACTCCGAGTTGTAAAGTACACAAACGTTGCGAGCTGTAGATGTGGCAGGTGCGGGTGAAAGCTCTTCAGCAAAGGGCAGGCGTGTCTTCATAGCCAGTCCCTGCTGTAATTCAGTGAGTTGCTCTCAGCCGGGGCTCTGCCCGTTGCTCCCATCCTCTGCCTGCTCCGGCAGTCATCCGTGACTCCTGCGCACCCAGGGCCCTACGCTGCCTGTGGCTTTTTCTCGTGTTTTGTCTGTTCCTGTCCCTTATTTCAGCGGTGCCTGCTTTCTTTGCCAGCTCAGCGATTGTTTTCTCTGTCTTTGCCTTTGACTCTCGTCGCAGCGCTGTCCCCAGACCAACGCGGACTAGGACCTTCTGCTCTAGCGTGTATACACGTGTGTGTGTTTCAAAGGCGGCACCGTGGTGAGCAGTGCTAAAGATTGCTGCAGTACCTCCTGCTTCTGTGGTCGTGTCTGAACGGAAACGCTGATGTTAGCTCCTGAAGATTCAGGGTGACACTCAGGTCAATGGCAGGTGTTCTGAGTTTGGTGGTAAGCAAGGGACGCAGGATAAATCTTCCGAAGGGACAAATGCTGCTTGACCAGCAAAGCCTGAGCGTGCCTGGGTCCACGGGAAGGGAGCTCTTGGTGGTTTCCCCACATTGGCAGGTGGTGTTTTGCTCTTCCGAGGGCAGCTGAAACTTGAGGTGCTTTGTGAGCAGGGCAGGCGGTCACGTCCCTCTCCTCTACCTCATCCCTCGAGACGGGCAGAAGAGCAGACGTGATGCGGGGGCCTCAGCCTGGGCCCTCACTGTGCAGTCAGATCTTTAGCGGTAGAAGGAAGAAGCTGACTGAAAGTTTCAAAGCCGCCATAGCAATCGGTCTCCTAAACCAGTGACACTTCTGTTCTAGCAGCGTTACGCTTTGTCTAACCATGTGAGGAGATGGCTGAAAAACAAGGACGGGAGGGCGCCCTGCTTCTCCCCAGTCTTTACCAAAATGATGAGCAGTTCCTGTTGTCACTCTCGGGTGATCATAGGATATTGTACTTCAGTGCCGAGATCTGCTCACCTTGCTCCCCAGATAGCCAGCTTCCTCACCCTGCAAACTGCCCACGGGTGCGATAAGTAGGTTAATGCTTGCTTTAGGGTTAGCCTGAGGGCGAGAGCTCCCGCAGGGACGGCAGACTCGCGTTTGCTCGGTGTGTGTGTGAGTTCATGCGTGGGGAAGCCTTCAAGGTGAATGAGTGCCTACTGCTCCCGTTTCACCGTTGTGTGCCCCTTCCTCCTCTTTCTGCCCTGGCAGTGGAAGCCTCGTGGCTGATTACCGAGCGGTCGCTTTGCTTTTCGTGTTCGTTCTGTGTTCGCCGATGCCCTGCGTCGTTCTTTACGGTTTTGACTCCCTGGTTTGGGAGAAAGTGCAAAGAGCAAGGAACGAGGACAGAGAAATAGAAGAAATGCAAAAGGTGGGGATTATATCACTGGGTATGATTTTCATGCTGCAGACATTCATACAGAGACTCTCCTGCTGCAGGAAAGGAATGGGACCAGAGACTTAGGTCTGTGTTTTGTCACATGAGTCTTCTGCACAACCTGGCACACGCAGAGCTGATGCCTGGTTGCAGAACCCAGCTCTCACACGCTCGCTGTCTGTCTGCTAAAGCCCTGGCTCAGTCACCAAGGCCGCGTCTCAGGTTCCACGTACTTTTCCAGTAGCGGTTTTGTTTCCTTTTTGCTTCAGCCTCACTTCACCAGGGCAAGGGATGGAGCAACAAGAACTCAGGTTTCAAGTGGTTTTTAAAGAGCAACTTACTTGTTGGTCAAGTGTTCGACTTGGGTAAGCAAATCACAGCCAGAAAAAGGCAAAAGAAGGTACATCCTGCCTGCTGCCAGGTACCAAGTCTCTGCTCAGAGTGACCTTGAGCTCAGGCAGTCAGCTTCAGAGCCGCGTAGCCGTTCCCATGCTCAGCTGCGTGATCTGTGCGTTGAAAGCCCAGTCTTGGAAGAAAGCCTTGTGATGACACCGTGGTGACACAGGGCGTACACTGCCGACTCGTCGGCAATGGTGGTGTTTGTTGGACTGGAGATGAGATTCCTTGACAGACATCTGGAGGTAGTCCTGGAGGGAACAAGAAGGTTATGGTGGGGAAACAGGAGCTCTTGCGGAATGAGAGAGCTTGGGACCAGCGAGAGGATGCAGAGAGTGTTGTGCTGTTACACGTGGGGATGGAGTACTCTCCTTCAAAGCGATTTGAGTAATTCGTAATTCGTACTGTAGCAGGAGCCAACAGAAGCGCTTCTGTCCCGCCAGACTGGATGGTTTCTTTTCTGAAGCACGTTGGCCTGCACACGCTGTCACGCTGGATTGATTCGTTCTGTATTAGCCGTTTGCACTCTCAGATCAGGTCCTGTCGTTGTGAAGTTGTGGAATGCATCCGTGAACACGCTGATGGATGTTTTAAATGCAGTAAGTGCCCAGGAAAGGTGCTAACGGAAACTAGACAGAAGCAGCATGGATTCCGGTGGCATGGGCAGCGTGCGGAGTACGGCACCGCTTGCGGGTGCTGAGACACTGCTCTAGCGTTAAGTGGCCAGCTCCACTTGCACAGACAAAGACCCAGCCAAGCACAGCAGGAAAAACTAGACCAAGGCTTCAGGACGTTCTCCCACAAAATACTGAAATACCTACTGAAGTGTCTACCCTAGAATATTTTAAGACTTTTTAAAATAAAGCAAAGAACTACTCTAAGCCTACTAAGTAAACACCAAAGTACGGGCTGTGAGCTCGTGGGCTCGTGCTCCTCAGACGTGCACGCAAACACCCAGAAGGTGCCGATATCAACACATTCAGCAGGTGCAGGGATCTAGGCTGCAGAAACAGCGGCTGCCCAGACCTCCCTGCCCGCAGAGTGGCAGTCTGCCCCTTCAAAAACGACTCAGAGAATTCCTGTTGATTTTTTTGGTGTTTTAGCCTTAGATTTTCTGTTTGTATTTGTCTAACTAAGAATTTTCTGTTTGCTCTGTGGTTTGTTCTTCTTGGATGCTTCTTTGAGCCATCATCCGTATTAAAGCTTGAACGGCCTTTAAAAATGAATTCTTTACCTCATGTGAAATCTTGTCTAAACATTCTTATCTTCATTTACTAGGCATGCATTGATTAATTACCAAATTAAGCTACTCTGAACCCAAATTACGGGTTTGTGCTAGGTTTTGCAACACTCACGTTAAATCTTTTTAAACTGATTTTTAAGTGATACTGCTTTTACTTTAGACGAGGCTTTGATTTCAGTTCTGCCACACTTATATGCTTTTCCTCGCATTCCTTTTTCATTTCCATTTCGTTCTTCCAGTTCCCTGCCTCCCAGCCCTCTGCTCTCAACCTCGAGTGCTGTGATTGGTTTTTTCTTCCTAACTTCTCCCTTTTTCTGCAGCGTCACTGGCAACTCGCTCCTGTTCTTCTGGTCTCTGCTCCCCTGGCTATCAGTAGCACGTCCCTGCAGGTCCTCTCCTCTCTCCTCCTTCCTTGAAATCTGTGGAGTCTGTCTTTGTCCCCTGCGGAGCGTGCAGAGGTTGTTAACGAAATGGCAGCCTTACCTGTGTCTCTCAACAGTGCGCGACAAGGAAGGTGCCAAGCGGGAACGGCTGCAAATGCCAGAGCTGATGCTGGGCATCCCTTCCAGCAGTACGTGTCGCTGCCATTCAGGCACGGGAGCGGAAAGCTGGGCGCCCGCAGGCCGCCATGAGCACCTGCACCCGCGGGCGTGGGTGTCGGGCTGGCCACGGCCGGGAGCACGGGGCAAGGATGGGAACGCAGCAGAGCCCATTCGGGTGCCTTCGGTCACGCCTCGCGCATCGGGTTGCCCTCTTTTCTCTTACTGGCAGACTAGCTCCGAAGAAGGAAAACAAACCAAAATACGCCAGTGATTTTGAATTGCAAATCTGGGTGTTCAAAAGCCATGAAATGAGAAATTTAAGGTGCTTACTGCAACATGAATCCACCCCTGTTGGACACGAGTAGCATTTCCTATTTCTGCTTATCGAGTCCTAAATACGTATCTATCTATCTCGGTTAAAACAGATGTTCAAGCAGCTATGGCTGGCGAAAACTGGCCTAGGGAGGAAAACAGGGAGGGTTTTGATATGTTCATTATTACAGAGGTTGACTGTGGCAAGATAAGATTAAAAGTGTGCCTAGAACTATGCACTCAAAATTAACTTACTATTTAAATTTTAATGTTTGACGTTCCTGTGTTTAATTGCTGTGTAAATATTAACTCGTCACATAAAGGTAGTATTGACGTTCTCCGTCAAAATATTCTCTTTGTGGTTGCTTGCCGCTTCTTTACCTGCTTTAAACCTGAAATTTTCTACATCCATTTTTGTCTTGGCATGATTTTTTCTTCAGTATTTCTGGAAAAAAACACGTTTTCCAAAAGTTATTTTAACAGAAAAAATACACGGCTTGTTCAAGATTTAAGGGTGGAATCTTACAGGTGTTTCCTTGAAAAACACGAAAGCCTCTGTGCTTCAATGTAAAGATTGCAGTATTTTTGCTGGAAATATTTTAGCAATGTGCTGCGCCTTGCCTTCAGAATTAGCCTTAACTTGGGCGTTTCCCACCCTCCAGCCCTGCTGGGGGTCTCTTCCAGCCCCATTCCTCGCCTGCTCTGTCCCTGTGTGAGCACGCCAGTCCCACACCCTGGCTGCATTCCCAAATTGCAAAACTTGGTGTGATGGCGCGGCTTCAGTTCAGCCTCCGTGCCACGCGCCTGCACCGCTGCTCTTTGATGTCACGCTGTGTGCACGGTTATTGCTCTGTGAATGGATCGGCACGTGGCAGAGACGGTTGCTGTCCGTGGGATTTCTCACCCAGCTGGCGTGGAAACCTGGAAGAGTTGAACAAATGACTGACGGCGGCTTGGGAGTTGTCTCGGTGGGGAATTGCTTTCAGTGACGGGTACGGCCATGGGGCTGTTACGCTACTGGACACAGTGGACAAGCCAGGACCCTCACAGACAGCACTAACTGTCCTCATCTTCGAAGTTTTCAGCTCGGAACATGAAGGCGTTTCTTTGGAGAATTGCTGACCACTGGCAGTCTTGCTTGAAACACATGAAGTGCGATAAAGTTGTTACGTGCTTCTCAAATCAGATCTAGACACCTTGGATCAAGCACCTGCAATTAGAGGTCACACCTAGTGCTTGAATCTCCCTCTGCCTCTATCCTGCGTTTGTAAAGTGCAGGTAATAAAACTTTTTCCTCACGGGGTGCTGAGATTAGGTAACGCTCCTGGAGAATTTAGGTGATTATGAATGTCATAGAAATTGCTGGGAGCAGATTAATAACAACGCTCTGCAAGAGGTTTGAAATGTGCACGCTAAATGCAAGTTGGAGCCACACGCTAAGCTGTGAGAGAGCAAAGGAAATAGCGACTGATTACCTTTTCCATGCACATTATCTGCCTTGGAATGAGTAAGTCCAGGATAGTATAGGATCATTTATTGGAGACATATCACGTGCTTATACAGAGGGGCCCAAATGATGCTGGCAACCTTAATATTGTCATAGCCGGTGTTCTAATAGTGTCTCGCGATTGTATTATTTTTTGTAAAACAGGTCTACTGTAGGCAGTGTTTTTAAATTAAGAAATCACTTCTGTTCTCATGCATGTTTCCGTGCTTAGTCCAGCTAATGAAAACTGCAAGGGTTAGGCGTTCTGTGAAAGCCTTCCCCGATAGTAAATGTTAACGGAGACACCAGAGCATTCACCTAGCTATTAATCTGCAGATAATAGAAGGTCCATTTCTTAAGTACACACAGAAAAGGAGAAGAAGAAATACTGGCTATGACACAAAATGAATTGTCTTCCTCCGTGCCCTTGTAACCTAGGGCATGTAGTGCAGGCTGCCAGGCATTGCGTTACAGATTTAAAAGTCCTGGAATCTCTCAGTTCT
Source organism: Steatornis caripensis (assembly GCA_013398225.1). NCBI lineage: Eukaryota > Metazoa > Chordata > Aves > Caprimulgiformes > Steatornithidae > Steatornis > Steatornis caripensis. Next base: position 103,099 of record VZSC01019443.1, read on the forward strand.
TTAGCAGGTTGCCTGATGGATTGGTGAGTAATGTACTCGAGGAGTGCATTACTAAGCCCCAGACTAATGGCTAACTCTTGCCCATGGCTTTTGCTATAGATCATTCATCGTGCTATTCATAAGCTCTCTGCCAGTCTGTGTCTGGCACTCATGCTGCTGCTCTGCTCCTAACACCATTTGCCTGATGAATTCTGCACGAGCATCCCCCACGTTTTCAGAAGGCAAGTGGTAAACGAGAAGAAAGGAGCGAGTCACGGTTCTCCAGCAGTTCCCCTCGTGCTCTTTTGGAGGACATGGTAAAGGGTAAGGCCCTGGGCATGACACTCGCTCACCCAGTATTACTAGTAGCCTGTAAAAAGCGTCTGGGGTTTCTGCACGCCACGGGGCACCTTCCCAACGCTTTCTGAGGAATCTGTGCCTGGGAACTTTACTTTCCTAGGAAGACTGATGTTACGAGCCGTGGTAAGATAGAAAGGGGAAGGATAGGTGACTGGGTTGCTGAGTATGGCTCTTCAGAAAGGAACTAGTTCGTTTCTCTGATGTGTGCTAGAGAGAGAGGCCTAGTTGTGGTTACCAAGAGTTGGCTGCTGCGTGAGGAGCTAAACGAGGCAGAGCCAAGCTTCACAGCAGAGACCGTCTCCAGGGCTGACTTCTGGGCTGGCTTTGGTGGACAGGGCGCATGTGTGCAGCAATCAATGAGTTGCCCTGCTTCCAGGCCCTTCCTGGCCTTAGAGGTTTTCCTCCTTCTTTGATATTCATAGGACTCCAGGATAATGCCCAGGAGTTGTGGCTCCCTGGTGTGGCTGAGACTAGCTGGACCCCTCTCTGCTCCTTTCACTTGGGTCGCTGCACAGTCACAAGAAGAGAGCAATCCAGTCAGCTGTTGATTTACGCTGGGGACCCATCTCACCTCCAGTTGTTTGAGCCATCCAGGACCCTTTCCGATTCCCGAGTCCAGTCTGGTAGCTTTGCTGACAGAGAAGGTTTAAGCCTTGCTCTGCTATTCTGTGCTCTTTGGCTTTGTATTTTGTATTTATTTTTTGCAAGAAGTTACTTAAACTTCTGCAGTTCTTCATTAGCATATGCCCAATGAGCTTATAGAAAGGACGAAGCCTTCATCCTAAGGAATTTCCTCGACAGCAGCCAGAGTAAAGATTGCTGCTAAAACTAGACAGCAGAACGGAAATCGCAAAAACAATGCAGGTGAGAGAAGTCCTTCAGTTTCAGGAGTCCCGTGAAACTAGAAAGAGCCCAAACTGGGCAACAAACGCTTTCAGTTTATTAACTTACTCCACATGCTAGGAGTGTTGCGTCTTTCAAGGCAGGGTAGTAGTAATGACATCAACGTGCTTGGGGAGCTGGGTATTATTACATTCTTTTAGGGAAAGACCTCTTTTTACTGGGGCTGTTTTTCTTTATGCACTTCGAGTACAGCTTGGGCACCTTTTCATTGCCCCGAGCGGTTCTTTGTATTATTCACGTTAATTCTACAACTAAAAGTCCGAGGGTATTTTGCATACGGAAACAGGTGGAGGATGCGGGAGGCTGCAGACAAAGACAGTGCTGCGAAAGAGCAGTGTGCCGTACACCCAGAAATTCCCAGCGAGTGTTGTCAATGGGTTTATTTGCATGCTCTTTCGGAAGATGTTTCTGGTAATAAAGCGTCATCAGTCTGTTATTTCTTTTGACCAACCTTTCTCGGCCTGCCTGTATAAAACCTTACAGTGGCCTCTATTGAACTGGGAATATCCTCTGCTTGTTTCCTATCTTCCAGCTTGAGCCTTCTTTCTTTAACAAGCACAACAGCATGCTGCTCTGTCTTCAAAGAGGAAATTAATTCCGTCCGCAAAAGGGTCAAGTGCTAGAAAGTGCATAGCAATGCAGTTTGCATGGCAGGATCCAGGAGATATGATGCTAATAAGATTCTAAGATGAGAACAGCAGACCGGCTCTGGGGATTCAGATGAAGGGTTCTGTAAATTTTAAAAGAAATGGTCTCCAAAAACTAATGATGTCTGCTTTCCAATTCATTAATAATGTGGAGCAGGGAGATGGGAGTGCGGAGCAGGCCATGCTTTGAAACATCAAAATGTAACAAGGAAAAAAAACGGTGAGAGCTCGTCTCTTCAGGGTCATAGAGCTGGGAGAAACAGGCAGGCTGCGGGGGAACACAGTGTCAGCGCCCAGAGGGAAGCAAACCGCGCCGTATGTCCTGCTACGTGTAATTTATGCACGGACTCTTCGCCAATGTTGATGTAAAATGTCTGTGCTGAAAAAGATGTTGCTGTATGGACAGAGCTTTTTCAGTGTTCCTGTTGAAGGTGACTTACTGCACCGCGTGTCTGATGGGTTTTAGAAACATACCTGAATTGTCTTAGCATATTCGCAAACGACTCCCGATAAACCTTCCCCTTCACCTTCTTGCATTGCGTGCACGAAACTGAGTAACGAGAACCTGAACCTTGTTTGTAGTTAATAGTGGAAAAAAAACCCTCAGGCAAAGCCTAATGAACCAAGAGCAATTCTGAGCTTTCCTCTGTAATATCTGGAGAGACTGCGCCTTTCCAAGGGCTGCCTGGACACATCGTGTGACCTTGCTGCTTTACATCGTGAAAATTCCCCATTACTGGCTTAGCGTTTGCATGAAGGTGCTATCACGCAGATATTATGCCAGCGTCTCTCCCTTATGTGTGCAGAGTTTGCAGCTAATAGAAAACGCCTGTTCTTCAGCGGTTTCCAGAGCGGGGAGATGTGCAGCGGGAGGATTTAGCTCTGACTTTTATTTTGACAAAGCTATTATGATTTGCAGAGCGAGGTTAAGGTTTTCCTCCTGTCTTCTCCTTTTATCTGTGTGATATTTTCTCAACTCGCCTCGAAACCTCCCGTCAGCGACGACCGGCGAGGTTCTGGGGAGCTGCAGAGCCTCGCCACCACCTGCAGCTCTTTGGAGCCAGTCCACGGGCTGCTGGCCGGGCAGCGCTCAGCCGCAGAGAGCCCAGCCCAGGGGCATGGGGCAGGGGCTCCGCTGCCAGCCCGGAGCCTGCGGGGCTGCCACTGCTGGAAGGGGCCGCCACTGCTGGAAGCCGCTGCTGCCACTTCCTTGGGGCTCAGCACCAGCACACTGCGGCTGTACCTGCGCGCTCCAGGTGCAGCGAGGGGCACCTGCCACAGCCGCTGCGCCGGCCCTCATCCTGCACGCTCAGCTTGGCCCGGGAGCTTGACAGAGCATGTTCCAACCCCAGCAAGACCGGTGGCTTGTCTTTGCTGCCTTGTGCTGCCCTGAAGCTTTTTTGTCGTGGTCTGCTTTCACAGCCTGCAGGTCCCGTCTGTTTTCTTTAGCTTGAGTCACGTTATCTCAGCAGCGAGTCATGCTCAAGACAAGTAATTTCTCTTGGGCACAGGAGCAGGGGTTCAAAGGAGTGTCTAGTAAGTGGTAGCGTGTGCTTGGGATGCCCTGTCCACTCAGAAGAGTTGTTTTCATGAGGGCTTCTGCTGAGCTGCAGAATCAGGTGGCCCAGCTGAGTGTGTGGGATGTGGTGGGTGGTTTTGGGGAGGCGGCTCACAGAGTCTGGCCAGAAGGCTTGAGCTGAGTTCTGTTCTCTTGCAAAAGCCACAGACATGGAGGTGGGTGAAGCAGGGCTCTGCATCGTGTCTGCACCATGTTCATAAACCAGGTTTCTCTTACCGTGTTTATAAATGTTGTGTATTTCTTCATCAGGATACCACGGGGTCCTCAATATTGGCAGGTATGCCTCAGTTGTCCCTAGAGCAAACCACAAATGCATTGGCACCAACTTCAAAAGCCACAGCCATCACCTGGGGTTTTTTCTGCGTGTTTGTGGGGTCCAGTGAATCAGCCTAACTTTACGGACGTTCCCATGAACTGCAGGGATGATATACCCATGTGTATCAAATCTTCCACTTTCCTCATGTTTTCGTATCGAGTGTTTCCTTGGAGAAGAGCTAGGGAATTTGTTTCCTCGGGAAATCTCAAGATGGATTGATAAGAATTTTCTTGAAGGTTTTCCAGTGAAGTTCCTGCTTGTTATTCCGTTTCTCATCACAAGGTTACAGAATGACTTGCCTGCAGCCACATAGTCGGTCAGTGGAGCAGAACAGAGTTCACAGCTGCTTCAGTGGAGATACAGCTGTGTGCACCAGGGCTGTCTTATGGCATCGGTAAGGATATGAAAAACAGCTGGTACATGGACGCCTCTTTCGTTGGGGATCTTCACCTAGCCACTTAGAGACAGAGTTGATTTTTCCGTCAGTGATCTTCCAGCAGAAATCACTCTGGCTTGGAGCTTGGCAGTAACATTACTGTAGCCTTGGCATGAGCAGTTATATTTTTAAGGTCTTTGCTTATGGTGAAGGGGAAATGAACCAGCATTCCAGTGTAAAATATGAAGATTTCATAAACATTTCATAAATTTCCTGAGCTCTGTGCCCCAGGTAGACTGACTGATGTGTGATGACCACCTCAAAATGTTATGCATTCCTTTCTGATTTGCATCAGTTTGCTGCTGACTGCTTTGACCGCGCTTTCATCTAAAAGATTAAAAAAACCCCTAGGTTTTGCTGGAGGAGAAAAAAGAAAAGGCCCAGATATTTTCTCCATTCAAAACCCAAAGCTTCTGCTCTAAACTGGGACCCTACTGCTGGGCACGTTCCCCTGTCTTCCTGAGTGACAAACATCTCCTGTGCCCGTCAAGCTGCAAAAGCCTGCGAAAGAAGAACTACAAAATAAGACACCTAAATTTCTGCAAATCTGTGAATGAGATCTCTTCTATAATCATGGCACCCAGGCTTGAAACAGCCTGTGGAATCCTTTTGAAATACAGTAGGAAATGCCAGTGAGCTCTCTGATAGTCTGGATGTTGTACTGGAACTCGCTCTCCAGGTGAGAAGCCCAGCTTCTCTTACCAAAAGTCATTTAAGACCATTTCTATTTGTGCTTTCTCTCACTGGCATGGGGAAAGGATTATATTCTTGCTGTTTGCAGGAATCGTGTTTTCATTTGTTTGAAGAGGTGATTCCTTCAGTTCTTTCTTCAGGCTAAATCATTTGAACTCCTTCGCCGCTCCCTTAGGGGTCACGTTTCCAGATCTCAGTTCATTTGCACCATTCACCTCTGGGATGTATCCAGCTGCTCCACTAATCCTTTGAAGCACAGTTCCCCGAACTGGACACCAATGCTTCAGCTGGGGATCAAGCATGCGGATGATTTCGCATGTCTTGCAGGCTACGTCCTGTTCATGCATCCAATGTAACATTTTCCTTTTCCACAACAGGCTTGCATTCATATGCATCCACTAGCAGTACTAGCCCCATCTCAACAAGCTCCTTCCTAGCAACCGTCGATAGCCTTGGTGTTACTGTCATAGCCATCTTTTTGCTGTTAACCTTTTAGACGAGACTGGAACAAGATGATAGGAAAGACTGATCTTCTCAGCATCACACGTCAATAATTGTACCGTACTTTGGAGGAGCAGGCCAACTCTTTCCTCAGTCTTACCGGTAAATGCATACTTGCCACTTTTGAGCTGCCTTGTTTGTTGCACCTCATGTTGTGTCTTCCTGCGTCTTCCTACTTATTCTTTCTTTCATATTTGTCTGATTGTTTCCTGATTCTGTTTGTAGTCACTGTGGAGCTCATGGTTTAGCTGGGTTCGTTTCGCACTACACTCGTAGCACTTCTTTGCACAATGCCTTGAACTGCTGCAGTCAACAGCATCCTTCTGAGGAACTGTCCCCTGGTATGTTAATATTTCAGTCACATGAAGCATTATACTAAGTCCTCGTTAAGCCCATTCTGTTGTATTATTTAGCATGCATTAAGAATTAGAATCAGAAGATCACAGAGCGCTAGAGGTTGGAAAGGGCTTCAGGAGGTCTGCAATCCAACCTCCTGCTCAAAGCACGACTAACCTCAAAGTCAGATAAGGTTGCTCAGGGTCTTGTTCAGTTGAGTTCTCATCATGAAACCTCCTTAAAGGTCTCTGAGATAGAGTCAAGCGCAGAAGTGCTTGCTGGAGACCACAGCACAGTCCCAGGAGCAATACCACCACATCAGACAGTTACTGTCCTAACTTGCTGTGTTCCAATTTGTACACAGCCTGGCTTTCGTCTTCTTTTTCTAGGCTTCCACCCGCTTACATGAGAGTGCACGTGCACGTCAATGAAGACCGTAGTTATTACACGGCTTCTGCTTCACCTTCCTCAGCATCCAGGGTTTTGTAAACCCGGCTGATTCTTATGGGAGCTGCAGAGAGCCATCGCTTCTGAAAACCAGACCCTGTGCCTGTCACCCCAGGGTGTGCCTAATAACCTGCATTTCATGTATCATCACCTGATATGCTGGTTGGAGATGAGGGGTGCTGCAGTAAGAGGAGATGAGTGGTGGGAGGAACACATCTACACCCTTCATGTAGCGAGTCAGGATGCAGAAATGTCGGGCAGGGAAGATTTATATATTCTGCGCTGCCTACTTGTAGATTTCTTGTTTCATCACAAAAACTCGAATTTTCCACTGAAGAGGGAATTTAGAGATCTGCCAGAGGGAATGTGTCTTGGTGGTATTCAGGGATTGCCTTATGATCCTTTTTCCTCTCCTTTTCACACAGGCAGTGTGTCCCCGGCAGTTCCCTTGCCAGCACTTCACACCAAGCAGGGCTGTCTGATTATTCCTCGAGGCGGCTGTAAAAATGCCTGGATCCACGGCAGACCTACTGCAGAAAATCTCTCGTGAAGAGGGAGCTCTCATTTCAGATAACAAGCCAGATTTCTGTGGAAATCCGTACCGACCCGACGCGTCGTCAGGCCGACATGCCGAGGGGTGAGCCACGGGCCAGTGGGCGCGTGGCCGCTGGCACCTGTGCTGCTCTTGCAGCTGTACCTGGGGGTGGGGGTTTATCCCCTGTGTCTCCCTATCTCCCAATTCAATCCACCGCAGGCACTTTTGAAAATCTAATTACACAGCATTTAATACTACAGGTTGCTAATTTGTGGCAGAGAGATCTACACAGAGCTTTGTAAGTAACAGCAGAATGAACCGCACCGCTTCTTCCTGCTTGTAATTCCTGCGCTCGGCTTCCTCCCGCGTTTCCACATACATCTCGGATTCGCTTTGCTGAAGCTGGTTCCTGCTGATCCTGCCCTCCACAAACCTTTCCTCTCATCGCTGCGCAGCGCTTCCTGCACAAGGGAGAGATGTTTGCTGTTCCAGGCAGTGCTGATGCTTTTGTTGGGTCTTTCCTTCTGAAGTCGGTAGGAGCTGTTGACTCTCCCAAGCCAGGCCAGGAGAAGGGGAGCAGGATTACTAGGTGGAGATAACGAGGGGGAGGAACGACAGGGTTTGCGACAGGCCAGCACGGTGTCACGGATCCCCCGGGACAGGAGGCAGCCATTGTGCGAGGCTATGCCAAGTCCCAGCGTGGCATCGCACAACTCCCCGAAACCTTTCTGGGCCTCATTTTCCCCATTTGAGAGAGGAGCGGTAGTGCGTTTGCCCCGCTGGGCTGGCGGGACTGTGCTCTGCAGCTCCCCGTCCCTTGGGTCCTCCACCTCACCACTGGTGTCCGGGACACTGCCGCTGCTCCGGAGGCCAAGCGGCACGTGCCACGCACGGCCTGCTTCAGGCGCCCCGCGGCCATGCATCAGCTGCCAGGCACCGCGGCCCCTCGCGCGGGTCTGAGGCACCACTCCTCACCGAGACCAGGCGACAGCAGCGTCGGGACCAGCCGGAAGATCCAGCCCCATCGGCGAGCGCAGATACGGCAGCGACCGGCTCTGTTACAGATCCTAGCCAGGCCGCAGATTCCACAGCAGGACTCTGTTCTCATGACAGATACCCAAAGGCAGATTTTCCTTTAATTAAATATGAAAATCTATAATGCAGTCAGCATGATGCCTCTTGGTGTGTTTATTTTTATACTCCATTTATTTGCTTTTGTTCTCAGCATATGCTTTCATTACAAGGGAGATTTTTATACTGACCATCTGTGCGTTACAGATGAATTTCAGATAGGACTGAAGGACTCGGGGAGCAGGATAGAGGTCAGTTGAGTTTTTTGATATCTGAGTGGAAAGGGGTGTCGTTTACAGCTGTGGAATAAACACACCAAAACTAGTCTTTTTCTTAAAATAATACTGAAATTGCAAAGCTGACATTTTTAAGCTGTTGTCTTTAGGTTTCAGGATTACCAGGCTTTTGAGATTAGTGAAGTATTTCATACCTCATACAGTGAACGTTTCACTTTCTGTCTCTATACCCAGAAAAAATATTTGTAATATTTGTTGTTTCAATCACATTCTGCCTACATTTTAATATTTTTCGCTGCAGCCAAAGGGCAAAAAACATTTAATCTCCCCGGCACCGAAGGGGATGGCATTTATCTGTGTGTTCGTGTGATTGTAACTGTAGCTCTGTACCCAGTCCAGTGTCAGGTCTTGGGGAACGAGTTAGGTATCCGCAGGCAGAGTCCCGTGGATGTCGTGAAGACAAGAAGGGAGCATGGCAAACCCTGGCCGGCGTAGTACCTAGATCTGTGCTTGTCTGCAAACAAAAGGACTGCTGCTCTCTCCAGCCTTCGCTCTCCTCTGCCCGTCCCCTTGGCATGGTTTAAAATGATGAAACATCCCACGTGCGCATCTTCTCGCCGAGCACTCGCGGCCAGTGCGAGCCCCACTGCCTCCGTTTGTAACACACGATCGCGGAAGACCTCAGTCCCTGTATCGGTCCACAGGAACGGAAAGCACTGCCGTCCAGCTCTGGCCCCTCTCTGCCAAGAAGCAGACGAGGGCCATCGGGGAAACCCAGTCCTCTCGGCCGGTGGGGCAGCACCAGCGGCATGGGCAGGCACAGCAGGGAGCCACAGGTCTTGCCGTGAGCCTGAGCTGTGCAGAGGGAGCTGTTCGGCGGGACTGCTGCAGGAGTCTCTTCCCACGCTAGCGACTCCTTCAAGTTTTTTAATTCCTCTGTGTCTCCTGGTTTTTTACCCTTTCTTCCCTTTGCCTTGTTATTTTACCTTTTGACCACTTTTCTATGCTCTCAGGTCAAGGGCTTGCCCTACGGAAAGAAAGACCCCAGCCGAAAATTAGGAGGTTTAATCAAACTTTCTCCAGACAGCACGAACAATCATCAGACATTGAACTGGACGAAATGAAAGGCCATTCAAATGGAAACAGAGGGTTACGCAGATCTGCCTTAGCAAGGAATCTGATGCCATTTCCACGACCCCACATGCTGCACTCGTTACTGCGGAGACTGTGGGTGAAGCCTGGGGAGCCGAGCAGCAGCGTGGCAAGGGCGCCGTCTGTACCATTTCCTCCCTCCAACCCTACAGCTGATGCCGCTGCTGTCAGCGGCGTGTCTAGAAGCCGCAGGAATCTGCAGGGAAAGCCCTCCTCTGTCCTGTACCCCACACTCAGGACGTGCTCACGTGCTTCAGGCTCTGGGCATGCCCCGAGTGTGTCACCCCTACCCCCTCACCGAAGCACAAGTGTGATGAAAGCAGCAGCAGGCGTGGGGGGAGCTTTCCTGACCCCCCAGGCTCACTGGCATAGCTCTGCCGTGAGGCACTGGAGAAGAAGCATCCATTCCTGGGGGATATGAAAGCCCACCTCCCCTCACGCTGCAGGTGCATCCCCAAAGCCCGAAGCACCCAGCTGAGCTGAAGGGCAGAGCCGTGTCGAGCAGCAGCTCTTGGAGCTCGGCGGTGGGGTGCGGGCTGGTGCAGATGTGCTCGGCTTTTGTGCAGATGTGCAGCCCTTTTGCAAGAACTGCGCTAGATTCCCCTCTAAGAGAGTGTGTGCCTTGCCTGTCTTTTCTTGTCCTTTTCTATGCCATTTGCCTGCATGGCATCGTGTGCCCCATACTAAGCATGTGAATGCTTGGGCACGTAGGCACTGCCAATAGCGAGAGAGTTCTCCCCCACTTCCCACCCAAAGAAGCAGCAGGTTTCCCATCTCCTCAGGCCGATGCCAGAGCGACCACCTGCTCAGACTGGGTGACCTCCTCTCCCTTCAGCTGCTGGCTCAGCACCCACAGCTCTCACGGCGCTCCCTTCGCTGTGATTGCAAAGGTACCATCAGGATTTGCCCCTGCGAGCTCTGCACGGTGCCTTGTAAGGGAATGCGTGCTGTGAGACGCTGTTCTGCCTGCTGCCCCTCCAGACCCAGCGGGCCTGGCTTTAGTTCGGATGTCTGCATGCAGCTCAGAGACAGGCTGCAGCAGCCTGTGCTTTAGCTCAGGGCATCTGCTGTTCGCACGCAGGAGACCCAGGAGAGCGTCGCGAGTGCCCGTGCTCTGCAGAAGATGCATACTGTGATTGTCTGCCGTGCCCCACGTAGGTGGCCGTGAGCAGAAGGTAAGGTGCCCCGCCACAGGGGACCTGTCACACTGGGAGTGCTTTTAGGCAGCAATCGGCCTCTGCCTCTCCGGTCACGGCGCCCTTCTTCGCGGGGCAGGCGCCGCGCTCCTGCCTGCACGCTCGTGCAGGAGAGGGCTGGGCGAGATCTGTGCTCCCGCTGTTGGGTTCCCGTCCTGCTGCTGGTATTTTGCAGCTGAAGCCGAGTGAGGCAGAGACAATGTGCTTGAGCATTCTGTCTGAGGGGAGTTTGGGGAGGGGGAGAGGGAAAAAGGCTGTTAGATCTATCGCTGGCAATTTAGATTCAGAGACATTTCATCTGCAGTTCCCTCAAGTGTTGAATTGAATAAAACCAGCAGCAGCAGCGGAGAAGGAGGTGGGGGAAGGGCTCTGAGCACTCTCGGCTAAACAAAAAGAGACAGGCAGCTCATACAAAAAAAAGAATTGCATCCTTGGGCTGAAAATACAGATTCACAAGGAAGGGAGGAGAACGCGTGGCAGAGCCCACCCAGCGGGCAGGGAGGGCCCTGGGCAGGCGCTGCCGAAGGTTGCCGACGTTCCTGCAGCCTGAGCAGATCACAGGATTTCCTTCTGGGTTTCATGATTTTCTGTGGGTTTTTTGAAGCTCCAGGTGTAGAATCAAGCAGGGAGAACAGAGTCCCAGGCTTTGTTTGCAGTGCTTCAGGAGAAAAGTGCAAAAGTGAAACCCTCAAGGGTCAAAAATTCAGAAGAAAAAGTAACTTAGCACTTACAATTTTGTAAACACTTTCTTTTGGGGGCCTGACTCGTGGTTCCCAAATGCATTCACAGGATGGCATAACTGTCCTCGTGGTTAGGTGTTTCTGTTCATTTGCCATTGACAGGGAATTGCTGCTGGCTTTTGTTCTGGCCATGCACTGCAGCATTTCTTTTTCTCCAGGTCTGTCTTCCATTCCCCAGGCTGACACCAGGTGAGAACAGCTTTCACAGAAAGCCACTCAGCCCAGCCGGGTCCGAAAGGAGAGTGGCAGCCATTTGAGAGCATTAGATTACAGTAGAAAATAAATCCTTGGGGTCTCCGTTGCCTTGTGCGAGTGCAGTGCCACCGCATCCACGGCAGCGCTGCCAGCGGCTTATGAAGTGAGGGAGAAGTACGAGGTGTCTCCAGGCTGACTGCAACCTCCCCTCAGGGTACCCCTTGTGACACCGTGATGCCATCTGCTTTGCTGGCAGCGCAGGTCACTGCTGGTGGCGCCTCCCTTCGCCGCAGGTTTCCTGGGCGCTTTCCGCCCACGGGGACCAGGCCTCGTGCTCGGGCTTCTCTGGGCTGGCAGCCTGCAGGTCCCGCTCCGAGAGGCAGCCCTTGCACCCACCGCAGGCCTCCGGTTTGGCCAGCACCCTGCCACCATGGCGGCGCCTGCCCGTGCCCAGCCCACGGGACCGAAGGGCCTTGGGAGAGGAGAGGGGCTGCTCTGAGCAGGGGAGGGCAGGCCTTCCTCCTCCAGACTGCCCAGTCGCCACCTCGCCTCGTGATCCTCCCCAGCTGGGTCTCTTCCCTTCCTACAGAAAAGACAGTTGCTTTCCATCCCACCCAAGCAGTTTGCTCCCTCCGAGCAGCCCGACGGGCTCCCCAAAGGCCCTGGCGCTCCTGTTGTCCTCCAGCAAGCATCTTGGTGGCTGAGTGGGGAGCGGGCTTCTCTTAAGGTGCTGTGCTACTGTTTGATCGGGTGCTGCAGCAATTTAACCCAATAGAGCTGTACAGAAAACCTCCTTATGGCCAGGCCATCACAGTGCTTTTGCAAACACTCAGCACAGCAGCAGCACAGCCGTCAGCACCTAGTCAGGGACAAGGCAGAGCTCTAACTTGTGTTTACTAACCTGTGCTTACTGACATGGCCTAACCCTCTCCTGTTCCCTAATGAGGACGCAGCAGTGGGCAAGAATTGCATGTGACCACGGTCCAGAATGCCCACGCTCATGCATGACCTGCAGGCTGCCAGAAGGGCTACGTGACTCAGGGCTCTGCTAGCCCTATCTCGCCTGTCTGCAGCATGGGGCAGTTGGTGGGGTGCGCGGGTTTTTACCTGGGGAGTACCTAGGCCTGCCTTGAGCCCCACTAGGTAACAGAACAATGTCAGGAACTGGTCTGCACCAGCATTTCTAGCAGTATTGGGGGATAACAAGGAGCCCGCTGGTGCACAATCCCAGAGCAGGCGCGAGGTGCTCGGGCAGGACCTGCTCACGCTGCTCAGTCCCACACCCACCGGCTTAGAGACAGGGCGAAAGGGCTGGCTGATGCTCCTCGGAAGTTATTTCTTCCAAAAATATGCTCCTGCCTCAGGTGAAAAATGCAGATCTTTTGTTTGCCCCTCCAACTTCTTTATTGACCTCCTTGCCCACCTGTAACACCTTAGTGACAGGTCTTAGGTTTTGCACAGCCCTGCTTCAGGCCACACGCATGCAGAGCGCATGTGCCCGCAGCCGGCACGCCGCGTCGGCCACAGCATGCTGCCAGCACAGCGTGCCCACGCAGGGAGACCGGGCGCCAGCATAGCACTGGCATGTGAATGGACGCTGGTTTGCAGCCTCGGGAAGAAACGGGTGTAGGAAGGCAGGTAGGATGGCATACATGGAGGCACCTGGCTCGACCCAGCTCTCCATGCTTCACCGAGAGAAGCCATCTGAATGAACAGCATGTGAAGGCGGTACCCCACAGCAGAAGCCTGGCCAGCACCGAGTTACGAGGCGCCACGAGCAGTGCAGCTGGCCAGCTCAGGCTGGTTTCCGAAAGCATGCTGATGATTGATTGTGACTTGGCCGAGCGCTGTGCCTACGCTAAAATGTCCCCTGCCTTTGCTGGCACTCACGCGGAACTGCACGTGAAATACAAAGGCAAGAACAGGGTGAGGAGTCAGGACTTCTCAGGGCAGGCACCGATACCTTCCTTTCAAGTTGTTTCAACTGTAAAACAGGGGGGTCTCAATTCTGATCTACGTCACAAGGATTTGGGAGCCTGATTAAGTACAGCATGAAAAAGACTGAAGTCTTACTGTGAATCTAGGACCAAAGAGTAGAGAATGAGAGAGACTGTCTTATGGGCATGTATTATGCTGCCCTGATTTTCTCTCTGTGTTATCGATCCAGCGGCTTGCTAAGATACAGCTCTGCCCACTGTAGTGGTTTAATTCATTTTTAAGCATCATCATTATTTTTCATGTTGTGGTCTTCCCCTGCTTGGGGTGGTTGTCACTGCCGCTCCCCAAAAATGTCCATTCCTGTCTGCGTTTCATGGCATGCACAGCTCCCACACGTGTGTGTGTGTGTGTGTGTGCGTGTGTGTATGCGCGCGTGCACACCAGGGAGATAGAGAGGCAGCTTCAGCTACACTAAGCAATTAAACTCCGGTAGCTCAGGGATGAGCGGGAGGCCGTGATTTTCTTTTCCTTTGCAGTAATTGCCTCTGCAATCAGCTTTGATCACCCGAGAGCAGAGGAGATGAGTGCTGCAAGTTGACATCAGTGGTTTTAATGTATCCATTTACATATACAGGAGCAGTGCAGCATACAGCTTTCCATAGCGCCTCTGACCTGAAACCATCGCCGCTCCATAGACACCTCATTTAATTTAATACTTCACCGCTACTGCGGAAGCCACAGGATGGGGATGGGAGGGGGGATAATCAAGCCCTCACTCTCTTGCTCTCTGTGAATGTCTGTAGAAATGACATGAAAGTAATTGCTTTTGAAAAGCAAAGCAGAAATGGCACAATTGATTCCACTTAAATGAGAAGAGAAGGAGTGGGGGTGGGGGATGTTCACCCTAAACATGCCACCTTCCTTCCTGCTGCAAGCAAATCGCTTCATGGGTCTGTACGGGGACGAAGGAAAGGTGGGCTTGCCTCCGAACAGCACGCAGGGGAAGGAGGCGCGCTCAGACAGGCGGTGCTGCTTTGAGCAAGGTCCATCCTCTCCGCCAGCTCGGACCCAAAGACAGACGCTGCTTCACGAAGCCCTATAACATCCCCGAATGCCACAGGCATTTCTGTTGCTGGGGAGCTGGTGGGGAGCCTCATTTCATTGAACATCCTAGAATTATTCTGCCTCCAAAACCCACTCAGCTGCCTTGCAGCTGGGGAAAGGGGTGTTTGTCCTGCATGCTGAGGAGGCATCGGTTGCTCTCTGTCTCTCATCCATCTCGGACTAGCCCTGCGGATAAAGCTTTGCCGTTGTCCCTGGAATTTCCCTGGCTGTTCATCCAGCCTCCGTGAGTGGGCAGAGGCAGTCGAGGACTACGGTGAAAATGTTGTGTCTGGGGCTGTGAGAGGGCCCTGGCACCTCCGTCCAGGAGCCGTGGCTGGAGGCTTGCAGGAGGGGGAAGGAAGTGTTTCGTCTCTGCCAGGCTGAATGAGGTGGCATGTGAAAAGTCCTCGGTGCCCTAGTGCTTGTTCTGTTCTCTGGCACATACAGGAAGAAACCACCACACGGGAGGCTTGGGGAATCTTCCTAGATTGGGAAGACTCGGGATACGTTTGTACCAAGGCGAAGCCGAGACTCTGCAGAACATCTCTAGTACTCGGTTTGGCCCCTGCTTGTGTTGCGATGGAAGCCGGCTGAGCAACTCCAGCGTCCTTTGAGCGGCCCTCAGCTGCCCGGTCCTCGGGCAGTCCTCTGCCCAACACCAGAGCGTGTCCTTGGCTCTCCAGAGCGCGCAGTGTTCACTGCTGGATCCTGTATTCAGCGCAAAGATGGTCTCTGCTATTGCAATACAGGCACGCGAGCACATGTGCGCGCACTCAGATCCACTCACAGTTTAAACATTTTCTTTTTTTTCTTTCAGTGAGCGTTTTGCTGGACAGCTATAACCTTTTCACTGTGTGTTTGAATCGGTAACGCGCATGCAGAATACAGCTTAGAGGAATGCAGACTACTGTGCTAATAACAATGTCTCCAGCACATCTTTAATGTAGACGTTAATGTCATCTTATGTTAATTACATGCAAATTGATTATTAATGTATTTATTGAATGTTGACAGCTGGGTGACAGTCTTCAGTAAATATGTTTTACTAATCAGTTAGCATTTAATTAATACCGAAATTCTCTCTAGGTTTAGTAAGACAGTTACTGAACATTAATTAGGCCCCTCAGTTGCCGTGTATGTTGCAGGATGTCCACGGTGCCGCTGACGGGGCTCAGCCGTGCTCGGCAGCTCTGTGGGGTGCGGGCAGGCAGGTGGGCCCGGAGCGGGCTGGGGGCTGCAGCACTCCCAGCAGGACAGACGGACACGTGTCTGGAAGGGAGAAGTCTCTGGGAGCTGTCGCTCTCGGGAGAGCCCCACACACGTGGTGCAGCGCTGACCGAGGGCAGGCAAGCTGCCGGCGGGAGCGGAGCTGGCAGTAGCCAGTGGGCCCCGTGCTCCCGCTTGACACCACGGTCGTGGCTGAGCTGAGGCCACGCCAGCTCAGTGCAGTGTCACGGGCCCTGCCACGCTGGCCAGGCCATCTGCAAGAGCTTGGGACGCTCCTCCCCGCCGGCACTTGGCCCGCTGTGTCCTCCAGGACCGGGGAGTCGTGTCAGTGCCCTGCAGCAGGGCTGACTGCGCTTGTGGGGCCGAGTCGCGGGGCAGGGCCAGGAAACAGGTGTGGGCACAGGGACCTGGGCAGCTCGGCGCCTGCAGGCTCTCAGGGCCTCTGATCTTCCCGTTTCTAGGAAGAGACGCATAACCTGTATGGGACTTAGTGAGAGGGGAGAATAATACACTAGATCGCTGCTAAAAATCTGCTCTTCATGTGTTCTGCGTTGTCCCTGCCCCTCTGCGCAGCAGCACAGACGCTGATCCCATCCAGTCCCGGCAAGATGTCTGTGGTGTCTGTGCCCCGCACGACTCCTCGTTGGTGTTATCAGGACGCTCTGGAGAGTCCCTTTCCCCATGAAACAAGGCTGCTTCCAGTCACTCGTGTGCAGTTAAAGCAGCATGCTGTTCTCACCTGCAGCGATCACTTTACTGAACGTCGGACCCTTGGTTATGGCAAGGCATTGCACAGAGCATTTCTTAATGCTGAATTTAAAACACAAAGCAGATCAATTCTTGGGCTATGTGGTCAGCGTTTTCTCTTGCCTCCCTGTCACGAGCAGGGCAGGAGCCATGCAGAGCCTCTGCCCCAGCCCCACGCGTTTGCACCCACTGGTCGTGGCTCCTCTCGCCCATTGGAAGAAGGTGAGCAGCATCTGTTAGAGAAATTTCCCTGAGACACCCATTGCAAAGGTGTCGGGGTCTGGCCGGGGAGCCACTCCAGCACAGGGCTGCTGCAGCACTGTTAGCTCTAGCGGATCGATACTTTAGTCTTGTCATGCTAATTGCTCCTTGGTTGACATTCATGATCCTTTCCTGCTCCCTCCCTGTGGAAACTCTTTAAGGCTGAGATGCCAAGAGTGAAAACACTGAGCCCTCAAAGCCCACTTCTGTTCAGGCAGGAGAGGGGCGGGCGACCGAGCTGCAGGGTACCGGAGCTCCCCTTCGCCTTTGCCCCATGGACGGCAGACGTGGGGGAAATGCCTGAAGGGGTCCTTAGTGCAGGGTGGAGGAGCACAGAGCCCCAACACGCAGTGGATCGGGAGCTGGTTATTTAGTCAGGAGTTAGAATAACTTTGGTTTTGCTCAGGTGCTCTTTGCATCCCTCACCCAGCCTGTCTGACACCCCGTCCGTCAGCAGAGGAGGCAGGTACCCCGGTGCGACAGAGTCTCTGCCTTCCCCGAGCTGGACGTATCCCTGCTGCGGCGGGCGTGCGTGTCAGATCACACCTACCATATTGGCTTCCTGTCCCCAGAACATCAGTTTTTTGCAGCTAATGTGTGCTGGGGGTGTCTCCTCCCGACAATCCCCACCCCCAGCAGCATCAGGCCTGTGCCGTTCAGGGTTTTGTTAAGCCGTTTAGTATTAATTGATTTTTTTTTCCATTTTTTCTTTCTTTCCCTGGGCGGGTCAATAGCTGGATGCTCAAGAGCAGAGGATCTATCAACTGCAGACCAAGCAGAGGGAGAGGCAGGCAGAACTGGAGCAGAAATGCAGGCGGATCCAGCAGCTCAGCCAGGACCTGGAGGCCAGCCACCAGCCGCAGGAGGAAGCTCAGAAGCAGGTAGGAGAAGATGCCCGTCCACTCTAGCTTGACAGCCCAGGCTGGGACGGGAACTTTATTTAATGCATTCACAGCAACAGCGATAATCTGCTGTTCTCGTTTACGTAGCAGCATAAGGAAGGGCTAAAGATGTGAAAGCAGAGTCTGTCAACTCCCGGTGAGGAGGGGAAAGTCCAGGGAACCAGGGAGACAGCTACGGCTCTGCTGGCTGTAAACAGGTGCTGGGATTGCCCTTGCTTTGAGGGTGTGACTGCTGTAATGCACAGATGTCCTGGATGTTGCTCCTGCTGCGGACCGCCTCAGAGAGAAGGGAACAGGGTGGCCGGCAGAGACGATGCCTCCCAGGACAGCGCCGTCCTAGCTGGTGGTGACGGTGACACGTAGCGAGCCAGGAGACGAGGCTTGCTCAGATCAGTTCGGCTATGCTGCTGTGGACGACATCCCCCCAGTTTGCTCCAGGACATGCAGACAGTTAGGCTGGGAGTACCCTCATCGCCCTGCGAAGCTGACAGGAGGCCTGCTGGGCAGCGCTTGCGCCAGTCCTCTCCGTGCCGTGTCTATTTGCCCCTGCCCTGCTACAGCTCCTCTCTTCCAGTCCCTGTATTTCAGAATCTGCCAGGAGTCAGAGCGTTTGCTCAGGAAGTGTATTCCTTCTGCATGTGAATCTGGCCATAAGCCAGAAAAATTATGTCTGTTTTAACAACTTGATAGTTAAATATTCTCAGCATTCTGTAAGACTAAACCAGGTACTCTTAGTATTGGAGTTTAAGGTACCAGCATGCTGGACAGCAGGAACGAGCTCAGCACAGCTGGTTTGTCCAATGCTGTCAGAGGGCAGCATTTTAAATTGGAGGGGGGGGGTGTCCCCTTATTATTCAAAGTGAAAACATTTTCTTTCTCTTAATTTGGTGATGATGAATATGTTCATATGAATATGAACATATATGAACAATATATATACATTGCATCATCTATGAATGTGATGCAAGGACTATGTTCATTGCATTTGAAGGAAAATAATGAGATATTGTTCCATTTACTGCGAAGTCATCCATTGTTCTCTATGCATGTTTGCGTGTGTGTGTGTGTGAAGAGGTAGCACAGTGTGTGGGCTGAACTGCATGTTGCAAGCCCGTTTTCCGATTGCCCACTGGTGAAGGCTGGGTGCGGGAAGTTTGCGTGCCTTTGTCTGCGTGCATGAATGGTGGAGGACAAACGAATCTGCGAGTGTGGCAGTGCGTGCCTGCGTTTTGTTCTGCGTATTTATACGGGTGACCGTGTATCGATTTGTGCAAGGACAGCGTGGCAGGGTGGGAATCACACTTCTGTTTCTTCTTGAGGTTACCCTGTGTAACATCCTTCCCATCCCATCCCTCTGTCCATTGATACCGAGTTCAGGTGAGCCGAGCTGCTTGGCTTGGTGTGCAAGCGGCAGACAAAACAGCCCAGCTCTAAACTTTCTCTTGCAAAACTCCCGATTAAAGTACTGAACATCAGCCCCGTTACATAAAAATATAACGCTGTTCTGGGCCAGGACAGTGTTCCACCTAGCTCCGTGTCTGGCAGCAGCTTATGCCCATGCCTGGGACAGAGCTCTTTTTCCCTGGGAGAAATCGGGGGAGCTTGTGATGTTGCCCCAAGACGCTCGCCGACCTTCTGTGGTGAAGGGGCTTCCTGAGCCCAAGCAGGAGTCTTTGTTTAACAGCCCTTGAGGAATTTTCATCCGTAACTTGTCAAACGTTTTGTAACTCAGATTTTATCTGGCTTCTGCAACGTCTTGTGGCAGCGAGTTCTACTGCTTAACCACACGTGGGATGCAGAGCCACCTCCTTTTGTTTGTTTTGAACCTGTCCCCTGGCGATTTCTGTGGCTTTATTGGACAAGAACACCAACAGTCATTCCTTAGTCACCTTCCCTGTGACACTTCTGATTATAGAGACCTCTGTCATGTTTCCTTTCGATCATCCTTCTTCCAGACGGAAAGATCCCAATCCTTTTGTTTTGGTTTGGTTTTTTGAGCTGGAAACAGTTGGTGATAAATCTCCTGGTCTGGGGGCTTCGGGCTCCCACGGCTGGCAGTCCCAGGGTGCCTGCAGCAGGCCGCACGTACCAGAATCCCTCTGCAAGCCGTGTCAGGTGTAATTTAGCGCTGAGAGCATGAGTTACGGTCCTGCCCTTTAAGGAAAGGCTAGCAGCACCGCCCTGCCTGTCAGCTGAGTCCCCCCCCCACCCCCTGATCATGAGCTCTCCTGGTGAATGAATCAGGATCTGGCATATCGTTGTTTAATACAGCCCCCATGCTAATGTCTTTTTGAAATGAAACTGAGAAAGCTGTTAACCTCAGTTAGCCAGCTGTCCTCACTGTGACCTGGATAAATCATCATAGCAGGAGCTCCGAAGAGCACTGCTCTTGCTGCTTTGGAAAATGGGGCTGGAGGGGAGGACCGTGCTTCCGGCTCACGCCAGGAAGGCTTCTCTGCGCCAGGGCTATGCAGCGCAAGGACCGGTATGCTCTCATGCCACAGACCCTGCTGGTGCTCCAGGCTGGGTGCCAGGTCCTGGAGACTTGCAAAGGCTGGGGAGTCCGCCGGGACGCTCCCTCCCCTGACAGCTGCCAGAGGAGTCATGGCGTTACACTGCAGGCAGGAGAATGGCAACGTGCCAAATCTGGAGGAAGAGAGTGTGCGTTTCCACAGTGACCCCAGGACTGGCTCCTTCCATCACTCAGCCACTGGGCTTGTCTCACCACCCAGCCCCTGCTAACGACCACGTACTCTTCCATGTTCGTTGCCTTCAGCCGGAGGCTGGGCTGTCTCCAGGGCCATCTCCTTCACCACATCTGAAGGCAGCTAGCCTTGAGCTGCCTGCCTCTGTAGTGGGAAAGGATATAAGGAGGACGATTTGGTGGCTACCACAAGGAGATCTACATCTACCGGAGCAGGGCATTTCTCTCCACAAAGCTGTTTTGACTCCGGGAGCTGTTATCTTCGTAAAGGCCTCGTTACTTTGTCTGTTCTTGCAGGGCACTCGTAGCTGCCGTGTCTTCGTGTGGCAGAGCTCCACCAGGCAGGTTTTACTTTATTATTTCTGATCTGGCTGGTTTTTTGTTTTTTTTTTTTTCACCTCCTGCATGACTGAGGAAAATCACACCACCAGCTGCACGTAAGAAACTCCTGGAAAGAGGAACAAAGCCATCTCTTCTCCATGTCCGTGAAGGCACACACAAGAACTAATGGGCATAGCCTGCAGCAAGAAAGATTCAGGTTAGGAACAGTTTTCTAATGGGGAGGAGAGCAAAGCACATGAACAGACTGCCGGGTGCCTGAGGATTGTGCATCACGGGAGATCTTTAAGGATAAACAAAAGGCAGGGCACTTGCAGGTTCCCCTGTCTTAGAACTGGAAGATGGGCTATCAACCTCTTGAGGTTTATGCCAGCCGTGCTTATTTCCTAAATCTATCCTTGCCCCACCATCGCCTGCTTCAGTGTTCACATGGTATCAACACATAATTTCCCAGGCTGATTCCCCTTCCTAGCAAAGTGACCGCACTTGACTCTTGTACGTGTGCTCACATCCTACTGTGGTTCACCTGATCTCCACAAGACTTAGTCCTAGCTTTGTGCTTCAGGTGATGTCACTTCTCCAGCAGTGCTGGCCGTGTTCCCGTGCTGGGTAGCAGTGTTGGTTTGCAGGAGCCTTCTTCCACCTTACTGTTACGCTCCTGCAGGCTTCTTCATAGCAGACACTTGCTGGGGAGTACGCGCTATTGTTTTCCCATGCAAATTCATCCTTATGTGTCTTCCTCGTTGGTGATGTTCCTTCAGCTCTCTTCTTGGGGAACAGGGTTGTCTGTTCCGAGTGCTGTGGGCTGGAGGTCTCCGTACGCACACAGACTCTCTCCCCTTCCAGCCCTCTGGAAGTACAAGTAAGTGGATCTGCCTAATGCCTCATGCTGCCTTGGCACTCATCTGAACATACCAGGCTGACGCCTCGGTGCTTTCGCGCGTTCAGAGCAGTCTGCTGCCCAGGATGCGCCTGGGTAAGGACGTGCTCCACAGAGCGAGCAGAGGTCTTGGTGCAGCTGGCTGAGAACTGTTGCCAGGGCCCTGACTGAAGCAGGCAAGGATCAGGCAACAGTGCTGCACAAGGGTCTGAGAGCCTCTGAGCTGCCACCTTTAGTCACGCATCCAGCAATCATCTGCCCTGCTTCAGCTGGAGCTGGTAGGTGCCTTGTTTGCTGACCTGCACCCAGGAACTACCTACTTTTCTGGTCACAGGTTACCCAGTAGCCAGAACGTGCGCTTTAACACATGCTGAAAAGAGCAAGCAGAGCCTGGAGGATGTCAGTGGATGACGAAGGCTCTGATACCACCATCTGTGTGACATGTGCTGCTGTGCCTCAGGCTTTGGCCTGAGCACTGCGGTTCCACCCTCGGTGGTAAACATAAGAGTAGATGAGGCAGAGATGGGAGCATAGATTTGCTATCAGAACTTTTGGATTCAATTTCCATTCTCAGTAGAATAGCTATGTGCAGTTTCTTACACGTGCTGCTTTGCAAATGAATCGTGCAGGACATGACTATCAGTCAGAGATCACCTGGAGAGTAGGGTCAGCTTGATGCCCTGTAGTCTGGCTGTGCAGTGGCTAGGTCAGGCAACGTGGAGGTCGGGGTCTGACTGACGGAAGGGTCTCGCCTCTGCTCCTTGGTGGCTGTAGGAGTCTACTGCCCTTTGCCTACCTCCTGCTCTTTGAGTGCAATCGTGGAACTTGAGCAGCTGGAGAGGTAGAATTGCCTGGGTATCAGTGGTTGATCTACCTGCTTTCTTCTCTGTAACCAGCGAGGTGCAGTTCCTAGCCAGGTGTTGTTGCCTACCCACAGAGTCTCACGGCTGTCTGCCAAAAAGCAGCCGTGTTAGTGCTAAGCAGCACCCACTTGGATTATGGGTCCTCAGTGGGAGGGTGGAATGTGCACAGGCATATACCATATACCACGTACCAGGACACAGAGCAGCTCACACAGCCGTCCCAGCACCGTCAGTAGATAGACAGGGCAAGAAACACACGCAGCCACGACAGCCAGTGGGAGCTGCGAGCGAAGGCGAACCGTGTTATTTGTGTAGACGCTGGCGAGGAACCCCGCCGGGTACCTGGGTCTTGGAGCCAGTGCTACAACACAGACGTTAAGGAGGGAATAAAGGAAATAATAGACCATTGACTAAAATGGCCTGCGAGGCTGATTTCTGTCCATGCAGCCTCTGAAGGAGCAGTCTTTGGGGCTGTGGAGAAATAGGCAGCCTTCAGGCTGTGAGGCTAATGCAGAGCCATGGCTGTTTGTGTAGCTGCAGAGCCTTTAAGAGAGACTTGGGAAAACTGCCTAGGATTCCAATGAATATTTACAATTACACTGCTCCAAAGCTGAATCCAATCACAGCACTGCAGCATGCAGGCTTTGTGCATCAAAAGAAAATGAGAGGAAAGCAGGAAAGATGGAGCCGCCTTTGGAGGGACTTATAAATACAGATCTCTCTGCTTGTGGCAGAACTAAAATGCTTTATTTCTGATAGAAGCAATTTATTCTTCAGGCATTTTGCTTGATATTAGAAAGTGCCTGGCTGGTTTTTGAAGTGAGAGTCTTCAGTAGATGGTCTTTAATTCAGAATGAAAGAAAGGAATGGAAAGTGTTGAAGTCCATAATTTTGATACTGTACTAACAAACTCAAGAAAAGGGGAGCCTTTCCAAACCAGAGCTGGGGCCCCTTTCACTCACCGTGTTCTTGGTTACCACGTGGAAGCAGGCTGGGCAGAGCGACCCTTGTTAAAACCATGCTTCTAATATGACAGTTGGCTGGTTACCATGCTCTGCCACTAAACAACAGGATGATCTAACACAGAAATGCTGGCTGAACATTCGTTGCAGCTCAGTATTGGCCTCTTTTTTGCAGCGGAAGGTGTACAAAAATAATGGTGATGGGGAATTACTGCATGCTAAAAAAACATGGATTTGTGACTGCTAGATCGCTGCAGAGAGCTGTGTGTGGCAGAGTAAGAAGTGTGTGACAAAGCAGAGGCGCTGCTCGAAGCGACCACAGGAACAGCACCAAGCAGCTCGCCTCCAGGAGCTGCTCTAGTGGCCTGCCCACATTGCCCGCTGAGCAACTCCTTTACATGGTGCCACGGGAAATAATCTCGGATCCTCTGACTT
The DNA here is from genome assembly GCA_013398225.1 of Steatornis caripensis. Classification (NCBI taxonomy): domain Eukaryota; kingdom Metazoa; phylum Chordata; class Aves; order Caprimulgiformes; family Steatornithidae; genus Steatornis; species Steatornis caripensis. Next base: position 126,783 of record VZSC01019443.1, read on the forward strand.
GCATCCCTTGTGCTGGTAGTTGGGAGAGCTGCTGGAAAGGGCTTGGCTAAAGGGGCACCATCTGGCTGCTCTAAGGAGACCTGCACTATGTGCCATCGGTGCTGTACATTAGGAGCTTTTATGGAACTCTGACACACTGGAGCAGTCGTGGAAGAAGGCAGGTGTGAGAAAGGACCAAAACACAGGGCCAGCTGGGGACAATATGGCTCACATAACCAGCAATTATGCTTCTTACTCTGACACTGCATGCACAGGACATCAGTCAGCAGTGCTGCCAAAGCATGCCTGCAGCACTGGATGCTGCCTGCTGCTCTAACATGCAGGGGCTGCAAATCATCTGTGGCCTTGGTGTGGTCCTACCGCACCGTAACACCACTGCTCTTTATTAATTACAAATATTTAACTATGTCCTTGTGTTCCACTATGAAGATGTTCCCTAGCACCATGGCAGCATGAGAGCAGATGCTCCCAGAGAAGTCGGGTTAGGATTTACACCGCAAGGATGTGCAATTACTTTGACGTGGTGTGCACTTACCAGCACACCTGACCTGGGAAAGCGACGCATGAAGGCTGGCCCCCTCCATTCCCAAGGCCCCCGCAGGCAGCGTGTCTCCACCCTGAACAGGGGGCAGCATGTTGCTGTTTCCAGACTGTGCTAATCCCTTTGTGTGTTTTGAGGATGATGCTGTTTCCTGGTACATTTCACCTTGCGGCTGCACAGATCCCTTCTGCTGGATGGCAATCTTAAAGGATGCTGATGGGAAATCCCAGGAACCTGCTCTCTGATCTGAGTCACACTGCTGGTGCAGGGAAGCACTCTGTCACACGCAGGCATGGCACGAGGTGTTCCCTGCAGCTTGGCACATACTGAAGTCAATAGCCCTCAGCAGGAACTTGCATTCAGTATCATGCTGTCTAAGAGGCTTAAAATGGACTGTGAAGTTTTGGTATAGCTACAAAAAACTTGTTTTAAGTTTCTCCACTGGTAGCTTGCTCCAGAAGGAGACGGTGCAATTTGGTGATTCATTCTTGGAATCTGGCTAGTGCATCTGCACTGGGTATTTGGAATCATGTTGTGTAATATGAAAACCAGTCATTCATTTCATTCATTGGAAGTTGCCTTGCGGGAACATTAGCCGCCCAGACAAATTCCACACAAAGATCAGAAATGCGACAGAGAGCCCAGTACTGTGTGCAGCAGAAGTAACAGTGCAGTTTTGCACCCACCAGGAAGGCACTGTGATCGATCTTGCTCTCTGTAGCTTGTAGGTTCTTATACCGGCTCCTGACAGACACCAGTTGTGTGCCCAAGACCAGCACTCGACCATGAGAGGAGCAGCATGCTTGCACAAACTGGCAACCCCACAGCCTGCTGGAAAACTACCAAGTAGTTGCTAGTGTTAGAAGCAGATTAAAGCTCAAAGCGGCAAACGCTGTTGGAGCAGGATTTGACATAACGGTCTACAGGAGCCACCAGCCCAGGAGCTCGAGCGGCTGCAAGGGTCTGCTTTTGCCCATACTGTCTATCTCTTCTTTGAGTTGGCTGGAATGGAAATGAGATCTTCCTGAGCTCAGTGGGGCTGGAGGGCAGGCTCAGAGCAACAAGTCACGGCTGAGCCAACTCTCATCCTGCTGATGGCAGGCAAAGCTCCGCAGTTATCCTGAAACTCCCAGCTGAGCAATGCAGGTGTGTGCAGGCAGCCCACATCAGTGTGTGGCCACACAGCTCTGCCCACATCTTCCAGCACACCGTCTCCTCACTACTAGCCTCACACGCTGAGTGCAATACGGCTGAGTGCTCTTCAGGACAGGGCCCGCATCTCCTCGTCCTAAGCCCCACACTGGGCTCCCATATTTGCATAGTGGGAACTCTGTAGTAAGACTCGCACTGGCTGGGACAGTTGAGCAGGCTCAGCCCTGCTCCCTCGTCTGACCACGTAGCCCTGAGAAGGTAAGAGCCGTTGCTGGTGTGGCGAGGTACAGGAGAGCGGGGAAAGGGCTGACTGTGATGTCTACTAGCTGTAGAGCCCAGAGCGGAGAAGCGCCAACAGTGCTCCTCCAGATGGAGGAAGAGCTGCTCTGACTGCCAGAGCAACCTCTGCAGGGCTGGGGATCCTGGGCAACGTCAGAAGGCAGCGCTTGGATGGGTGCCTCTCCACACGTACCATAGCAAGCACTTGTCAATCCGCGACAGCGAAAGTTGGATATGATTAGAGATGGCTGTAAACTGGTTTATGTGCTCTGGGGGAAAAAAGTCTCACCACCAAACACGTATGGTCAAACACTTCCTAGAAAACTGCCCATATGCTGCCCGCTGAACTGGTAACAGCACACCTGTAAACAGGGCTGTTGCGTAAACAGCCCGGGGAGCTACTGCAGTTCACTGCTGGCGTCTCTTCACACTCCACCGTGCCTTGCCCTCCGAGCTGCTCCAGAGGACAGAACTCAGAAGCGCACTGGCGGAGACACTCCGCATCCACGGCACGGGAGTGCACACCTCACAGCTCCAATGCCTGTGTCAAACCAAGGGGCCTCTGGGACCCCCGCATTCCCTCTGGGGAGCAGCAGCAGACCAGCATTGTCTCTCCTGCTTCATGTCCTCTGGAGGCATGTAGCACGATGTGAGGCTGCCTCAAACACGGCCCCACGTTCCAGACTCATCGGGCCGAGCAGGCTGAGCGGAAGCCTGTGTGACCACAGACGTGGGAGCTGCTGACTCTGCAGTGCCCTGCTTCTCCAAGAATCCCCTGGCGTGGCTGAGCCCCCTCAGGAGGTCACTGCGCAGCCCCGAACGCCCAGGGAGCCGTACGCTCTGCAAGCACGCCTGGGCGCCAGGTCCCTGGGCCCGCACTGCCACTGGCACCAAGGGCAGAGGTGCTGCTCCCTGACTTGCAGGCGTACAGGTGCTGGCGACCCAGCTCGAGGGCTCCTCACGAGAACCGACCGCAGGCATTCACACCAAAGCTGGCCAGCTGACACAACAGCAAGCCACTTGCTAGGCACCCTGGCAGCTCACCATAGAGAAGGACTGGGACATGGAGGTTTCTGCTGTCGTTACCACCAGCTCTGCCACCGCTAAGAGTGAGCAGTGTTTAAAAGTGGACTAGTCTACAAAGGCACACCTGTATCCTGACATGTCAGGGCAGAGGTAGGGTTACTAGCCCACCACTGCAAATTTTTAAGCTAGGCTTTTTGGATACTCCTTTTTTTGGACAGCTCCTTAAAAAAGGAGAACAGACCGATACCGAGACAGGGCAGGATGTATCAGTCCTTGCAAAGGAGCCTGGAGCAGTGAAGGAAAGAACACTGCCTGTGATCAGCTGAAAGTCTGTCCAGCCCACTGTCTTGTCTCTGACGGTAGCCAACAACTGCTCACTTGTCCAGTGTGAGAGGGCATAGATACCGCTGTACTGCCCAGACTACTCTGCCAGCCTGCAGTGATGCACAGCTCAGAGGCTTCAGAAGCAAAAGAGGGGTCTTGCATTTAATCAATGTAAGTGGATTTTTTTCTCCCATTAAAATGTTTAATTTCTTTTTGAATATATCTAAACTTTGGAAGCCCACCATATCCTGTGTGAAGCAGTCTGACAACATGTGACATTAAAAAAAAAGAACTGTGTTTTGTTTTGTAGCAGGCAACAACTTGCTAATTTATGGGGTGCTGCTGGTTCCTTTATTGAAGGGACAATGAGAAATCATACTGCAGACAACCTCTCTATGCCAAACTTGACTTCATAATCCTCTTCAGGCATTTCTTTTACAGGTTAAAGAGACTATCTACTTTTTCCTCATATGGAAAATATTTTTGTATTTGATCACCCTTGTCGCTCTCTCTGAAACCCTTCCAACCCTGTTTTTCTTGAGAGGCAGACCAGAGCAGCATATGGTACTCACAAGGCAGTTTCCACTGTGGATCTATTCAGTGGCATAACTGAATAGTGGTGATCTGCTCTCCATTATTTTTCTAATAATTCTTAACAGTCAGTTTGCCTTTTGGGCTGCTCCTGGGCACTGAGCAAACGTTTCCATAGAACCATCTCTCCATCTATATCTGCTTTTATCTAGTACAGCCCCAAGCCCCCACTCCTAGGAAGAAACAGAGCTACAGCAGCTGGGACTGCAAGTGAAATCTTGTAAGAAAGATAGTGCAAATGCCTCAGAACTTCAGCAGGGCTAAGACCACCTGGCTGTTTCTTGTACCTTCAAGATCAGAAACAGCTGCTAAGCATCTGAAAAACAAGAAATTATGAGTTACCATCAGCCTCACAACACTGCAGCCCTGTCCTCTCCCAGCTACGAGGACCCTCAAGTACCAGCCCTGCCCGAGAGGCTGCGTAAAGCTGTGGGAAGAGCTCAGGAGCCTGCTCCTCGCTGAAGCAAAACTCAGGGTCAGGTCAGGCAGAGCCACTGGGAACAGCCCACGTTTGCCCCGCACTTGGACACGAAGCCTCCTTAAACAAAATGCCTGTTGAATACGGTCACCCTTTCACCTGTGTTACAAGGACTCCTCCTGAGATCCCACCTTCACTTGCCATGCCAGGCACAATGGCCATTGTTATACAGGCCGCAGGACTGCTGACAGCCCACCTGGCACAGGGACAGGCCCATGCTTCAGCTGACACAGCCTGCACGGTTCAGTGCAGAAGAGCAGACCGCTTCATCGCTCAAGTTCTGCCGGGTGGCTCCCACTAACCTTCCACTGTCCTGCACAAGCACACCTAACCAGTGAGTGCAGCTGGAGCCCCTGCAGCTGAACGCTGATGTGAAGTCACTGTCGAAAAACACAAATAATGGCATGTTCTGTCAGTCCTTCCTCACGTTTTCTTTCCGCAGACTCACGGGGTAAGCAGCGATGGATCGCGCAGTCTGACCTTCTGTACCTGCAGTCAAGAAAAGTTCGCCATGTTAATGGTGAATTCAGTAACTTGTTTCACAAAGGCGGCTTCAGAAGGGGGTTCAGCTGGACTTGAAGACCTCAAGAGATGGCAATGCAGTACTTCCCCCCCTTGGCAGTCCATCCCTTTGCATCACGCTCCTGCTTTTTTTTTCTCTGATTACTGCTGTGCCAGTGGGGCTAATGAAGCTTTCTATGCAGCAGCAGTATGGTCTCAACTTTGCTTCTCCTGGTTTTTATGCTTTATCTTTTCTGCACCTTAGAATACTTTTTTTTTTTCTGGCCAGAGACTTAAGGTTAACCATAAAGAAAGGGCGGGCATGAGGATCCCCTCTTTCTGCCTCTATTTCTGCATTCCCATGCCCACCCGGCCTGTGCAGGTTCTCCCCATGGTCCCCACAGGAGCCAGCTTCACTTACCCAGCTCCCTCTGGTTTCTGTCTCCTTCTTTTCCCCTTACCTTTCCCCATCTGCTGTTGCCATTGCTGCTGGCTGGGGCGGAGGCCCCTGGAGCCCATCCTGATGTAGCCGTCCATCTGCGTGCCATCCATCTCCCAGCAGCTTAGGGGCTGTAACTGCAAGAACCACCGAGCCATGTGTTCTGTGACCAGACCTGAGCAGCGCTGCTTCTCCTTCGCTCGCTCCTCCCTTCTCCCAGCAGGATCTCTGCTTTCTGCCAATTTCTAGCTCATGGCTCCTTATAGAAACCTGTGGCGATTCCTGCACAGCTCACGTAAATCCTTAACCCACAGACACAACAACCCAAGAGGCAGTTTGCAGTAGCAGCAGTGGAAATGGTTGCCATGATGGAGCAGATCCAGACAGCTCCGAGGCACTGCAGGACATGGGCGCTGGGCAGGAGACAGCCCCAGCGGGCTGGTGCATGCATTCAGGTTTGCAGGGTCACTCCCACGCCGGCCTGTGGTTCCTTTTATCCTGGGCTGGAGGTGTTTAAAACACAACTGGACACAGCCCTGGGCAGCCTGCTCCAGCTGGCGGGACTACATGGATCTCAAGAGGCCCCTGTGCTGTGCTTCTGTGACTCGGGGCCTGTCGCTGCCAGGCAGCTGGAAGGGCGTGGGAGGCAGCGGCACCTGCGCTCTCAGGAAAGCCCCCAGCACCTGCAGCGTTGTGCCAGGGGTGAGTCGGGATACCTGGTGTTCAAGCAATGGGAGCACCAAAGGTTGGCTCCTGCGTGACTGGGCGGGGTGGTCCCCCCACACGCACCAATTGCCTCAGCATCTCCCGCCCCCCCTCCCCGATATTTCAAGGGAACAAGGGGAAGGCTGGAGGGACAAAGGAGGCACAGAGCGCTTCTGTCTGCTCCAGGATCTGGCTCGGGCTCCGCGCCTGAAACAGAAATGCAGCAGGGCAGCTTCCCAGCTATTCTGCCACTGTAGCTGTTTCCTCCTACTCTATTTTTTACGCATCCAGTTCTTTCTTTCTCCCTTCTCTGGAGGGGCTCTCTCCCAAGAGCTGCCATGTTTTTTTAATAAGTATTTTTCGAGTAGCTGGCGGAGACCCTGGAAAGGATAATGAGATCATTTTCAGAGTAGAACGCAAAGCCACGCCAAGACTTTCCTGTCTGTTATTTCTCCCCTGCAGACTCTGCCCACGCTACTGATCGTTTGTGGATGTTCCCCACCGGCCAAACCCACCGCGTGCCCCGGACAGCACCCACGTGCGAGGAGACCAGCGGCACCAGTCTCCCGCGAACGCAGACCAGTGGAAATCATCGCTGGAACTGCACAGAAATAACCCTTAAGGCTCATTAAAATTCCACGAACGCAAGCTGCGTTCCCGCTTTCCCCTTCCTGAACCCAGCCCAGCGGATCGCCCCCCCACCCCGGCCCACGCTGCGGCGGGCAGCGCCGCCGGGCCCCGCGCCTACCCCCGGCCGCGACTGCGGGGAAACGGCGCATCCGCGGCGAGGGCCCCGGCGCTGGCGGAGCGGCCCCGGGCAGGCCGGGGCCACGGCCCAGGTGCCCGCAGG
>VZSC01019443.1:133718-170927 GCA_013398225.1 Steatornis caripensis
CCATGGGCCCCGCGCTCCCCGCCGCCTCTCCCGGCCCTCGCCTCCCCCTGCCCCAGCTGCCCGCGGCCACTCCGGCCACCAGCTCGCTTCGAGGAGCGCCACGTCCCTTCCACCCTCCTGCTCCCGTCCTGTCCTTCCGCCCGTGCTTTTCAGTCTCCCGCTCGCTTCCAGGCTCCAGGTCCCCTCTGCCTCCCTTACGCTGCTTCGCCCCTCACTCCTTTCCCGACCCCCCGTCCCCTTTGCGCCTTCCCTGCCTTTTCAGCCTCCGCACCCGCCTCGGCCGCCCGTCCCCTTTGGCAGCCCCCTCGCGCAATTTTTCAGTGTGCTGCCCAGCCTCAGACTCTGCGCTGCTGCTTCCTTTTGTCCCTCCCGCCTTCCATCCTCTGCCCTGTTTTCAGCCTCCCTCTGGCCTCACCCTCCCTTTTTTCAGCCTTGCCATCCCTTTTTCAGCCTCCACGCTCATATCCACTCTAAGCCTCCCCTCGCCCCTTCTTTGGGCCTCACCACCCTGTCTCAGCCTCACTCGCCCGCTGTGCCACCCACCCCTTGGATCTCCCTCTTTTTTGACCCCATCCACTCTCTGGCCTCACCTTCTCAGCCTCGCGCTGCCCTCCGGCCTGCCACCACCATCTGGCCACACTACACCTGCTGGCCTTCTCCTCCCCTCTGGACTCCTGCTTTTGTTCAGTCTCTGCTTTTTTTTTTGCCTCCAATCTTCTTCAGCCTCTGCCCTCCCACTCGTTTTTCAGCCATCCCTTTCCCCAGCACCCTCCTTTTTGCCCAACAGCATCCCCTCCCTCTTGCTGTATCCCCCTGTCTTTTGTCAGCCTCCTCTTTTTTCAGCCTCCCTGTCTATTCTAAGCTTCCTCTGCCCTCTGGCCTCCGCTTTGTTTCTCACCCTCCACTTTCTTTTCAGCTTCCACCTACCCCCTGTCTTCCTTCCTTCTTTTGGCCTCCACTCACTTTTTTCAGCATGTGCCTTCCCTCCAGGCTTCCCCATCTTGAATGTCCAATGTCCAGCCTTGGGTGGGAGGCCAACAAGAAAGAAGATGTTGAAAAGGTGTGGGAGGCCGTCAAGAAAGTAAAGGACAAAATGGGGTGGGAGGCCAAAATGGGATGGGATGCTGAAAAGGGGTGCGAGGCCAAAAAAGGAGTGGGAGGCTGAAAAGGCATGGGAGGCCAACAAGAAAGAAGAGGCTGGAAAAGCGTGGGAGGCCAAAAAAGCTGTCTACTTTCTTGTCCTTTTTATCCTCCACTTTCTTGTCAGCCTCCCACACCATTTTGGCCTCCCATCCCTCTTCTGGCTCACAGCTTTTTTTCAGCTTCCACACCTTTTCGGCCTCTACTTTCTTGATAGCTTCTCATCCCTTTTTCAACCTCTTTTTCTTTTTTTCCAGCTCTACCCCTTTTTGGTCTCTACTTTCTTGTCAGCCTCCCTGCCCTTCTCAGGCCTCCCACTTTGTTTTTGTTCTCTCACCCTTTCTTAGCCTCTTCTTTCATTTTAACCCCTCACCCGGTTTTCGTCCTCCCACCTTTTGTCAGTCTCCACCTCTTTTTGGCCTTCAGTTTCTTGCCGGCCTCCCACCTCTTCGGCTTCTTTGTTGTCATTCAGCTAGGAGCTGGCACGCGGCAGCATGCTGCAGCAGCACTCCGTGCAGCGAGCCCTGCAAGGCTGCTACATGTCAGCTTTGTTAGATTTGTCGCTAAAATCAACAAGCAATCCTCCAGTGGTTGCAGCTCTCCGCAGCTTTTCAAGGAGCTCTGGACTAACCCTTCCCCAAATAAACTCTGAGGCACTTGGTTTTTTCAGACTTTGTGCTGTCACAGAGCTGGTGTCAATGGATGGCCACGGAGACGTTTGTCCTTCTCTCAGCTGTGGTTTCTCACGTTTTTTCTGTCCCTTGAGGTGGAAAATCTCCCTAGCTCTAGATGCGAGTCAGTTGTCTCCTACTTTCAGATCAGACAATAAACACATTCTCCATTAAATCCTGCTGGAGAAATCCAGCTGTTCCCCAGCAGCCTCCTTTTCCTTCTCCTTTGCCTCCAGTCGTGCTTGGTCTGAGTGCTGAAACCACAAATCACCTGGGAACCCATCCTGGGTGAGTCATCTGCTGCACGCGGACCACCGCCGGCACAGGCCCTGAGGCAGCCGTCCTCGCACCCTGGTCCCAGCAGCCCAAGATGCATCTGCGGGGGCGGCCGCAGCGGGTGGGTGCTCTGGCTGTGCCCCGAGACAAAGCCGGCGTTCTTCTGCACCGCCTGTCTAACGCATGGGAGGGCACGTGCCTCCAGGGACAGGCATCCTTCGTGCTGTGGGCTCAGTAAACAAGCATACGCACAAAGTACAGCAGAAAGATTGCAGAACGGTAAAAAAGCATAAAGTGTCCGAACCGTGGGATGGCAGCTGTCATTTTCCCCTTTATCTGGTCTTAGGCACGTGCTTGATTTCTGTCGTGTGTCTAAGGCGGGATTCTGTTTATTCTGATTTCTTTTGCAGTTCTGTTGTACAAATGGCGTCCACAGATCACTCCATGGTCAGGCTGAGGGAGACAGTGGGATTGGACTGGGGTTCCCTTAGGGTTTTTTTCCTCTTTTTTTTCCCTTTCTCTTCCCTTCCTTCTTTCTCCCCTGACCCACACTGTAAGATTAGCATATACCATCCCAGCATGCTCAAAAGCATTTTTGTTGTATTTCCAAGTGTGTTTCTTGGGAAGGAGTTAGGCCATACGAGGATGAAATCTGGTTAAGCTAAAAAAAAAAGGTAGCTATTTTTCCTGTGGTTAGAATTATTTTTGATACTAGTAATTTTTTACATGCAAGTGTTTTACCATTCATTCCATAACTCAGAAATAGTTGAAAGGAGGTTAATCAAACATTTGAATTAAACGCATCTTCACGCAAAGGCTCAGCCTGGAAAATTCTAGCTGCAAAACAGAAGCGTTCCAGAAGGAGTTCAGCCTGAATACGGCATGATCGTGCCCACGGTCCAGTTGGCTTGCAAACACTGATGTGCACGTAACCGCAGCTCACCTGCTACACAGGAATACGCAGGAACAGCCCCTCTGAGCAGGACTGAAAACCTGAATAAAGCTTTCAGCCCAAGACCTCTTTCATTACTTCTGCAACACCCTGCGCAGAGCCTGGATCACCCCTTCCCGCACGAGCCCAGCCATACACCCGCAGACATGAGTGTTGGCTCAGGGCACCGAAGGAGGCAATGGAAACCCAGCACGGTGTCTCCCCGCCCTGTCACAGGACCGCCAGAATTAGTGTCTGCTTTGGAATCAGGACCTGGGTGAACTGGGATGGAAACAAGCTGCCTGGACTTTGTTTTAAATGTCCACTGGTAGCACATCTCCTGCCCCGTTCAGTTTACTCTGCCAAGAGTTAACTATTAATGTATATGCTTGATTTCCAGTTTAAGTTTGGCTTGTTTCATCTTACGGTCATCAGATTGAGATGTATCTAAGAGCTTGCTGATAGCGACTCTGTTCTCCACAAAACCACTCACGTGCAGTGTGTGAGCAAATTACCCCTTGCTCTCCTCTCCACTAAACCCCACACACAATACCACCCCAGTCTCGCAGACAGAGGCAGTGCCCGTGGCTCCTCTTGGAGCCCTTCCCAGAGCTCCGACATCCCCCTGCGCCACGAGCAGCAGGAGCACGCGAGCTCCCACTGCCACCAAGAGCCCACAGCTCCATGTTGCGATGTGCCTGTCGCCAACTCAGTGATCGTGCTGACTCCTTAGCCCACAGCTTCCACCAAGCACCAACAAGTTGCTGATGACTCTCCAAGAACTCTATGTCTTCCACCAAGCCCGTGCTCCCAGAACAGGCCTCTGCACTGCTGGAGCAGCATCTGTGCTTTGCTCCTGAAAGCAGAATTTTACATTTTGCAGTGACCTGATGTCACCTGCCTGCATCTGGTGTACCATGGCACCTAGACTCCTTGTAGTGGTGGGACACCACCTTTGGTGGTGTCTTGTGCCTGTGTGCATGGATTTGTCATTCATGATTTAATCGGTCATTTCTTTGTTTTCTTCCATTTTCTAGGTAAAAAGACTACTATTTATTCCGACACAGGTGCCTTGCAGCTGCTGGAGGAGTTCACCGTCCTCTGTGCTTCTTCGCATGCTCCAAGACCTTGCTCGCATTACAGTGGTTCCATCTGGGTTTTACTCCAAAACGATTCTTCCTTTCCATTTGCTCAGTTGCAGCATANATTCTGACACAGGTGCCTTGCAGCTGCTGGAGGAGTTCACCGTCCTCTGTGCTTCTTCGCATGCTCCAAGACCTTGCTCGCATTACAGTGGTTCCATCTGGGTTTTACTCCAAAACGATTCTTCCTTTCCATTTGCTCAGTTGCAGCATATTGGGCACTGGTACAGAGACCATGCAGTCCAGAACCCACATGGGGAGAGCGAGGCAGCGTTTGGGCTGGGGCAAAGCATATACACAAACATGCAGGCTCACGTTTGGTGGGAAGGCAGAAATTCCTTATGTTAGAAGGTGCTGCAGTAGAAATACTGCACTGGCAAAAAAAAAAAACCCACAACCCAAAACCATTCCATCAGTGGGCTTGATCCGCGCTGGTGCTAGCAGATGTATCTAGTCAAAACCAAACAGGATTCTGAGGGGGCGTGTATTATCTGTGCACACATCAGATACTGAAATTTAACTGAACTGACATGCAGTGGCTGCACAAAGGCAGCACTCCCTCCGTTCTGTGGAGGGGACAGTAAAGAAGGGGCTGTCAGAGAAAGGTGGGTTAAAATGCAGGAGGAGACTTCTAAGCTGTTAAATGCCTGTCCACGGTATTTTCCTGTTCCCTGTGTGCAAAGGCACGATCGCTGCTTTTAAGAACTAGTCATTTGGGATGGCCACTAGGAAATAATATCCGGCCCCGAAGGAGGCCAGCATCGGTTGACTCTGAGAAGCAGAACATCTGACAGCACCACACGCAGGCCCCTCAGCCAGCAGGGCTGGCCGTCGCTCCCTAGGCATCGGGTCCACGTGAGGACAAAGAGGCAACGTTTGCTCCAGGGACATGTTGCCATGTCGCTCCAGATCTGTTCCTGTTATGTGGCTGATCACAGGCAGGACACTTTGACCGGCATTTCTGTTAGCTGTTTGTGTGGATGTTTGCAAACTGCCCCCTCGTACACACCATGGCTGGCTCTGCCGCAGTCATGGCTGGACGTTTGGCTGCACAAATGGCCATTGGTGCATCCAACGCACCACTGGTACGTGCAAATACAACGTCTGCTGCCGCATGAGCTATTTGTGCATTCACATAGTCACAAGCAAGACCTTAACTTATCTCTGCTTCGGCTTCCCTGTGCAAAATGGGGATAATAACAATTGCTCATTTTGCAGAAGGGTTCTGCAGTTCAGTTCATGAATATAAAGTAGTTCAAGATCCTCTGATGGAAGGTGCTAGCGATGGACAAAGGGGTACTAACAGCACAAAGCTGACTAAGTTCCAAGCACTGGTCTCACCCAGTTGTACTGTGTTTGCTAATCCAAGTATGTAATCAGCGTATACATAGGCGACATGTTGATTCAGGCTGTGTAATACACAGCAATTTCAAAGCACACTCTCAATATGAGCTCACGCTTCCTGAAAGGGGCAGTCGGTATCTGTGCACACAGCCACAAAGGACTGGCGATGCAGATGAAAATGGAGAGCTGTCTGGTAGTGGGAGAGCAAGATGAGTGTCTATCCAAATACAGACATGGTGTCGCTCCTTGAAACAGAAAACCTCTACATCTCTCACCTCCCTACCCGCCTCTGCCTGTCAGCTCTTCCGAATGAAGTCCCAGCTTTGTTTTCCTGATTTCCATTTTGTATCCTAAAATATTCACTCCAAGTTCCGCTTGACAGACATCCCTAATCTAATCTCCATGTCTGCTTTCTAATTTTCGCAGTCAGGATAAAACAAATTGGCTGGCGTTAATTGCCTGTGCAGCGGCCTGGAGCTTTGAGCCGTGATTTACGAGCTCAGAGCAGGCGCTCTGCAACACATTTTTCTTAATTTATTTTTAATGAGTCTCTCAATTAATTTTCTTGGAAACATCTTAATGATGTTGGAGGCGGGTGTTAATGAGATTTGTACCAGCGCCTCATTTTGCATATTTTAAAGTACTGAATGGCATCACAAGCAAGCTCCTAGTCCTAAAACAGAAAAAACCTTAAGGCTGGAGAGAGATACCCTCCTCAGCTAATAATGCCATCTCAGCTTGAGCTTTCAGGCTCGGGAGGCTGAAGCCGGCCGAGCCCGCAGGGCCAGGATGACCCCAGTGGTGCAGGTGAAGTAGTCACCCGACTCCAGGAATACGGAGATGATGTCTCTTACTCTGTGCGGGCTTGCTTCTCGGCTGTGGAGAAAATATCCCAAAGGCTTGATGAATTCGAGGAGAAGCTCTGTTCCTGAACTGTAGAGACCAACTTCTCATCCATTAAGAAAAGGTGTCTTCCTACAAAACCAGCTCGAGAGAAACAGAACACGCCATGAAGTGTCCTGTGGTATCTATCTCCTGCGTTATTATGGAGAAGACATGAGGAGATGCAATGGAAAACCTACTGCTGCACTACAGGCATGAGTACGTGAGTTGCAAGGTAGAACAAACACAAGAGAGGATTCTTCCAGGAGGATGGCTTCTCTGGTTTCCAGTGGCCGGTTCTACAGTCAAAGTACGTGGGCTTCAGATCCCTATGTACCAAATGTAAGCAAGGGGAATGAAAGAGTAACCCACGCAAGCACAAACCCATTCCTTGATGCAAACCCATTCCTTGATTCCTACATGCAAAACTAGAGGGGCCCTGCCTCCAGCCAGGTGGAGGAGAGGGATAACCGAGTTTATTGGACTGTGTGGATTCAATAGCCTGGCAAGTTAGAACCACAAAGGTATGAAGCGTTGTTAAACACTGGTGCAAAGTGCACTCCAATGCCATCGAACCATAAAGGGACAGAATCCGTCACTACCTCTGGAGTGACGGGGGAAATCTCAAGAACTGACTGCAGTGGAGGCCAAAGCAAGCCTCACCAGGGAAAAATGGGAGAAGTGCCCCATTGTGGCTGGCCCAGATGCTCCGTGCATCCTTGGTACGGACTACCTCAAGAGAGGGTATTTTAAGGACCCAAAAGCATACCAGTGGGTTCTTGGTCTAGCAGCTGTAGAGACTGAGGACATTAAACAGCTGTGTACTTTGCCCAGTCTTTCAGAGGACCCTTCTGTCGTGGGACTGCTGAAGGTTGAAGGACAGCAGGTGCCAGTTGCCACTACAACGGTGCATCGATGACAATATCGCACCAGCCAAGGCTTTGTGATGCCCTTTCATAAGCTGATCTGGCAACAAGGAGTGACCAGCAAGACTCGCTCACCCTTTAACAGTCCTATATGGCCAGTGCGAAAGGCTAATGGAGAATGGAGATTAACAGTGGACTATCGTGGCCTGAATGAAGTCACACTGCCGCCGAGTGCTGCCGTGCCAGACACGCTGGAACTGCAATAAGAAATGGAGTCAAAGGCAGCCAGGTGGTATGCCACAATCAACATTGCTAATGAGTTTTTCTCTGTTCCCTTAGCAGCAGAGTGCAGACCACAGTTTGCTTTCACCTGGAGGGGTGTCTACCTGGAACTGACGGCCCCAGGGGTGGAAACACAGCCCTACTATCCACCACAGACTGATCCAGACTGCACTGGAGAAGGGTGGAGCTCCCAAACACCTGCAGTACATTGATGACATCAGTGTATGGGGTAACACTGCAGAAGCAGTTTTTGAGAAAGGTAAGAAAATAATCCAAATTCTTTTGAGAGACGGTTTTGCCATAAAGAGAGGTAAGGTCAAGGGACCTGCACAAGAGATCCAGTTCCTAGGAATTAAATGGCAGGGTGGGCTTTGGGCGAGGGCTGTGGGGCTGCCCCACAGGCTCGCAGGGAGCTGACGCAGGGCTCAGCCCTGCCAAGATAGGCACTGCCTGTAGCCACACAGTAGCCAGCCCTGGGGCAGCAGGATGGTCAGCACATCGGCTGGGGGTGAGGACAGGTATGGCAGTGGGTCAGCTGTGCCACTGGTCATCTCCAGAAACACCAGCCCGACACACGTCCCCACCACAGCTCCCCTGCTCCAGGCACAGGTGGCCGTGTCCCTGCAGCACAGCACAGCTCGGTGCAGTGCAATACGCGTGGCATAAAGCAGCATGGCATTGCACAACGCACCATGGCATGGCACAGCTGGGCACACGTGGCACATCACAGCACGTGTGCTCACCAGCTTGGCAGTGGGCATGGCCTGGCGGCACAGCCAGGGCCTCTGCGTGCAGTAACAAGGGCGAATAAGGTGGCAAAGGCCCTCATAAGCAGTGGTGGCAAGTGGGCCGCAGTGCTGCAGGCTGCAGATCTGGGTGCGTACTGCTGCGGGACAGCAGAGAGATGTCAAGCCGTGCCGAGCTGTGTGGCCATGTGCTGGGCAGAGCTGCGCCAGGCAGAGCCGTGCAGGCTGCTCTGGGCTCAGTCCCAGCACGTCTGCTGTGTGCCGGGTGCTGCAGGAGAGGGCAACAGGCTTTAATTAAAGCAGCAATAAGGCTGTGACAGAGCACCAAGGCAGAAGATGGCAGCCCNATGCCGAGCTGCGTGGCCATGTGCTGGGCAGAGCTGCACCAGGCAGAGCCGTGCAGGCTGGTCTGGGCTCAGTCCCAGCACGTCTGCTGTGTGCCGGGTGCTGCAGGAGAGGGCAACAGGCTTTAATTAAAGCAGCAATAAGGCTGTGACAGAGCACCAAGGCAGAAGATGGCAGCCCTGGCTGCTACTGCCTGAACAAGATTGAAATCTGCAGGGAAATGTTTTTCCCTTGCACTGGCAGAAGTTAGGGCTAAATTCAATTGCATTCTGCACAGTGGGGGTTAAGCAGCCCTGCTCCCAGGACTGTTGGTGATGTGCTTCATCGCCTGTGGTTGTGACCCACAGTGGAGCAGGTTGTCATGGCAACCGATGATTTCTATTATGGTACATCTGTGTTCACCTTCCAGGCCCAGCTTGGCCTTGGAAATTTCCGGTTAAAATACCTGTGAAACTGCACTGAGCGTCAGCAAGGGGCGACAGCGCGGGGAGCCAGGGCCAGCGGCAGGTGTGTGCCCAGGGCATCGCCACACTTAAGGCAGCGCTGGCACCCGGTGACCTGCTCTGCTGCCCCAGGGTGCCCAGGCTGCTGCAGCAGCACCAGGCAAGGAGGGCTGGCCAGCCATATGCTGCTCAGAGCTGCTGAGCCGTGGTGGGCAGCTGCTTCCACTCCCCCCACTTCAGCAAGCACGCTGGTGTGGGGTGCAAGGCTCACCCAGCACCCCCACAGGCTGAGGCACTGCAGACCCCATTTCACCAGCCAGCAATCCTATCTGCACCAGTATTTCCCCCTCTATGGACCAGTGTTCATACATCTGCACTGCTGCACACGTACCCCCACTGAACTAAGCACTACTGCTCTCCCTGTGCTGTCACTGTCTTACACGGTCCTTTGTGTCACGGTCTAAAGCTGGGCTGGCTATTAAACGGATGACAGATGCTCTATGTTCACCCTCTCCCTCCCCAGAAGGGGGAAAAGAGAAAAGGAAAGAGACTTATGGGGTGGAAAAGTTAAAACAGCTTTCATCTAACTACAATAATAAGGAATTATAGGAGAACAATAATGAAATATATATACACAAAACTGATATCGAGCTCCCCCCTCCCCAATGACAAATCCATCATGCACAAGCTGCATCACACACCCCAGGAACATCCCAGACTGCACTCACTGGCAGGCGGGAACTGGATTCAGGAATCCACGGATCGGGATCAAAGGCAGAAGAATCGGGCAGAGCCATCCTCTGATGCTTCAGCAAGGAGCTGGGCAGAGCTGCAGAGCAGGATCCTGCCACATCACTAGGAGCCCCAGGCAGCCCCACTGCTGGGCTGAAGTAGGCTCCTGGGCCATGGGTGTGGGTGGAAGCACCAGGTGAGGCTGTTTAGGGCCCTTAGAGCCCATCAGTGCCCTCAGGCCCCTGGCCGTAAAGGAGAGGGAGTGACCCTCGTGATCCCTCAGCTTTATACTGAGCACGATGCGTATGGGACAGAATACTGTATGGGGTCAAACCAGGACCCTTTGGCAGCTCGACAAATTGCACCCACGCCTCCCATCTGCCACAGGGCAACCTGTGGCCCCGCAGCATGGGGCAGGTCTCCTGTGCCCCGGGAACTGGCTGGAGGTTGCTGCCTGCCAAGACCGGGCAGTGATTCCTCCCGCCAGCACCACTCCATCCCCTGTGCACTGGCTCACTGTTTTCTTGAAAGCCCTGGATGAAGACTTCCTGCAGNCTGCACACGTACCCCCACTGAACTAAGCACTACTGCTCTCCCTGTGCTGTCACTGTCTTACACGGTCCTTTGTGTCACGGTCTAAAGCTGGGCTGGCTATTAAACGGATGACAGATGCTCTATGTTCACCCTCTCCCTCCCCAGAAGGGGGAAAAGAGAAAAGGAAAGAGACTTATGGGGTGGAAAAGTTAAAACAGCTTTCATCTAACTACAATAATAAGGAATTATAGGAGAACAATAATGAAATATATATACACAAAACTGATATCGAGCTCCCCCCTCCCCAATGACAAATCCATCATGCACAAGCTGCATCACACACCCCAGGAACATCCCAGACTGCACTCACTGGCAGGCGGGAACTGGATTCAGGAATCCACGGATCGGGATCAAAGGCAGAAGAATCGGGCAGAGCCATCCTCTGATGCTTCAGCAAGGAGCTGGGCAGAGCTGCAGAGCAGGATCCTGCCACATCACTAGGAGCCCCAGGCAGCCCCACTGCTGGGCTGAAGTAGGCTCCTGGGCCATGGGTGTGGGTGGAAGCACCAGGTGAGGCTGTTTAGGGCCCTTAGAGCCCATCAGTGCCCTCAGGCCCCTGGCCGTAAAGGAGAGGGAGTGACCCTCGTGATCCCTCAGCTTTATACTGAGCACGATGCGTATGGGACAGAATACTGTATGGGGTCAAACCAGGACCCTTTGGCAGCTCGACAAATTGCACCCACGCCTCCCATCTGCCACAGGGCAACCTGTGGCCCCGCAGCATGGGGCAGGTCTCCTGTGCCCCGGGAACTGGCTGGAGGTTGCTGCCTGCCAAGACCGGGCAGTGATTCCTCCCGCCAGCACCACTCCATCCCCTGTGCACTGGCTCACTGTTTTCTTGAAAGCCCTGGATGAAGACTTCCTGCAGGGTTGCACAGCAGGATCTCCCTTTGCAAAAGCTGCCCGCCCTCTCCCTAGCAGACTGGTGTTGCACATGTGCCTGCCGATTCGGACTTCTATCAACTCCCCAGGAGCCGCTGGGCTGACAGCCAGGCTCATCTCCATCCTCAGATCCTTTCNATGTTCACCCTCTCCCTCCCCAGAAGGGGGAAAAGAAAAAAGGAAAGAGACTTATGGGGTGGAAAAGTTAAAACAGCTTTAATCTAACTACAATAATAAGGAATTATAGGAAGAACAATAATGAAATATATATACACAAAACTGATATCGAGCTCCCCCCTCCCCAATGACAAATCCATCATGCACAAGCTGCATCACACACCCCAGGAACATCCCAGACTGCACTCACTGGCAGGCGGGAACTGGATTCAGGAATCCACGGATCGGGATCAAAGGCAGAAGAATCGGGCAGAGCCATCCTCTGATGCTTCAGCAAGGAGCTGGGCAGAGCTGCAGAGCAGGATCCTGCCACATCACTAGGAGCCCCAGGCAGCCCCACTGCTGGGCTGAAGTAGGCTCCTGGGCCATGGGTGTGGGTGGAAGCACCAGGTGAGGCTGTTTAGGGCCCTTAGAGCCCATCAGTGCCCTCAGGCCCCTGGCCGTAAAGGAGAGGGAGTGACCCTCGTGATCCCTCAGCTTTATACTGAGCACGATGCGTATGGGACAGAATACTGTATGGGGTCAAACCAGGACCCTTTGGCAGCTCGACAAATTGCACCCACGCCTCCCATCTGCCACAGGGCAACCTGTGGCCCCGCAGCATGGGGCAGGTCTCCTGTGCCCCGGGAACTGGCTGGAGGTTGCTGCCTGCCAAGACCGGGCAGTGATTCCTCCCGCCAGCACCACTCCATCCCCTGTGCACTGGCTCACTGTTTTCTTGAAAGCCCTGGATGAAGACTTCCTGCAGGGTTGCACAGCAGGATCTCCCTTTGCAAAAGCTGCCCGCCCTCTCCCTAGCAGACTGGTGTTGCACATGTGCCTGCTGATTCGGACTTCTATCAACTCCCCAGGAGCCGCTGGGCTGACAGCCAGGCTCATCTCCATCCTCAGATCCTTTCAGTCTCCTCACCCATGGATGCCGCACTTGCCCCACGAAGCTTCTGGGGCATGCTCAGCCCTCCCCCGGGCAGGATGTGCCCCTGGCAGGACCCACCAGCCATGCCCCATACATGGTGTGCAGAGCAGAGGGGCCACACTGCGCAGATGCCCACCTCCCCAGCCGCTGTGGTCACAGCTCTTGGTTGGCCCCACGCAACACTTGTTCACATTTACTATAGCACACACACACAGACAGAGGGTTTGTTTTGGGCTTGAGTTTGGGTTTGTTTCTACTATTGATCTGGTGCTTTAGGAGGGGGAAAAAATCTCCTGGGCTATCTAACTGCTATTGATCTATGCTGGGAAGCTGCACAGACACGGAAGGGCGTGGAGAAACTAAGATTTCATTTCCAACAGCTTGTTATTTTTACCCTTTCGGACGGGGAGAAACACAGAGCCGCGGCCTCCATCGATGTGGTCAATAGCTCCTCTGAGGGCTTGGCGCAGCTCTGGGGGCATCTCAGGGAGCCACAGGCTGGCACAGGGGAGGCAGCTGTGCCCGGCTGTCCACGGACACGGCACCAAGCGTGGCACCGCGGCTGGCCCCACTGGCACCCACCTCTGGCTGTGGGCCTGC
The DNA here is from genome assembly GCA_013398225.1 of Steatornis caripensis. Lineage (NCBI taxonomy): Eukaryota > Metazoa > Chordata > Aves > Caprimulgiformes > Steatornithidae > Steatornis > Steatornis caripensis. Next base: position 146,688 of record VZSC01019443.1, read on the forward strand.
AGCGTGTCCTGAGGCCAGCAGCGGGGCCAGAGCACAGCACACGGGTGGCGCGCGGCAGGTAGCACAGAGAGAAGGGGACGCAGGGGCGGTGCGAGGCTGGTGAGGCCCAGCAGTGGCACAAGGATGCTGCAAGGCTCCCCACTTACTCGGTGCTGAGGGTGCCAGCAGGGCAGGATGGGGCGGGACAGGTGCAGCAGCGCCAGGTTGTCAGGGGACACCGCGTCCTGGTTCCAGGCATTGTCCCCAAAACTGGGCCAGGACATGGGCTGCAGGCAGGGCAGGCAGTGTCATGACATGCCCGGGACAGAGCGCAGCCGAAGAGGAGCGTGGCACAGAAGAGTTGTGTGTGCAGGCACTGCTGGGAGCCGTGCTCCGTGGAGGGGGCAGGTACTGCTGGAGGGAAGGGCCACGGGCTCCCGCGACGCGGAGTTGCGGTGCCAGTGCTACGGGATGGTGGGGCTGCTGCAGGCAGGGCTGGGTGACATCCCTGGCTGTCCCCTCCCTGGGACTGAGGGTTGTCTGCAGCCAGCAGGAAAGGCCTGTCCCGTGTTGTGCTTCCTCTAGCAGCAATGGAGCGTCCAAAACTTGGCACGTCCAGGGAGGTGCCTGCACCTCTGGACCAGCCCTGTGGAGCACTGCAAGGAGCGAAGGAGGCAACATCACAATTGAGGAGCTCCATCCAGCAGCTTCAGGAGGAGATGGAGGCCTGGCAGCCCCAGGTGAGCTGTGCCAACCCCACTCCCATCCCGGGCGCTGGTCAGGTGATATAGGAGGCCCTGGCCAGCCCTTGCCTGTGCCACCACACAGCTCGTCCCCTGGGGCTGGGGAAAGCACAAGGGCTCAGGGGCGTCCAGTCCTGCTGCGGCTGCACTGGTCCCACTGCCACCATTTCCCACAGCAGGCACAGCTTGCGCTGGCATCGCTGCAGCGCCGAGTGCCAGCAGCATCGGGGGCTTGGCTGTTCGTGACCCCAGAGGGGACTGTCAGAACACGTGCACAGGGTGCTGTTGCCTGGGCAGGCGGGGGGAGAGGTCTGCGCCCGCCAGCCGTCAACACACTCCTTGCTGCTCTCTGACCAAAACTCAGCCAGCCAGCATTGCTGTCTAGCCCTGGTGCCTGGCTGGAGCTGCAACGTGGGCTGGCCACAGCAGTGAGCTCGACTGATGCTCATGTCCTAGGGCCAAAGGCAAGCGTCAGCGCTGGAGCCACAGCAAGGGGAGCCCCAAGCATGCCAGGACACGCAGCAGCAGAAGCCGGAGCCAGCACAGTCGTTGGCCTTCATACGGCAGCTGCAGCTGAACGTGGACCTCTGCAGGTTCCTGAACTGTGAGCGGCTGCGCCAGCTAGAGGAGCAGGAGCATGCAGTGGAGCAGAAGTGCCAGGACATGATCTTTCTGATACAGCAGTGCCAGGCACTGATGAGCAAGGTAACGCTGCCCAGCACATCGGTCACAGGCCGGGCTGCGTGAGTCCCCCACCCTTGGCCATGTGCCCCACAGCTGTGCCGTCGTGGGCTAGGCACCATGCCTGCGCGACAGCCCTGCCTCTGCAAACAGCTGGTGACCAGCCACCTCACGGGAGGGCAAGGAATGTCTTGCCAGCCACACGTGGGACAAGGATTTAGCAGCGCGCCCTGTATGGAGCAGCCCAGCCAGCCCAGCCACAGGGCAGGCATGACTGGCACGGCCCATTGCATCCAGCTGAGCAGAGCTGAAGACTGCAGCCCCAGTGGCCCCGCTGACGCCTTGGGCACCATTGCAGGGCTGGTGGTGCTGCTGCAGCCCACAGCCTCACCAGCGAGCTGGCCTCACCACTCTCCTCACGTGCCTGCGCATGGTCAGGGACCGCAGGGATGCCTTTCCAGGGCTGCTGGGTGTCCAGCAGACACTGCCACCACAGGGAGGGCACTATGGGGGCTGCACCGGGATGAGGGCTAGGCGCCAGCAGCCATCCGTCCTCCCAGCTGGTGCAGGCCACATCCCTCCATCATAAGCCCTCCCCAATAGCCCACTGCCCACCAGTTGTCCGAAACTAGCTCCTTCTCCAGCCCCAGCCTCCCCACAGCAGGGGCGCAGGGTGATCCAGGGGCTCCCGCACCCTGCTGGGTACCCACAGGCCAGTGATGCACCTCTCCACAGGAGCAGAAGGATGAGATGGTGCAGACGGAGGTCACCTCCTACGCGGCCAGCCACAGCCATTCCGACACTGGCTGCAACACCCTGAAGGAGCGCACAGAGCTGCTCGAGCAGGTCGGTGCCAGCAGCCCCAGCACCTGTGCCAGGCAGGAGCTGGCAGACAGTGCGTGGCAGCGCTGCTCACGCAGGGATGGCAGACACAGAGATGATGCACTGCAGGCAGAAATGGGCAGCTGAGGAGCACCAGCACCCTGCACAGGACATGCAGCCGGGGAGGGCGGCCAGTGGAGGAGCAGTGCTGAGGAAGGTGGGGTGGGTGAGAAGGGGGGCACCCAGGGCCGGGACACATGAGGCCTGGAGCCTGCAGCCAGCACCCTGGCATTGCACGCTCTCGGTGGCTCCAGTGGGGAGCACGGGCCCAGCCAGAGCTCGAGCCCATGGCTTGCCCCGATGACGGCAGAGAACAGCAGCAAGGACGCATGTGGCACCTACGAGGGTCGGTGCACACGTGGCTGGGGGATGAAGCAGGAAAGCGCGCCAGGAGGCAGCAGGAAGTGCCTCCCCTCCGTTACTGCATATCCACGTGCCACAGCAGCACGCAGTCCATCCTGGTGCAGCAGCGGGCACATGGTAAGACCCTGTGGGCACCACAGACTGCCTGCGCTTTTTGGGCATCACTAGTTGCAGAGTTACAGGGCAGACAGCACTTCCCCGTGCAGCTGCGGGGAGGGGAAGGGGCAGCTCCCCGAACCTGGCGGGAAGCCGCTGGGGTGGGGACAGGAGCCACGAGAGCAAGTGTCCCAGAACTACCGAGCTGAACCCTGCTCTCCTTCCCACAGGAGACCTGGGACAGGGTCGGAGCAGGCAATGCCAGCCCGCCGTCTGAAGCAGCCCAGGCACTGGCACAGCAGCTGCCAGCCCCAAGCAGCCTGCAGCGCACAGAGGAACACCTGTGCCTGCGCTTGAGGAAAGGCATGCCGCCTGCGGCCAGCTGCGAGGCAGAGCCCGAGCTACAAGTGCTGCAGGAGCAAGCAGCCAGCAGTAAGGTAGAGCAGGCACAGAGCAGGTAGGCAGGCCCTGAGGCTGTGTGTCCCTGGCACGGCCAGCGCCTGACCAGGCTTCTGCCCACAGCCCCTCCATCAACGGAGGCAGCCTGGGGCTGCCACTGCTCTGACTGCGCCCTTGCCCACAGGGAGCTGGCAGCGTGGCTCCAGGCAGAGCTGAGCCAGTGGCAGCTGAAACAGCAGGTAACCCTCGAGCAGGCAATGCACCACATGCATGCCACATCCCATGCACAAGGGAAGATGCAGAGGGGCCAAGAACAGCTTCAACCCCTGAGGGAGGAGGTAGGTAGCGTGCAAGACCTGCTGTGGGGTCCCTCCGTCGGCCTGGACCCAGTCTCCCCTGCCCCCCATGGATAAGCCAGGGCCCAGCCCATGCCAGGAACAGGCTACCATGCTGTGGGAGCCGAGCTGTGAGCAGCACAGCAAGGAAAAGCTCTAGCGAGAGCTGCAGCAGGTGGAGGAGTGGATGAGCACCCTCAAGAGAGAGACTAAAGCAAAGCCTGTGCCACAGGAGTGGGCAGGCAGTGACCAGGAGGGAGGGCACAGACCTCGCTCTGCCAGGAAGCAGCACTAGCACAGCACTGCAGCACCCACTGACACGTTGCCTTCTCTGCAGCTGGCAGCACAGGAGGAGCAGAGCCAGGGCCTGTGGCACAGCCTGGCTCTGCTGCAGGAGGAGCTGGGAGCCACCAAGGCCCGGGAGCAGCGAGGTCTGCAGGAGCTCAGCAAAGCCGAGGCGACCATCCAAGACCTGCAGCAAGCACCGACCTCGAGCAGAGAGCACGTGGCAGAGCTACTGCAACAGGTGAGGGCAGGGACAGGACAGCCCCAAGATGCAGTCAGCCACCACGCAGCCCTCAGAGCCAGAGCAGCCAAATGCTGCAGAGAGCCCTTTCCTGCTTCTGTGCAGCGCTGGCCCCTGGGAGGAGCCCCAGCCTGCCAACAGCTTGGGCAACAACCCTCCCTGCCCCATGACTTTGCACGCAGGTTCGGGACCCGGCCACCCTGCAGGCAGAGCTGGCCCAAGCCCAGGAAGAGAAAACCAGGCAGAGGGAGAAGATTGCAGCCTATGAGGAGCAGAGCCAGCTGCTCCACTGGGACCTGCGGAAGCTGCAGGGGGCCCAGGAGCAGACCAAGCAGGAGGTAAGCATGTCCCCAGCCTCCCCACAGGGCACCGGGAGGCTGCTCAGCCTGCATCTCTCTTATTGCCTTTCTGTTCCACTGGCAGGTGCACTCCCTCCAGGAGAGGCTGCTAGAGCTGAGCAGCCAAGCCCAACGCTGGCAGCAGCTACATCAGGACAGCGAGCGAGCTCTGGCTGCGCGAGAAGAGGAGCTGGTTCTTTGCAAGGTGGAGCTGGCTCTCCTCAAGGAAGAGCTCAGCGAGGCCGCCAAGCAGGTACAGGATAGTAACAGGCAGCACCACAGCCCAAGGGCAGGAGGGCAGGCTGGGCCCCTAGCGCCAGGGAACCACAGATCCTGGCCCCAGGCAGGGCAAGAGGCAGAGAGGACAGGACAGGGGATAAGATACTGCAGACCCCAGGCCACCGAGGGAGGAGGCTGTGGCTCTGGCAGCAGCAGGGCTGAACAGCTTGTTCTCCTTAAACTAGTCCTCTCTGCTCTGGTACGAGAAAGAAGTCCCTTGGCATGAAACTACCATGTTGTGACAGAAGGTCATGGCCAGCAGTGCTGAGGTAAGGCTTCTTCTCCAGCACAGCTCTCCTGAGACACTGGCATCTCCAGAGCCGCTGCTCAGCCTTGTGCCAGGCTCCACGATTCCGCAGGGCTGCCGACACCCAGCACTCATCTCCAGGACAAGACGCAGTGCAAAACAAAGCAAGGACCAGACTGACAACCTTTAAACAAATAAAATTCTTTCTGTTCTGTAGCAAAATGAGTGCCAAGCACCAAAGCCTTCCTAGGCCACGAGCTGTAGAGAGCCTCACAGAGTACAGCGATCAGAGGAGCCAAGTGCTCTCCCAAGACTCAGCTGCTCCTGGAAGTCTTTAAGCCTCAAAGCAAGGGACACTGCCTTCTTAGAGGCCAAAGCGGGCTGGGGTGCGTCGTGGTGTCAGGGGCTCCCCCTGCTCCTTCCGCCCAGGAGTGTAGATTTTAGTAGATCTGCCAGGAGAGGACAAGGGTGATTAGTGGAAGATGCAAGCCTTCCCTGCACCGCAACACCCATGGGGAAGCTGGGATCCTTCATGCAGCTCGCTATTCCTGCTCTTAAGCAGGCAACCCATGGCCAGGCAGGGCCAGCGCCTACCTTGCGCTGCCCAGTGGGTTACGGCGCTCCTGCTCCTCCCGGCGGGCACGCAGCTGCTCCTCAGCCAAAGCCATCTCTTCCTCCATGGCGGACACTTCCTCCTTGGCACGGCGGCGGTTCTCCTGGAGCAAGGCAGCAGAATTCAGGGACACGCAGAGGTCTGGCCAGCAGCAGACTCTGCAGGCCCACAGGCCTGTTACCTCCATGTCAAAACACACACTGCACGAGAACAGGCATGCAGGGGGCCAGCCCACTGTCTGCCAGCTTGTCCTGCACAGGAGACTCACCTGCCGTGACTTGCCAGCATGTTTGATACTGTAAAACATGGGGCCAAGCTCTGCCAGCCACTCTCCATCCACAGCAGTGACACACTGCATGTATTCCTGCAGGGACAGAAGAAAAGACCAGGGTAGCAGGATGGTGTTTCTCAAGGCCTGGGCACCATTTCCAAGAGCTACAGCAGGTCCCTCCCCAACTTGGTGATGGCAGTTGTCAGGCTCGGACTATACCCTGCTTACAGACAATTCCTCTTGGCCTCAGAAGCTGCTATGGGCTGGAGACTGCAAAAAGGTTCAAACATGTCCCACACATGCCAGGAAAAAAAACTGGGAAAGGGACAACCAGGACTCTGCAGATGACACAGGCATGTCTTCCTTGGTGTAGATGAGAAAGGCTGAGATCTGCCCTTCTGATAGATCCTAGTACCACAGCAAAGCCCTCCCAGCTCTCTCCGAGCACTCCTCACCCTTGCTGCTAGCCCTCAGCTCAAGCCTACCTTGGTGGTCATGACCAACTCATGATACACAATGTAGTCTGGTGTGTAGCCCATGCCAAACAGAGAGCTCGTGGGGTGCAGGTGGCAGGGCATGCCTGTGCGGATGTTCACATACTCCCCAATGCCCTGCAAAGAGAAGCGTGGTTAGCCCACCTGATCCCAGACACGGCCTTTCAGCCCCCAGACTAGCACACGCACCTCTCACCTTCAGCTTTGCAGCTTGATGGAAATATGCAGCACAGATGCACTTCCTGACAACATCCCAGTCCGTACCACAAGATGCTAAGCTCATCCGCTGCTGCACCATAATGTCCTTGAGCTGGGCACGCACCTCCCGCACCTGCAAAGGTGTGTGGCAATCGGATCCCTTTCCAGCATAAGGCTCCCTCCCCCAACCTCGTTGCCACAGCCTCACCTTTCGCATGGCCTTCGCATGGATAAAGTGCTGGTTGCACCACAGCGTAGAATAACTGTTGTTCTTCCACTGCAGGTAAACATTCAGATAAGTCAAGTGATCACTCTCCGGAACAGCAAATTTCTCCCGCACTTGGTCACTCTCCTCCTCTCGGCCCTGAATGGCAAGCAAAGAACACAGGTTAGTCGAAGGGCAGGGGAAGGTCCCAAACTGCTGAAAGAGCAAACAGGTACCTTAGGCCGATAAAAGATGGCAGGCACAGACAACATGGAGACAATAAGCAAGATCTCAGAGCTGCAACCCATGTCACAGGAGACAATGAGCATTTTGGAGAGCGCGGGATCCAGTGGGAACTCCACCATGAGACGTCCTGTTGAGGTCAGACCACCTGTAGGAACAGCACAGGGATCAGCAGCTGGGCAGGTCCCAGTCCCGTGGGCTGACAGCTTGCCCCAGGAGCCAATACCTGTGTTATCCAGGGCCCCCAGGATCCACAGCTGGTACATGGAGTTCAGCATGTTGTCCTCGGGCGGTGGATCCATGAAGTGGAACTGCAGCAGGTCCTGCACGCCCAGGGACTTGAGCAAAAGCACTACATTGGCAAGGTTGGTGCGCTGTATCTCGGGCACTGTGGTTGTCAGCAGCTCATTCTTGTATGCACTCTGGGTGTAGAGCCTGGGGAGCAGACACCAAGAGCATGCCCCTCCTGTTCAGACTCTGTGTTCCTTACTGACTCACCAGCCACTGCCCAACCCAGCCCAGGCATGGCATGGGGCAGCAACTGTGCACTCAGCCAGGCCAGCCAGCAGGACCCCAGGGAGGAATCTCCACCCTGGGCAAAGCACGGCTGCCCCAGCATGTAAGGGCGCCTGGGCTGCAGTACAGTGCACACCCCTCAAGCACAGTCCTTCCCTGGGCACAGACCAGCCTGAAAGCAAAGCCTCGAGAAAGCTGCCTTTGGCTTGGCTGTTATCCTGAGAGCATCAAGGGCAGAACAGCTGCAAGTAAAGATGGGCAAGGGAAGAAACTGGAGCACATTCTTCCTCTGCAGAGGCACTGTGTCCAAAAGAGAAGGCCTGCCTACCGCCCTCACCCCCCAGAAGTTCAAGATAATGCACAGCTCCAGCGACAACATATATATAAACTATGCCAAGACACAGGTACAACAGGAACACCAGTGACGTGCCCACCTGAAGCAGTGGCCTGGGCCTGTTCGGCCAGCTCGGCCTGCCCTCTGATTTGCATTGGCTTGACTGATGGGGTAGATCTGCAGCGCATCCATGCCTATACGGGGGTTGAAAACCTGCAGGGCACAAGAAGAATAGACTGAAGTAAGAGGAAGGCTGGGTCACTGCCACAGAACTCCCTCAACCCAACCCCAGAGACCACAAACATAATCAGTACGGGAAATCTTGGTTTACCTTCAACTTGCAGTAGCCAGAGTCAATCACAAACATGATGCCATCCACCGTCAGTGAGGTCTCAGCAATGTTAGTGGCAACAATGCACTTCCTGACCCCATCCGGAGCCTGCAAGCATACTGCACATGAGTTAAATCCCTTGGCAACAGCCTCTGCACCACTGAGAAAGAGAGCAGAGCAGTCATACAGAACCCAGAAGGACAAGGGTGACGCTTGAGAAGTTGAGGGGGGCACATGCTTTCTCTCACCCTCTGCATGCAATACAAAAGGCATGTCTCCACCTCTCGCTCATGCTCAGTAGTCTTTCCTGAGCTAGTGTCCCCAGTCCCCACTCCTACCACAGAGCACGCATCAGCACCTTCTGGAAGATCTTGGCCTGCAAGTCCGACGGCAGCTGAGAATAGATAGGCAGTACAGCAAGAGCAGGTGCCTTCTCCAGCTCCTCAAGGTGCTCCACAATTTGCTCTGAGGTCACCTAGACACAAAGAGGCATGTAAACATAAAGATTAAAACAACAAGGGGGTAGGACAGTGCCTGCCCTTCCAGCTCACCTCTATGTCCTCCTGGCCAGGCATGAAGACGAGGATGTCTCCGGGAGCACCAGACAAATGGACCTGCAGGGCTTGTTTCACTGCAGCCTCCACATAATCCTCTTGTGGGGTCTGAAAGGCACAGCCCACGTTACAGACACAAGTTATCTCACCTGCCCCGTCCTGTGTGTAAGGCAGCATCACGGCATGGCTCCTCCTCTTCTATCCTTTTTCTCCCCCACAGACTACAGTACACCCAAGTCACAACCCCTTTCTGTCAGAACAGAACCTTCCTCTGCAACGTTGACCATACCTTACTGAAAAGAATATCAACAGGGAAAGTGCGCCCAGGAATGTGGAAAATAGGAACGTTCCCAAAGAAGGAGGCAAACTTGTCTGCATCCATGGTGGCCGAGGTGACCACAAGCTTCAGATCGGAGCGTCGGGCCACCACCTAGAAAGCAGGTGAAAGGAACGATAAGGAAGGGGCATTTGTGCATGACTGCAGGCTGCTTCGATTATTACTGAGACAGTATCACAGCACAGAGCTTCTGCTGTACTCTGGAGGCACTGGCCACTAGTGCCAGGGAACACCAATGCTATATGATCTGTGCGGTTAAGAAGACCTGCCGACCTCAGTCCAGGAAGCCTTAAGCCAGCAAAGATGTCTGTACCTAGAGTTTCTGAGAGCTAGCCAGCAAGCCTCTGGCAGCAGTTAGACACTAGGGGAGATTTAACCTCCCAGAACCAGGGATCGGGATGTTGGAGCAGCAAGTGCAGAGAGGGACGTGGCAGCTTTGCACCCCTCTCCCAGACCTGGTAGAGAAGGGCTGTCCCTGCCAACACTCCGCTTTAAGACCAGCTCGTGTGCTCTAGTCCAGACTCACACGCACCTCCCGAAGCAGCCCAAAGAGCACGTCAGTATTGAGCGAGCGCTCATGTGCTTCATCCATGATGATAGCGCTGTAGTTGTCCAGGTCAGCCTCTCGCAGTGACTCACGAAGAAGGATCCCATCTGTCATGTATTTGATCACTGTGTTCTCGGACGTGCAGTCCTCAAAGCGGATGGCATAGCCCACCTGGTAGGGCAGAGATATCAGCAAGTCTTGCAACAGCCGCATGTACTCCCTGTCATCAGGCTGCACCGCTGCACCCACTGCCAGACTCACCTCCTCTCCCAGACGCACCCCCATTTCTTCACTGACCCGCTTGGCAACTGACATGGCCGCCACTCTGCGGGGCTGCGTGCAGCCAATCATGCCATAGTCTGTGTAGCCATCCTCGTGGAGGTACTGTGTCAGCTGAGTTGTCTTCCCACTCCCCGTCTCGCCCACCACAATCACAATGCTGTTGTCTCTGATGAAAGGGAAAAACTCTTTCTTCATACACCACAAAGAAGGGCTTTTGTATTCCCAGCCCTGGCCGGCCACCCAAGCGTCATCCTGCTCAGACAGGAGAGCTGCCACCAACCACACAAATCAATGGGCTTTGTTTCCTGAGGGTATGGCTTCCCAATGGGCCGTGGATCTAGGAGAATTTCTCACTTGGGTTTGTTTCTGAGGTGTAGGCCAATGCCCTGAGGGGCTCCTCTACGACAGCTCCCTAGCAGTCATACCTGAGGATGGAGAGCAGCTCCTGCTGCACAGCAAAGATGGGCAGATACTGTCTCTGCTCCAGGATCGATTTCTTCTTGGCAAACTCACTGCTGGCTTCACTTTTTTCTTTCATGTGTTCAGCAAACTTCTGCTCAGTCCTAAGGAAGCACCAGAAGTCCTGAAGCTGCCTCTCCACACACTTTGCTATGCCTACAGCCCCCATCACCGGCTAAGCAGGAGTAATTCAAAGTAAGCTCCTACCTGTAATCCACTTTGCCATCTTCTGTCACCATCTCGTCCTTCTCCTCCTCCTTCTTGATCCCCATAATGTCTCCCAGTTTTGTGCCTGCCAGCTCCCAGTGTTTATGCTGAGCCTGGAACAACAGAGAGCAGCAGAACTTTGTCATAGCAAGCACTGACAAACCACTCTTCTGCAGTCCTACTCGTAAGACTAGAAAAGCATATTAGCCCTACAATTCCCCAATGCTACAACACAGAACACGCATCTCATTCCTACACCGAGTCTCCTTCTTCCAAGGGAACTGGAGCAGAGCTTTTAGACACTAGCCTGGATAGAGAGACCTCAGGCACAGGTTTACCAACTGCCTCCTAAGAAAATGGTTCCAGCTGCTGACCCTTCCGTTAAATTTGAACTTGAACCTACACAAATCTAAACCAGAGATAATCTTCCTGCTCTTGACAGGTGCTCATAGGTCTCTCTCCCACCTTCCTGTTTGCTGTCACCTCTGGTATCAGTTTGGCTTCCACCTCTGTTCCACTCGTAGTACACATAGCTCAAATCCAGTTCAGCTTTAACTTACAAGGAACACATCTGTGCTTTCCCCACGGCCATCACATAAGCTTTAGAGAAAGTCCCTACAAAAACACTCCCAAAAACTAATGCTACCTTACTACATACCCCTCCTCACAACACTTCTGCTGAGGCATGACAAGGTATATCCTGCCAGCATACTGACTGCTGACTGTCCCAAAGCTACCCTGCATTCTTCCACCTCCTCTCTTCTCCCATGATCCAAACGTCCCTCGGATCAGATTCCTCTGCACAAGTGCACAGAGACTCATGTCCCTGAGAAAAAATCACATCACAGCAGCTGCTTATGAAACGCAATGAGCTAGGCTGCCAGGATATCCCAGGTCATAAAAGTATGAACTCTATCGTCAAAGCCTGTGTTCTGCAAAGTCCAAACAAAGGCCATGAGGCACTACATAACACATGTACAGTGGGGTAGTAAGCCAAAAGGTCACAGCATACCCTCTTACGCTCCTTCTGCTCCCTGTGCTTGCGCACCAATTGGCTGCCTTTCCGGGCTATGATGGCCAAATCCGAGGTCGCATCCTTGACAGGGATGACCGGCTCTGGCTAGAGAAAAGAGGTATTGCTTCAGTACAGAGAGCTCACACTTCAGGTGCCCCGCCATCAGCACCTTCAGCCACAGCCTCTACCTGCTTGGTGAAGACAATCCGTCCATCTAGGAAAGGGGGCACCAGGTTGTGCACCAACAGATGCACTTTAGCAGAGTTATCCTCCTCAAAATCTTCGTCCACTTCAATCCGATGAACCACACCACTGGTCAGCATGCGATTTGTCTCCCAGCGCTCATTATCCTGCAGGAAACAACATATCAGAAAACACACAGAAGTGCCACAGAAAGTCTGAGAGATCACACCAGAACACTGAACCACTGAGGGGTCTGGGCCCTGCACTGACAATAGGATGAAACTGATGGCTCCAGCCTAGGGAATATGAAAGTAAGCACTAAGGAAGGAACAGTAACTGGAAGCAGCAGGGCACGGGAAACACAGACCGGCCGTACGAAGCACATGGTCAACAGCACTGTCTCCAAGGAAATGCAAGACAGATTGTCCACAATGCCCCTGTCATACTCAGACTATGCCAGGAAGCCTGGACGTAATCCTGCTCACCTGCTGAGAGCAGCAGACCCCAGTGTCCATCGGGCCAACAGCTGACAACCCTCGTGATGCAACTCATACCCCACAACAGCAGGAGCACAGGCCTCTGCATTCCCACCGCCCTGGACACTGCGATCGACCGCAGTCACTCTGATTGCAAATTCTACCCCACACAGGAAACGCAAGGCTGCACTTTCCAGGGGAACTTAATAAGAGTTTCCCTGTGAGCCCTTGTTCAGCCTGGGCCAGGACACAGACTGTCCTTCTCCATCTCAGAGCAAGGGCTCAGCCTTCACTGCCAGAAAGCAAGTCTCTCAAGGGGCAGCAAAACAAGCAGTGCCCACAGGCTCAGAGCAGCCAACCTCACAGCTCGCCCCTACCTCATTGATCTGCCGCCGCTGTGCCGAGATGCGCTTCTGCCTCTGCTTGTGCAGGTGCTGCTCCCGCTTCTTCACGTACTCCTCAGAGGAGTAGGCCAAGGGATTGTGAAACTCGTCGTAGCCCTCATCCATCATGTACCAATCCCGGTCTGCTTGCTAGGAGGGGAGAGGTGCAGCCCTGAGCTCCAGCAGCCCCGCAGGCCAGGCCGGGCCCTCCTGCCGCTCCCCAGCTGGCCGCCCGCCGCGGCCTGGCCAGCGCAGCGTGGCAGCCCCGAGCCCACTGTTCGCCGTCAGGCTCTCACCCGCTGGTCGTCCTCCCACTGCTGCCGCTCCTCCTCCGTCTCGAAGGCAATGCCCTCCTCTCCGTCAGCTCGCCGCCCTGGAGTGGGTGAGCCAGTCAGTCTGTCAGTCCGCGCGCCAGCCCTGCTGCCGCTCTTGCAGAAACCATACAGAGCCCGACCTCGTGCTGCACAGGGAAGGGGATCCCGCCACTGCCCAGCACAGGCAGCTCAGCCCAGGCTCCTCACCTCTCCCTCTGGACAGTCGTGGCGTGGCCCCCAGGTGTCTCCGGTCATCAGCCCACTCGTTGTATTTGTATGACGGGGTGGGCAATGGTGTCTTATCCGAGTACCTGCTCCTCACAGACCTTAAAAAACAGCTCAAAGGAGGAACTGGTGCGCACAGCCAGGTGCTACTCTTACGCACACCCTCCCCTTTCTGCAGCTCAGCACCTCACAGCCGCAGCCCTAGGCACTGATACCTGTCTCGATCTCTCCAGTCTGTGTCCCGCAGTGATGATGCCCGGTGGCTGCGCTCCGAGTCTCGATAGGAAGGCGTGGGTGAGGGAGATTCCCACTGTGAGCGGCGGGCACCACTGTAGCCACCATCATCTTCCTCCCAGCTAGAGCGAGACGGCGTGGCTGCATCTAGCAAAGAAGATGGGGTTTGACAGCTAATGTTCAAACAGTGACCCCAGGCACTTGGAGCCACCTTACGCGTTCTAGCAAGGAATACAAAGAGAGGGCAGCCATTTGTCCTCCCTCTAAAAGAAGCAGCTGATGTAGTGATTCCACTGAAAATCACCAAAGGACCACATCTCTATCACACAGACCCAGAACAGATCCCACTGTGCAGAGATCAGCTGGATTTTCACACACAGCTGGCAGATTGCTCACAGACCCAGGTCGAGCTAGGAGTTTTATGCCTGCCCTAACCACAAACATTAAGAGATACAGGCTTTTCTACCTACACTTGTCCTGACAAAACCAGTGGGAAGCAAACAAAAAAAAAAAGAACAAGTACCTTCCTGTCACGTCTCGCACGAGAACTCTACCAACTCCCACTCCTACCTTTGGGCCGATGTCTGGGACTCTCCGGTTCGCTCCTCCTGCTGCTCCGCTCCGATGAGCCATCTCGCTCTGATCTGCTACTGTGACGACTTCTGTCCCGCTCCTCTATGAAAAGAAAGTAAGATCAGGTAGCCAGGGCACAAACAGGCTTACCAAGCCTGCTGCAGAAAACACGACGAACATTAGCTAAGGACTACAGGCAGAGACAAGTCCAAACCCTAAGCAGGAAGAGTCACAAAGGCCTCTGAGCAATTACCACGGTCCCGTTTACGATCGCGGTCCCGATCCCTGCTGCGTTCTTTCTTTCCTTCCTTCTCCTCCTTGGAGGAGGCAAAGACGCCATGTTCCCGACGCTCCCTTTCCCGCTGCCGGGTGCGTTCCCAAAACTCCTCACTGACACCCCCTGTGTAGGAAGGTGTTTCCACATGGACAGAACGGTAATGCCTGGAAAGGCAGAGCAGAGAGAACAAAAGCTCAACAGTGCTGAGGAACAGCTGGCCTTTGGCTTGTCTCATACACCTCTAGTTCTAACCTCTACTACAGCAGAAGCTTATGGTTAAAAGTGCTCTCTCCATCCTTTGCTAACAGCCCAGCAAGCCTGCTGATGCTAGCAGAGACATGCTCTTCTGAGCAGGCCGCTGCCTGCGGGCATCAGGAAGCGGACAGTCTCACGACTACGACGACTGCTGTTTGCAGGCCTAGCAGCATCGAGCGGCGCTCCTGCCCCTAACGCCTCGAGGAGGGCACCGGCACAAGAGCCTTTCCCAGACCTCCTCAGGTCTACAGAGGTGTCCCACTGGCCTCCCCCGAGGCCTCCCCGCCACACAGGAGGCTACAGCCCCGCAGGCACCGGCAGCTCGCGCTCCTCCCGCCGGCCGGGACCCGAGGGCTGTCGGGCGCCGCACGCCGCCGCAGGAACCCCCGCGCAGAGCCCACCTGTCCTTGCGGGCGCTCCGGGCGCTCCGGCCGCCCTCCTCCTGCTCCTCGTCCTCCTCGGGGCTGCCCGCCTCGTCGCGGCCCTCTTCCCAGTCCCTGTAGGAGGAGACCCGGGACCGCTTCCCGCCGGCCGCCTCCTCCTCGCGCTCCCGCCGCTTCTGGGCCGCCAACAGGTCCAGGCCCAGCAAGGAGGCCCGCGGCGCCGGCGCCTTGAAGACGTGCAGGCTGCCAGGATATCCCAGGTCATAAAAGTATGAACTCTATCGTCAAAGCCTGTGTTCTGCAAAGTCCAAACAAAGGCCATGAGACACTACATAACACATGTACAGTGGGGTAGTAAGCCAAAAGGTCACAGCATACCCTCTTACGCTCCTTCTGCTCCCTGTGCTTGCGCACCAATTGGCTGCCTTTCCGGGCTATGATGGCCAAATCCGAGGTCGCATCCTTGACAGGGATGACCGNGCCGGTGCAGCGACTCCTCGCTCGCCTCGGCCATCGCCGCGGCCCGCTACCAGGCCGGGCGCCCGGTCGGCAGCGGCAGCAGGTCGCCGGAGCGCTGCCCCGCCGGGGCTCGCGGCCCTCGGCCCCCGGCCCCCCGCCCAGAACCCCCGCACTCGCTTGCGGCTGCCTCAGCGACCGTGCTCCAGGGCCCGGAGCGCCGCCACGGCGGCCCCACAGCGCGCCGCGCGCCACAGGCGGAGCGGGACGGGACGGCACGGGGCGGAACGCAGCGCCCCGACCCGCGGCAGCCGCCGGAACGCACCCGCCGCGCCACCGGGCCCGCCGGACTTCCGGCGGGAGGAACCGGTGGGGGGTCACGTGGCCGCGGAGGACTTCCGGCCGCAGGAGGAGCCACGGCCGGAAGAGAGCGGGCAGGGGAGGGGCGGAGCGGGCAGGGGAGGGGCGGAGCGGGCAGGGACGCCACCACACGGGGCCGAGGGGAGGGCGCGGAGAACCCCACGGACACCCCTCCGGAGACGGGAGGGAGAACCCCGTGGACACCCCCACACGGAGCGGGGAGGAGAACCCCGCGGACATCCCCACACCCATGGCGGGGGAGGGGAGAACCCCACGGGCATCCCCACACGGAGAGTGGAGGGAGAACCCCGCGGGCACCCCCACACCCATGGCGGGGGGGGAGAACCCCGCGGCACCCCCACACGGAGGGGTGAGGAGAACCCCACGGGCACCCCCACACCCATGGCGGGGGGGGGGGAGAACCCCACGGGCATCCCCACACAGAGAGGGGAGGGAGAACCCCGCGGGCATCCCCACACCCATGGCGGGGGGGGGAAGAACCCCGCGGGCAGCCCCACCCGCGGGGACCCCCCAGAGCCCCAGGCAGCCCCTGCAGCCAAGGGCCCCCCAGCCCCCGGAGCCCCGCACGCACTCCACGGGCAGCCCCTGCCGAGGGGACGGGTGGGCGCGCGCGGGCCGTGGCACAGAGCACAGATGGAGCCGGGGACGGCGCGGGGCAGCTTTATTCCCCCGCGGCCCCGCCTCAGCCGGCCGCCACCACCGCCTTGATCCAGGCCAGGACACGCTGCACGGCCACGTACACGCCATACTTGGAGGCCGCGCAGGTCTTGTCGTAGCTGAGGATGCCGGCCGCGTACCAGGTGTCGTCGTCGGGGTCCTGCACGGCGAAGGCGCCGCCGGCATCCCCGTAGCACGTGTCCTCCCGCAGCTCGCTCATGCCCACGCAGAAGGTGTCATTGCTAAGGACGGGCTGCACCCAGGAGGACGCGTTCCGCGCCCCGTAGTACTGCCTGCACATCTCGCCCTCTGCCACCGGCAGCATCACGTACTTCAGCATGCTGGGAAAGGCAAAGGTGGCGCCGCGGCCCCAGCCCGAGACGTAACCCACGCGCCCCGGGCGCACATAGTCCTTCTGGGGCAGGCAGATGGGCATCACCTCCTCTCCGAGGAGCACCTTCTGCTTGAGCTTCAGCAGGGCCAGATCGACAGCCTCCGGGTAGCCAGGGTGCAGCACCACGCGCTCAATGCCCAAGGCAGTCTGCTTCTGGCTGCCCAGGAAGAGCTGCAGCGTAGGGGCGATCTCCTGCAGCTTGGTGTTCTCACTGTGGTTCAGGTAGACGTTCCTGCCCGTGGTCAGCAGCCACTGGTCACTGATGAGCGTGGCCCCCACAGTGAGGTTGTGGCGAGTCACCAGCCGGCCCTGCCAAGGGAAGCTGCCCTTCCGAGCCAGCACGCCCCCGATGATGCGCTGCATCTGCCTGGGGGGGTTCTTTGGCTTCCCGCACACTGCATAGGGCAGAGCAGGGCCCTGGTCAGCCAGCTGCCTCCTGGCCCACAGCAGCCCCAAGGAGCAAGCACTGAATACGGGCACCGCAAGCAGCCCCTGCCGCCCTTCAGCTGCCCAGACAGACCACTCACAGGCACTCACCCGCCCTGCCCCTTGCAGCCCCTGCTGCTCTGCTCTCACCTGGCTCACAGATGGGCACCTCCTTGCCAGCTTCCAGGCTCAGCCATGCGTGATCCTCGCCACACTTGTACGTGCCTTTGGAGGGAAACCAGAGTCAGCATGCTGGCCCTGCAAGGCGGGGAAGGGCCCTGCAGCCAGGGAAGCACAGAGGTATTTGTACCTCCCAAGGGCTCGCGTGAGCATGGCTACTCGTACCCCTGAGGAAGGCTGGGGGGGCAGAGGGAGAAGCATAATCCAGTACTGGGGCAGCCCCATACAACCCCTGGAGCTGGGGACAAGCCCCGTCCCTGGTGCTGTGCCCATGCCGTGTGCCTCACCATCACCAGAGCCGCGCAGCTGGTAGTACGGGTCGCAGCGGTACTTGATCAGGTGCTCCACGTAGCCGTGTTCAATCTCTGCAGGCTTTGCACAGCTCCACTCTGCAGGCAAGACAATGCTCAGCTGGCCCAGCGCACCCAGCCCAGGACATCACCCCCACCTCCAGCGGGTCCCTCCCCAGGCCTGTCTTCCCTGCCCCATGCCTGCTCCCTGCTAAGCTGCTCCGGCTTCATCCCAGCCCCAGTGCTGCCGCCCGTGCCCTGGAAGGTACCGGTGGCAGCTGCAGTCTCCAGCACGGTCCAGGCCAGGCCAGCAATCAGCAGCACTGCAGGTCTGCAGGGAAGAGAGGGCACACTCAGCAGAGGGCTCCTACCCCGCTGCTCCCAGTCGTGGGCTCCACCGAGACCAATGCCCCAGGCAGGCTCACGCGCTGTCCTGGGGGTTCCCTCAGGCACAGCCTGGAGAAGTCACCCGGGGCCAGACATGGACCCTGCTGCTGCAGAGGACAAGGCTGCAGTGTTGGGACCCAGAGCGCCTCCAGGCCCAGCGTGGGCCCCGCACAGCCCACAGCAGGTCCGGGTCCTCAGCCACGAAACAGCACAGACACATCACCGTTGCTCACCCCATGCTCGTAGCTCCCTCTCCTCACAGCAGCCTCCTTCTGCAGGTCGATGCTGTTCAGGGCTCCCTCCTCATGCCTTTTATTGCCGCCTCCCTCACCCTGGTGCAGCCCTGTGTGCTCCAGACCTCCTGACCCTGTCGTGTGCAGCCAGCACCCTTCCCAGCAGGAGAAGCACAAAAAGCCCCACCTGGCTCACAGCCGGCCTGGCAGAGGCTCCCAGGAAGCCTGCCAAGCCCCCACATGAAGCCAGCATGCCAAGAGCTTCCAGGATTTTGCAGCAACAAATATACCGGGAGGGATCTGGCTGCCGACACCCATGCCCTGGCGCCGTGACACCAGCTGATGTTCACAGAAAGCAGAGCCAGTGCCTGCCCCCAAAACCGCCCTGTGCCACCACCTAGGGCAGCCCCACAGGGCACAGGCAGCCACCCCTGTGCTGGCACGTGAAGCCGGGCACAGTAGCCAAGCGCCATCCCATCCCGTGCCTGGCTCTGCCCACAGCTGGGGCGCACCCTGCCAGACACTCCACAAAGCTGGGGCGCAGCGGGGCTCGGCATCGCCTGCGCCCTGGGCTCCACCAGCCCAGCTGGCCCAGGGGTACAGCACGTCCCATGCCAGCTGCAGGCTCCGAGGGACTGCGGCCAAGCCGGCCTCTTCCCACAAGCACCCACCCCTTCCCACCCAGTGGGCTCCCGCCCTTCACCCTGGCAGCCCCTGGCCCCTTGGGTGCAGGCCGTTTGCCAGCAGAGACAAGGGCCCAGCCCAGCCTTACGGGAACTCGTGGCAGCAATTGCTGGCCAGTGCCCAGCTGGATGCGGCCAGCCAGCAGCAAGGGCGCAGGGCAGAGCACAACGTACAAAGATGGCCGGAGCACATGAGCCTGCTCTGATGAGTGGAGTCTGCTTCCAGCAGGAGCACAACCAAGGGGAAGCACAGAGGGGAGGGGACAGGCACCCACCCTCTTACCTACCCCAGGGTGTCAGTGTTGCAGTGAGGGCACCCCAAAACCATCCGGAGCAGGTGGGACCAGCCCCAGCCCCAAGCCATTGAAGCCAGGCCTGCTGGGGGTCTTGCCAGTGCCCCTCCAGCCCCTCGGACGACGCTCCGGTCCTTCAGGCTCAGGAGGGATATCTGTGCCTGGTCCCAGACACTCCAGAAGAGGGCTTTCCTATCCCGTGCAAGCTTCTTCCCATCTCATGGGGAGCCCGTGCCCCTAAACAATCCAGGGCTTGACATCTCTGGCCCAGCAGCAGTTGTGCTCATGCAACCACAACTGAAACACAGAAGAGTAGAGTTCAGCACAGGATGCACCAGGGCTCGACAGCTCCCGATCCATGAACCACCCGCACCAGCACTTAGAAAGCTGTGGTGGCATTTGACGACAGAAGGCTTGGATAGCACTGTCCCGCTGCAGCAGGCCTGTCCCTCCATAGGAGACTGCCATGCCCCAGTGGGGGAAAAAAGCAACGCGCGACTGTGCCTTGGTGGCCACTCGGCAGCCTCAAGGTTAGCGCAAAGGGACAGACTGCAGAAGGTGGAGGAAGCTGCCCCAGCCCGCCGGCAGGGCACACCGCAGCCCACACCAGGCTACAGCAGTGCAGGGCCACACTCGAGGCCAACGCCACCAGTGACTGCCATGGCAGCACAAGGCACTGAATGTCTCCATGCCACAGTCACAAATCAGCTGCAGAGCACAGACACAAGTGCTGTGGGACAAGGTGAAACACTTGCCACAGCCGTGACAGCCACCTTCACACTGGGACAGCAACAGCCTCCCAGGCCCTCTCCTGAGAAAGCACATCCAGACCTTGGCCAACGGACCAGGTCGTATCCCTGTTAGATCAGCAATAAGCACAACCTGCCTGAAGCAGGGAATCTAGGAAACGAAGAGGCTGGTGCAGAGGGCTGTGGAAGCGGGGCAGCAGGCGGGTGACAGCCCTGACGCGAGCCAAGGGCCCTGGACAGCAGGGTCAGCAGTCCTGCTCCTCCTGTAAACAAGTTTGGTAAAGCGCTGTGATGCAATCCTGCTCTGCAGGGTGGATTCCGAGAGGCTGCAGCGGGAGTGCTGTGTCCCGGTCAAGCTGTGTTGCTCAAGAAAGGCCCGAGACGACTGCAGGGAGTCCGGGGTAAAGCAGCAGTCAGTGCTGGGCGCCCCAAAGACAAAACTGACAGCCTCCACAAGCGTGAACAAACAGGGCCTTCCTGTAACAAGTGACAGAGCATAACTGCAGCTGTCTCCAGACACCTACACACCAGCAGCAAAGTGAAGAAACAGCACCCAGCACCTCCCAAGGGCCCAGCCTCAGGCAGAGCTCTCTGGTGAGCTGTGTGGATCCATCCCAGAGCCCAGCTACCCTGCAGCTTCTACCACCGGGAAAAGATGCACTGACCAGGAACAACATCGCGAGCTGATCCTGCTCTGCTGAGGGCAGCCCAGTTGCGTCCCTCCAACCCAAGAGGTGTCCCCAGAGCAGCACACAGGACCAGGTGAGCCAAACATTTATTGACACTCGGGCAGGACCCAGGGCCAGCAGGTTTGTTACAAGACTGTGTGCGGAGAAAGGAGGAGGGCAGCAGGGAGGGCAGGCAGGGCAGACTCTCTGGCAGAGGCTGTGGTGCAGGAGGACCAGGCGCCAGCCCGAGCAGGCGGATGGGGTGCAGGGGTCCTGGCAGAAGGCACACCCACTACACCGCCGGGCCCATGGCTCTGGGCAGCGACACCAGGGCAGGTGTGCCCTCCATGGGGAAGCGCTGCAGCAGGCGCCAGGGCACAGGACTGCCCAGAGCCTGCAGGGCTGCCCCTCAGAGGCCATCCTCACTGCCCAGCACAGCCTCATCCAGCACTGTCTGCTGGGGAGCCCAACTCACAGGAAAGCCAAAATACAGCCCTGCGCGGCAATACCATTGTGGAGGCCCCCTCCCCTGCTCCCCACCAGTACGGCCCCAGCTTCGCCCATCACTGACCCTTCTCAGGGGCTGGGACCAGGACCTTGGCTCAGTCCCAGCCTGCCCAGAACTGGAAGCATCAGATGGGTCCCTTCTTGGCCTCAGCTCCTCCTGGCTAGACCATGATTCTGCAGTGTGTCAGCACCGGTGGTCTGCTCCAACTGCTTCCATGACGTTCTTGAAGCCCTGCTCCCTAACCAGGAACAGTGTGTGATGGCTGGGCTGGCCTGGCACTGCAGCTCAGCCTCTGGTGCCACTGCTCCTGCAGCAGCACACGGCTGCCCAGAGCCACTCAGGGCCCAGGGACCACCTGGGGAGGTGCCTGGCCTCTCACTCACCTCAGCAGCTCCTCCAGCTCCCGCTTCACTGCCCCCACCACCAGCGGGCCGTGGTACACAAGTGCCGTGTACATCTGCACAAGCGATGCTCCAGCACGGATCTTCTCCAGGGCATCACGCCCACTGCTCACCCCACCCACCCCAATGATGGGGACCCGGCCTGCAGGCAGGTGCAGGGTCAGGACAGCACAGGTGACACCACCACGCACCCCCAAGCCCTGTTCTGCCCCTACCTTTGGTGAGGGAGTACATTTCCCTGATGGTCTGTGTGGAGAGCTCCCGCAGGGGCTTCCCGCTGAGGCCCCCAGGCTCTGTGCGCTGCCTGCTCCGGAGGCTGCTAGGGCGGCTCACGGTGGTGTTGCTGACAATCAGCCCATCCACACCGACCTGAGGGGGCAGCAGCATGCCATGAGCAGCTGCCCGCTCTCATCCCCAGGCTGCCAGGCCAGGACCCCCTCAGCAAGTGCCCAGGGACAAAGCAGCTGCCCCTCACTGCCTCAACCACCCCCAAGGTCCAAGTGATGCACGGAGGCCCTCACAGACTCAGAGCTACCCAGGACGCTGTCCCTACAGCAGCCAGAGCGCTGCAGGTCTGCCTGTTCCTTCAGAGAGGTAACTGCAGCCCTGCCCCGCACTGTGCGAGCCCAGGCAGGAGGCACACCAGCCTGGCTCCTTGCCAGCCTCCCCTTCCCGCCTCCTCACCTCGCAGACGACGCTAGCAACGTCCTGCTTGTCCTGCGTGGTGAGGTCAGGGGCGATCTTCACCAGCACGGCTGGCTTGCGCTTGCAGGGCAGCGCGTCCCTCTCTGCCAGCACCTGCAGGGGGATGCGTGGGGGCACAGAGCGGCACGTGGTGGGGGAACATCTCCTGCCCCAGACCTCGGAGACGCGCGCACCGCCGCAGGTGGCACAGGCCCTGCTCTCCCTTCACGCCACCACCTATGGGACAGGCACCCTACGGCATAGGGCCTGGGGCACATGACCTGCACAGGACCACAGCGACTCCCGACGCCGTGTGGTGAGCAGCTCGCTGCCCCCTTGCAAGAGCAGAGCAGAGGGCAATGCCTCACTGCTCATGTGCCCTTTGCTGGAGTACCTAGTGAACCCCATACCAGCTGCTGATCAGGGGACATCACAGTGGCTCAGCACAGCACTCCAGCGAGCCACCACACTCCTCCCTGTGCTGGGGGAAACACACTGGCTGGAGCAGAGCAAAGCAGGCATAGGATGCATCCAGTGCTGCAGGTGTGGTCTGAGCTGGCTGTGAGGGTCACCCACCTTGGTAAGCAGGTCTCGCAGCTCAGTCTTGCCCTGCAGATCCCGCAGCCCTGGGGTGTTTGGGCTGGACACATTCACAACCAGGTAGTCAGCCAAAGGGCCCAGCGTCCGGACCCCAGCCACATAGTCAGCTGCAGCATCAGTAGAGCTCTTGTTCTTGCCCAGGTTGACTCCAAGGGGCATCCCCGCTGGAACACAGACATGGCTGAACCAAGGCAGCCGGACCAACTACCACACCAGAGAGCCCAACAATGGAGGCCCTAGGACCAGCTGAAATTAAGATAGGGATATGCAGCCCACATGTTTCACAGGGGTGGGCCTGGGACCATCCTGCCGCCACAGGAGCATCACCACAGCTGCCCTGGTCAGCACCTCCCAGCACCGCAGCCTCCAGCCTGGCCACCCGGCAGAGGCTGCCCCTGGAAACTGCCCAGCTGAGACCCTACTGGCGTGGGCTAGCCTCAGCAGACACGTCCTGCCCAAAGCAGCAAATAAAGCCTCTACTGCAGAGAAAACAGCAGGAGAAAGGTGCCTGGTCACAGTCCCAAGGCAGAGAGGCTACAGCCCCAAGAGGGTTCCTGCTGCCCGAGTGCACCTCGCTCTGGCCAGGGCCTTCCCGTGCCCAGACACTGGCATTACACACCTTTCCCAGCCTACAGCTACCTGGGAGGCCCCCAAACCCACCCTGCAGACCCCGAAGCAAAGGCTTATAAGCTTGGCTCACCGCCAGTGAGCCTGAGCTGTGTCTCCTGGCGGTCCCGCAGCCTGCGCTCCACTGCAACGTGGCCGTGACTGTTGAATCCATACCTGCACCAGAACAGACAAGGTTCAGGGCTGGGCTAGTGTCCACAAGCCCTGAGCAGGAGACAGGAGAAACACAAGGCAGACGTATGGTCTCTGCAGCTCTGCTCAGCACATCCAACCCAGGAGCCACCACAGCACAAACCACAGAGCCGGGACCACCCGAATAAACACCCTCCCTCCGAGCAGGCAGTCTGGCACAGTGCAGAACAGCCGCCCTCAGATCCCACCTGTTAATGACCGCCTCATCCTCTGCCAGCCGGAAGACCCTGGGTCTGGGGTTCCCCTCCTGGGGCTTGGGCGTGACGGTCCCGACTTCCACAAAGCCAAACCCCATCTTGTACAGCCCGTCCACAGCCTCGCCCTGCTTGTCGAAGCCAGCCGCCAGGCCCACCGGGTTGCGGAACCGCTGCCCCAGGACTCGCACCTCCTGCGGGGCAGGGGCCGGCTTGTGCACTGGCACCCGGGAGCCGGGAGGGCCAGAGCCCGCCAACACTGGGAGCCACAGCCAGGGCCTGCGCCCCAGCCGCTGCTGGNGCCAGCGCCCGCAGCCGCCCCTGCGCGAGAAGGTCAGCAGCGCGCCCACGACCCCATCCCATCCCGGCCCCTTATCCCCATCCCGGCTCACACTACGCCACCGCCCGTTCCAGCCCCAGCCACCACCACCCCCCCCCACCAAGCCCCCCGACCCTCCCC
>VZSC01019443.1:190546-203902 GCA_013398225.1 Steatornis caripensis
TTTTTTTTTTTTTTTTTTTTTTTTTTGTGGCTGGAGTGGCATATAAAGAGTGTGCAGAGAGCAGCCTGATGCTGGGTGTTCCCACCAGTGAGACTGTTCTAGACACAAGGACTGGACTCACATCAGCAGGTACAAGAGGCTGGTGTTACAGGGCAGGCAAGCAGGGAAGTTACGTAAATGCTTTCTGAGAGGTGACTTCAGAGGTTCTGCACAGTGCAGGTGAGCAGCCCTACACCTGTTGTGTTTTTGGCAAACCTTGGTGGTGAAAGCCGTGGAATGGCACCAGTCTGACTCTTTGTCCTTGTGGCTGCCAGGGGAGCAAGTCTTTGCAGGGCTGGAGGAGCAAGCCCGCCAAGCCATGATGAAAAACAGCTTTCCTGGAGCTCTCGGGGACCAAAGGCCAGCCATTCATCCGCTGCAAGACCCTGACTCCAGCAGCAGTGAGTCCTGCCCCTTCCAATAATGGCAAGGTAGTGGACTGGGGAGACTGACCAGGGATGAGGCTAGGTGCTGCACAGCTTGTGGGGGTCCTCTGAGGGCCATCTTACCCATCTCCTCCTCTGGGTTAGCCCTTGGCTCCTGTGCAGGACTTGGTGTCAGCAAACTGTGAGAGTAGGGCTGCTCCGTAAGGGAAGGCAAGTCCAGAGCCAGAACCACCACAACACAGACCAGGCAACGAGCTCACCACCACCGGGATGCAGTCCCAACTTCCCAGAGCGCAGTAGTAACAGCTGACGGTCCAGTGATTGTCAAGCAAGGCAGGGTAACAGGCCAGGTGCAGGGACTATACAGAGCACTTCAGTCTCTGACATGCCCCAGCTGTAGTTTAAATGGAGCCCTGGGTGGGAGGGTGTGGGTAGAGGCCCCAGGTCATGCTGGTGAGGGCAATGAAGGCCTATGCTGCCCTCAGGGTCCTGACGCTTGGAATAACTGCTCTTCATGTTCTAGGTGGCAGTGATGATGAGGAAACCACCCAGGACGAAGTTTCTTCCCATACATCTGAGGAGGATGGCTCAATGGTGAAAGTGAAGAAAGAATTAGAGAATGCAGAACAATCCGTGGCTGGAACCACCCTGATGAGAGAAAATGAGGCAAGCGTGTACTGGCTCTGCACCCACCTTAGCCTCCTAGGGAGAGACAAGGGTACTAAGTGCCCATCTTGGTTTCTTATGCTTTTGTTGCTCCCACCTCCTCCAAGCAACGTCTCCTGGCAGGAGGAAAGGGTCTGAAGAGCTGTTGGGCTGCCAGGAACAGGAGATAGCAGGCACAAACTGCTGTTCTCCTGGCTGGCCAAGATGATTGTGCAGAGTGTGCTCCCTTCTTTCAGTTCTGGTGCCTTTCTCTGACTGACGTCCCCTTCCCTTCTGCTACAGAGCAGGCCTTGCCTACCAGAGCCACTGCGCTGGCAAGAGCCTGGGTGTGAGTGGAGGCCATGAGGCCTCTGCCTGTTCTCCCTGAGGCAGCCGGAGTTCTGCTCAGAGGCTCCATAAAGGAAGTTTCAGACTGCAAGAACACAAGCCATCCCCAGCAGGACTGGGCACAGCGCTTGATCTGGTCAAGGCCTGTGTGCAGTGTTGCCTGGATTCAAAGGGAGGGTGGGGTGGCTGTGGGTGGGGGATCTGTGTGCCTTCCTTACACAAAGTGGCTTTTCCTCCCTGTAGGTGCCTGAGAGTTTGAATGCTGACCCTATGCTGGGGCTGTCACAGTGCCCCCTCTGCCAGCTGGAGTGTGGAAGCAGAGAGCAGGTCATTGCTCACGTGTACCAGGTAGAGGATAGTTCCAAACTGTGGAATATCTTTGGCCTTAAGTCCCAAATCCAGAACCAACCCAAAGCACAGAGTGGCTTGGGTCTGGTCTTTGCAGTCACAGAACTGAGCTTCTAGCTAGGATTTGATTGAAGTTTATGGCTGTGTCCAGAGGGTGTCCTGGGGAAAGAATCAGCAAGGCACTGGTCTGCAGATCGAGAAAACAACGTTATCCCAAGGCAGTCTCTGCAAGCAGTTGCAGGCTAAGACCAGGCAGTTCCTTCAGATTAAACATGGAAGCAATTTTTACATCATTCAGTGAGATAAGAAACTCTTCTTCTAATCGCTCAGTTCTTTATTTTGGAAGTTTATCACAGTTCCTATCCATGAAAACAGCTGTCCTTTGCCTAAAATGATTCCAGCATTGCAGGAAATCTGTGCTGGAATCTCACAGTTGTCAGTACTCTCTTCACAACACATCAAAGGCTGTAAAAGAAGGAATGAAGCAGAACTGAACTGGCCACTTAGCTGCACCAGCTGACTGTCTCCATCTAAGCGCTTCCTCACCAGCATCCTGCCTACTGTTAGTCCAGTCACTCTTTGTCCAGCAAGCGCAGCTTGTCAGATGCATTTCTAAAAACAAGGGTCAGGTCTTACGATCCAAGTATTTTGGCTTTAATTGTTTCTCTTGCACTGGAGTGAAGCTGTAGAAAGGTTTCCTCCTTGCTGTTTGACCTGTGACACCCCAGATGTCTTGAGCTTGGTTTAGGAGCTGTCAGAGTTTAGTGGTAAAGTGTTGCCATTCCAAGCGGCTGAACTGAATGGTTTGCCGTATCTGTTGAGCATGCCTTGGACTGGGCAGGGAGCTGGGCAATTTGTAACTAAGAACCTAGTGTTTGTTTTGCAGCACACTGCAGCTGTGGTGAGCGCCAAGAGCTACATGTGTCCTGTATGTGGCAGAGCCCTCAGCTCACCAGGATCCCTTGGGCGACATCTCCTGATCCACTCAGAGGACCAGCTGTCAAACTGTGCGGTGTGTGGAGCACGCTTCACCAGCCACGCCACATTCAACAGGTCAGGGTCACCCTGGCTGGTGAGTGGGCTGGGGTACCCACATTAAAGATTAGGTGGATTGCCTTAAATGACACAGAAGTCATGGCTCTGGACCCGCTAAGGCCTGTAGGAGAGTTGTGAACACCCCCAGTGAGTGAGATTTCCTCAATCCCTTCCTGTGTGCAGCTCTACATCACCTACTAAGACCTCTGCAGGCTGTGCTGCTAAAAGGGTGTTCCTTAGTGCTGTGAAAACCTAGAACTGTGCAGAAAGCACTGGGGTCTCCAGTCACTGGAGAACAATCGACTGCTTCCCTTACCCAGCAATCTGTCAGAGTAGGTCTGTACTGCCCTGATCGGTTCATCAGTTCCACAGCAGGACTGCAGGCAGAAACCAAAATGTTCCTTGTTTGTGTCCTGCCCGGAGGAAGATTCTCTACTAGTGAATATAGGGCTAATGGAATAGGGCTGAAAGGAGAAATCCAGAGACGATGGGGAGGAGCAGCCTGCTGGCTAATTCCTGCTCTTATGCTTTTCGAACCCAGATACTGCTCTGGGCTAACCCACTTCCTACCCCTGGATATGATGTGGCTTCATTTTAGATATTCAGACACGTCTGTGGGCAGGAATGGTTTAGCAGAGACCTCTGTCATGGGCTGTAGTAGGGGCACGTTCATCGCAGCCCCCTGGGCAGTCTGAGATGGGGACTCTTCTGCCAGCACCACCAAGTCTCTGACTCTCTGCTCTTTCTGCTTTGCAGTGAGAAGCTGCCAGAGGTGCTCAGTGCAGATCGCCTGCCGGCACCACAGAGCGAGGGCCCCTCCAGTGTTGAGGGGAAAGACATTGCCTTTCACACCCCTGTGTATCCTGCAGGAATCCTCCTAGTGTGCAACAACTGTGCTGCTTATCGTAAGCTGCTGGAGGCACAGACACCTGGCATGCGAAAGTGGGCACTTCGCCGGCAGAACGAGCCCTTGGAAGTGCGGCTGCAGCGTCTGGAGCGGGAGCGCACGGCCAAGAAGAGCCGGCGGGACAATGAGACACCTGAAGAACGGGAAGTGAGGCGTATGCGGGATCGAGAAGCTAAGCGCCTGCAGCGCATGCAAGAGACAGATGAACAGCGGGCACGGCGGCTGCAGAGAGACCGGGAAGCCATGCGACTGAAACGTGCAAATGAGACCCCAGAGAAAAGACAGGCCCGGCTCATCCGGGAGCGTGAGGCCAAGAGGCTCAAGCGGCGCCTGGAGAAAATGGACATGATGCTCCGGGCGCAGTTTGGCCAGGACCCCTCTGCCATGGCTGCTTTGGCAGCTGAAATGAACTTTTTCCAGCTGCCAGTGAGCAATGTGGAGCTGGAGAGCCAGCTGCTGGGCAAAATGACCTTTGAGGAGCAGAGCAACAGTGCGCTGCATTAAGCTACAGCCACGGACTGTGCCACCTCTGCTGCACCTGCCACTGGTGCACTAGCAGGCTGCTACACTCAGGAGGCTGCTGTGGGTTCCTGGCTGACTCTCCCTGACAGATGGTTCTGGTTTTCTCCTGAGCATAGGAGGAGAACAGAGCTGAGAGACATCTGCCAAAGTAGCCCTGGTGGGAGCAGATTCTGAGGATACAGTCTGCTCTGGGGGCCAAGTCCCCGCCTGCGAACAGAGGGAAAATAAATTAATGTTCACATTTATTTAGTCCCCTTCTTTACCTTTTGTGCTCCGTCCTGTTCTTCGACCCTTGCCCCATAGATGGGTTTGGGCTGGCAGTCCTGTAGGCAAAAGCCTACCTCACTAAAAGGGGATCTTCTTTACTGCAGCATGAATCATGGAGCTGAGGACTTTGATAGTCCACAACTCCNCTTGCCCCATATATGGGTTTGGGCTGGCAGTCCTGTAGGCAAAAGCCTACCTCACTAAAAGGGGATCTTCTTTACTGCAGCATGAATCATGGAGCTGAGGACTTTGATAGTCCACAACTCCTCCAGTAGTAAATCCCTCGCAGTTTGTGCCCATAAAAAGGAATCAACGGAGGATGTTGTCTCCCTGGAAATGGCTGTGCACACCCTTTCTCTTGACACTGTCATTATGTGCTTATTTGCAGTAGCATCCATGGAAAAACTAAGAGGAAACTGAGTTCCTGTTCTAAGATACCCCATATAAACACTAACAGAAAGGCTGACTGAGGTAAGCAAACAGCAAACAAGTTTGCTGATTTACTCGCAAGTTAATTTTCACTTAAACAGCATTTCAAGTTTGCAAGTGAAAGAGTTGACTGAATGGTAAATGATTAGGGCAGGTCAGCTCTCCAGTACTGTATGGATTTGCTTTCCCCTTTATTCAGCACTGGTGAGGCCACACCTGGAGTACTGTGTTCAGTCTGGGCTCCCCAGTGTGAGAGAGGTACAGACAGACTGGAGAGAGTCCAACAAAGGGCCTCGAAGATGTTTAAGGGACTGGAGCGTCTCTCCTGTGGGGAAGGGCTGGGAGAGCTGTGACTGTTCAGCCTAGAGAAGAGAAGGCTTGAGGGGGGAGGGGGACACCTTATCAATGTTTATAAAAATCTGAAGGGAGAGCATAAAGGAAATGGAGCCAGGCTGTTTTCAGTGGTGCCCAGTGACGGGACAAGAGGCAACGGGCACAAACAGAAACATACAGGGTTCCCTCTGAACATCAGGAAGCTCTTTGTCACTGTGAGGGTGACTTAAGAACTGGCAGGGGTTACCCAAGGAAGTTGTGGAGTCTCCCACCTTGGAGAGATTCAAAAGACATGGTCCTGGGCAGCTGGCTATAGAGGGCCCTGCTTGAGCGGTGAGGGTTTGGACCAGATGACTTCCAGAGGTCCCTTCCCACCTCAGCTGTTCTGTGGCTCTGTGACTTGATAGTAAGCTGAACTTGTTCAGCCATTCTAATACAGCCAAATGCAACACCACTCATCTAGGACCACGGATCCCGCTCAAAATCACTCATTCTGATAGTAAATTCCTCTGTGACCAACAGTGACTTTCAGTGGTCACTGCAGATAACACTGTGGGGTGAGGAAGGAACCATTAGTAAACAGAGCCACGCAGGGAGAAAAGAAAGTCGCTTTTGCTTCTGCACTCAGCAGCAAAACAAATGAGAGGAATGTGAAAAAGGGATGAGCTGGGGAGGAGCCATGGAAAGCTACAGTAACGGGGTCCGGGAAAAACCTGCCAGAGGGTAGGGAATTTAAGCCGCCTCTAGTTCAGTCAAGAGGTAGCCAAGGTGAAATGTGATCGTAGTCTGTACCTATATGAAAAAGTTCCTATTGCTAACAGAAATCATTATGAAACTATGCAACTATGGAAACTAAATCTAGGCATGTTTTAACGGGAAAAGGCAAAACATTAGCAAAGAAGAATGCACGGTGGGGCAAAGGGGTGGTACACTCGCCATCATTTGGTTTCTTTGAGAACGAGCATGTAAAAATGCATGCTGTAGCTTAGTGGTTTTCAAACGTCAGCCCACCAAACACTGGTGTGCCACGCATCTATGTTTTGTAGCCTGAAGATCCCTACTGCTTTTCTAGCATTTCCAGTTAAGGTCTGCAGTACACTGGGAGCTACTGTCTTCTCTCCAATTGCTGTTTCTCTGCATTGAGTCAGGAATGGTGACAAGAAGGCTCCTGGAGCTGAAACTTCCCTGCAGCGTCACTGGCACCGGATCATCATTCCAACTGCTTCAAGAAAGAGACCACATAAAAGCAAAAGTATCTGAACAAAGAATTATGGCATATGATCCATCTGTCAGACAGGCTTTACCATGCCCTTGTCACAAGTCTCCAGATCACTCTGTGTAAGACCAGAGAAACCACTTCCTAATGATGACTGATGCTGCAGACGAGCAAAAATTCTCAAACACCAAAGGAAAAGCTATTGGTTTATATAGAGATATATATATAGATATATACTGTGTTTACAGAGTCAACAAGTTAAATGCAATATTCATGAGAGCATTAACAATAAAAATACAATCTGTGTGTAGCCAAGTACAGACTTAAAATGGTAAAACAGGAAAAAGGATCTCACCAAAAGTACAAATATACAGTACAAATTGATTTATTTAAAACAGTTACAAAAAAAGCACAACAAAATAGAGATTATCCTTAGAATTATTAATGCTTTGTTAAAGATCAGGTAGGAGGAGAGGGGCAGGAACAAGGTCGGAGGGGAGCACCTGACTAGTTCTAAGGCTTTAGATACAATGCGGTCGGTTACATGTTAATACAGCCATTACATAACTGGGATTATAGTTGAGGGATCAGCACTTATCTACAAAGACCTCCTTGCCTCAGGGCAGCCCAGCCGGTTCCCCCAGCGTGACACATCTGTTTCTCTGCTTTGCATGGGCAGACCCTCCCCTGGCGCTAAGGTGCCATGAAAGCCAAAACCAAAGAGAATGTGCACGGGTGCGTGTGCAGGATGGGGTGCCAGCAGCCTAGAAGGACGTTAGGGGCGAGTCCTGTCCTCCATGGTCAGGTGTGAAGACCGTGGAAGGGCCCTGGCCATCAGCATTGTAAGCCATACATGGAACACACCCTGGGCCAAACCGTACAGAATGTGCATTCGTAGCCATCTTAGCAGCTTCTGCAAAGTTTCAGGCCCTAGGACAGCCTGAAAGACAAAGAGCAGTTGTGAGTGACGCTAGGGAAAGGCACATGTACTGCTGCGGGCAGGAACTAACATTTGGGCTACTCAAGCTGCTGTAGTTTCTTTTACAATATTTTCTGAGTAACAAGGATTGTTAGTTCTCTACGGGGAAAAGTGACTTCAAATGGCGGGGGGTGGGGCGGGGACGCTTAATGTGAAAAGTGCATTATACTTGTGCACCTGCTGGAAAGGGGAGGCAGAGGAGCCTCTGCAGCTTTCCGTCTTTCCAGACAGAGCTTCCTCTGCATAGTCTGGTAGTGATGAGCGCTTGTCGCTTGGAGCAAGTCTCACGTTCCTGGAGCAACAGCGTACGCGCGTAGCCGAGAAACAGGCCGGGCCTCTGCTGGGCAGCTGACCCGAGGAATGTTTCATGAGCTGGGACAGATGGCTACAGACACCCATTATTGCATCCTACAGGCTCTTGCCACAGTGTGAGCTGGACAAGACCAAGGCCCGGAGGCCTCCTCCTCCGGGTAGGACAGGCCACAGCTCTCCTCCCCTTCACAATAGCAGCAGGAAAACAGTATATTTCTCTGAGAAGCCTGTCACATCTCTGCCAGCAGAAAAGCCTGGATAACCATCTCGTTCCACAGTGTCTTCCTGGCTTTATCTCCTCTTTTCCCTGTAAACCTAAGAAATAAAAACCTCCAGCCCCAACCCAGTAAGGGCAGATTCCAGTGATTACGAGTACTGCCATGCCGGGCTAGAGGGCCACCAGTGGCCGCCTCCTGCCACTGCCTTTGGGGCCAGCAGCCAGATGCGCAGATTCTTCATCTCAATGCTCCGCCGTGAGATGTGCCCCAAACCGTTGCTTCCACATTAGAGCTGGCAGCTGAAACATGCAAAACAGCGGGACTGACAGGGAGTCCGGACAGAAGCACCGAGGTCAAATTCACCCTGGCCTGTTCCACAGAGCTCAGAACCGCACTCAGCAGATGCACAGCTAGTCAAAGCCAAGGGTGAGCACCTTCACAGCCCTTCAGCTGCCTACAGTACAAAGCTATTTTAGCCACACAGCATCTTGCCTCAGTGTCTGCCCTGCCAGACCACTGTTGAGTGTGGCCGAGATCTAGGAATAGTAGTTACAGTAACACACACGAGATAAGGCAGGCTCCCCAAAAAGACAGAGACTTCTGTGTTCAAAGTTGCGCAAGGGGCTCTGCACCCTTCAGCTGCTCAGACGTTCGCTCTATGCATGCAACCAGCCCATCTACGTTCACACACCATACACAGGCAAGATCCCTTCCTTAGCTGCCTGCCACAGCTCTGAATTCCTCTGCATGCACCACGCAAAGAACCGGCAAGAGAACCTGGGCTCCTCTGCCTTCTGCCTTTGGCCACAGACACCCTGGATATCCTGAGCATTAAGTACTAACCAACATTAATGGAGGTCGTTGTGTAGGAGAGTCCAATGAACAGCAACTGTGAAACACACAAGGTGACGGGGCCAGGCACCTGGGCCCAGGCAGTACATTTTACTGACAAACGGTGCCACGAAAACAGCATCTGTTCCCAAAGCTGCTGCATCCAAGGAGGCAGAATCTTCATGACAGCATCACCGTGACTTCACACACTTCAAACGCAGCCGACGAGATCAGAAGCAGTGTGTCATTTGGGGGAAGATACACGTGATACAGGCAGCATCCTCATTCTGGAAAAACCCCCATGAGGCACAAACACTGAAGGCATGAGTAGCGCATATCTCACCTAAGGCCTGAAAAGAAACTGTCCTGGTGCAGGCATTTCAAAGGCAACAGGAATGGCTAGCAACGTGCTAGCAAAACAGGACTGACGGCCCGGATGGAAGGGATACTCTGGAGACTCTCTGATTTGCCTAATACCCAGGCAGAGCACCCCTCCGTCACACAGTCACCCGAAGCCTACCAGTTACAGGACACATTCTTCGAGGGTGTGCAGAACAGCCAGCCCTGAGACACCACCACTGCACGCTGACCGAAGGACGGCTACGCCGAGGAGAGATGCTGACACATGAGCCGTTCAGGGAACGAGAGCAGCACTGCCCTAGCAGTCAGGCGTGCCTGACAGAAAACTTCAGGGAGATGAGAGAAGGGAGACAGAGAACGGTATGTGGAACATCAGGAGCAGCGTCAGGACTCTTGCGGGAACCCGCGCACTGGAAAGAAACCCTCTCAAAAGCCTGGTCCTAGCACAGAGATGGGCACCTCAATACAAGGAATACTTAAGCCAAGTTAAGTCTGTGAAGACTCTTGCCTTCAGCATAATAGTGACTATTTTTTATTCTAGCTAAGCAGTTAGAGCTGGTGTCACAACATCAGAGAGGGCAAATTAGTGTAACTACAGGAGCCTTCACTTGAATGGAGTGTTATTACCATAATGAGGTATTAATATACACGTGTATTAAATCTCACCGTGAAAAAGACTACTCTTGATTTTACTGTGTTGTTCCACAGAGGAACTCCAAAGCGAAGCATCAGAAAAACTAACACAAAACCACCCCAAAATGCTCTACGATGCTGTGATATTTTTAGAGTCCCTACATTAATCATAGAACTGTACTTAGCAGAAACTTTGTACCTTGCCTGCACATGCACAAACTCTCATCTCTCGTCTAGAGCTTATTCAGGAAACTGCCTGCAGGGAAGAATTAGCCATCTGGAAAGTTTTCTTCTGATTTAATTACAAAATAGTCTCGGTCTTCTCATAGAAAAAGGATGTGCTTCCATCCTTCCCTAAAGAATGCTAAATATATTTACTCCAGCTTTTAAAAAACCCAAACACCAAAACCCCAAATCCAACTGAACAAAAAAAAACCCAACCCCATTCACCCATAGGCTAAGCCTCTGCAAAAGCTATAAGCCCAAGACATTTATTCTTTTTTTTTAAGTTATTAACGTGGGAAGAAAGATTTGATTTGGTGGCAAATAACTGAATTTATTTTATAGCAGGAAACTGATGTCTCCCATCCCAGCTCGTGTCCTATCCCAAGTGCTCAAGTTCCCTATTCATCTACACCCAAACCCATCCTTTTGGTCCTTCCTCTTGAATTTCTGTGATTCATTCAAATCTCTACATTCTTTGCAAGAAGAAAGAGCAGTTGGATTCAGTGGAAGAGACATTAAACAGAACCACCAGAGAAGCATCTCTGTCCTGCCCTCAAGAGCTCCATCGGTGAACCGTCCTTTTAAAGTGCATGTGTGAAGAAAAGGGATACTGGGAGTAGAGGCCCCTAAACTCCAGTGGGGACCCACCTCTCCCCATCACGAGAAAGGAGGAATAAAATCTTCAGCAATTTTATCTGCTACCTTAAGCCGTGTCTGCCCTCCTCATCTCCCCACCTACCCTGGATGCTTAGACCCTGCCCTGCAGGGAATCAGTTATTCAGGGAGGTGTGAGAAAGCCCCAGCCTCCAACTTCTGGAATGCTCTCACTGTAAGCTCATGAGCACGTCCCCGTTCTCCACCCCAGCTAGCCTCTTGCTGCTCCCTGAGGCACTGGAGCCCTCTTGATTCCCCAAGAGGAACTGGTCAGCCACTGAACTGGATGGAACAAATCCAGTCCTGCAGGGCAGAAAGCAGCCTTGCTGGTGAACCTCTTGCAAAGTCTGTGCAATTTCTCCACCCGATGGTGAGGCTCACCTACAGGGGACGCACTAGCTCACAGCCTCAAAGAGATCATTTCCCTGCATTAGAACGCCCTTCGATAGACAGCTTGACCTCCTGGGGAATGAAAGAGGGACGGAGCAGAGAGGGACGAGGCTCCTCTGCCTGCATGCTGTATCTTTGGAAGCCTGGGGCTGTCCAGCTGTGCTGACTGCCAGTCTCAGGCTGAAAGGGCTCTGCATGAGAGCTCTGGGCTGCGCTGTCCCTCTCCGTGTGGCTCTTCCTTTCAGCAGCTCTGTCAGACTGTTCTGTGGACCCCTGAGCTGTTCTTTCAGGTCTCTCCCTAGTAGATATCAACTGATCTGTGAGAGGGTAGTTAGCCTGAGAAGCGGAGTTGCCATTCATGCTCTGTAAACTGATTGATATGCAGACATCCCCCACTTGCAGCCTGTGACAGGGCAAAGCAAAGAGCTGAGCAGTCCGCCCTGGGCTACAGGAGGACCAGCCCTGGCCGTACACAAAGAAGGGATGCTCTGGGGGCACATCGATGCTCACTTTACTTTGTTGCTCCCCAACCACAAAATGCAGTGTGACGAGCCCAGGCCACTGGCTTTCCTGAATATCCACCACGGTGCTGGAGTCGATCTTCAGACCCCCGCTCACCTCTGCACTGCGAACAAAATCTTGAGTCTGCAGGTCCTCTACCCGCTTCAGCTCTCCCGTAGCCAGCTGGATGATGGCTCCTTTCATGAAGTGAGAGGGCAAGCGCGAGGAGCTGGGCGGCTGCAGCTGGGCCAGGTCCTTGTCAAGCACAGTTCCTCGAGCCTGTGCATCTGGGCTCTGCCTCACCAGGGTTTCTGAACCGGAAGACCTGATGGGCTCAGATCCAACGGGAACCAGGACCGGCTTGCCGTTGGCTATCACCATTCCTTTGGTTAATTGTCTTTGTCTAACCGGCTCTTCAGGGGACATTACGTACGGGCTCCCGGACTGGCTCTTCTCAGCACCAGCCCTTTCCACTGTGCTGCTCAGCGCGTCCTTTGACTCCCCCTGCTGATCAGGGATATTATGGCAAAGGTTTAAAGGGCTCGGGTCATCTTTCGTCGGGGCTGCCAGAACGCGGTAATCCTGAGACGCCAACACCCCCACCACCCTCTGAACCTCCAGATCAGTGTCTGGAGTGCTTCTGTGAGCTGGCACAGAGACCTCTGTTCCCAGCGTCTGGTAACCGGAAAGGAACTGTCCATCGATCGCACATTCCGCTGCAGCCCCTGGCATACAGTCTTCAGCTCTACTGCTGGCAGAGTCCACAGCCTCACTGGTCCTCCTCACTGCATTATGCTCCAGATGTCTCTGTCCACCATTGGCAGCGGCTACCTCTGAACTCAACTGACTGTCTTGCTGAGGAGACTCTGGGCTTCCACCTGCTGTAGGCGTCTCATATGGTGAATACCCCGGTGGGAGGCGGGACATTTGATAATAAACAGGAATTCTACCTGGTGCAATATCTAACGGCTGGGTCCCAGCATGGTGCTGCATCTGGCCAGAAGGAGAGATCGCAGAAGCAGATTTGTTGAAGGTGTGGGTAGGAGAGGTAGTCTGGGGAGAAGGAGCGGCTTCTTCCGTGAAGAGAGAGGCATATGGCACAAAGTGGGGGACATGAGAGGCAGTGAGGTTGGTGGAAGGAGACAGGAGAGGACTAGGCAGGAAGCCAGGGGGGACAGCATAGGGCACTGTGTAATGCGAGCCGATGAACTGCAGGGACGTTGGAGGGATCTGCGCGTAGTGGATGGGAGGGTAGGGCACTCCTGGGTGCTGGATTATTGGCGAGGTCACATTGAAGGCGGGGGGCAGAGGGCTCATGTTCACCACGGGGTGCAGACCCGTGGGGGAGAAGGTGGCGGGTGGCACAGCCACTTTGTAGAGCATCCCATATTGGTCCACCGTCAGCCCCGTCACGGCTTCCGCAGCCTCGCCGGGGCCGTAGCGCAGGGCCGCAGGACCCGGCCCAGCTGTCCGGGCCCACTCGGGGCCCTCGCCTGAGGCCTGGGCACCCCCCGACTGTCCCGCCTCGGTGCCGGTGCTGGCGGCAGGAAGGTCCCGCTTCTTTGGCGGGAGGCACTCCTGGCTCCGCTCGTGGCCTGCTCTCATGGTGCCCCGCGGTGTCCCGGCAGCCCCGGCCGCGATGCTCGTTCATGGGGGCACCCGCAGGGGCTGCCACACGCCGGCTCCCAGATCCGCGCCGCCGGCCGCCGCCTCACCTGCGCCAGGAACAGAGGGAGCCGTGAGCCCCGGCCCGGCCACCGAGCGCTAGCGGACCCTGT
>VZSC01019443.1:223297-259142 GCA_013398225.1 Steatornis caripensis
TTTTCCAGCAAATATCAGGGTGGTTGAAGTCCCCCATGAGCACCAGGGCCTGTGACTGCGAGGCAACTTCCAGCTGTCTGTAGAAGGCCTCGTCAAGTTCCTCTTCCTGATCAGGTGGCCTATAGTAAACACCCACAACAGTGTCACCTGTATTGGCCTGCCCTCTAATTCTTACCCATAGGCTCTCAACTCGTTCTTCATCCACCCCTAGGCAGAGCTTGATACATTCCAGTTGCTCTTTGACATAAAGAGCAACTCCACCACCTGGCCTGTCCTTCCTAAAAAGTACATAGCCATCCATGACTGCATTCCAGTCATGTGAGCTGTCCCACCACGTCTCTGTGATCGCAATGAGATGGTGGCCCTGTGACCATGCACAGATCTCCAGCTCCTCCTGTTTATTCCCCATTTTAGTTAAAGCTAAACAAAAAGTCAGCCAAATTGTTATATCCCTTAGAGTAGCTTCATCTCTTGGGAAAGTCTATCCATTCATGATGGGGTGTACCAATCCTGACGTGTCTCGCTGAAACAGTAAACTCAAACCACTGAAATCAAATTCCAAACAACCTTACTGTTGGGGAGTGAGTTTGGGCTGTGCTGTTGCATATAAAATGCGTCATCTTACTTCTACACCATTGGATTCTTCTCACAGGATAATGAGTTGTTGCATAAGAGCAAGTGAATTTGTGTATTACCCTGTTCTTGTCACTTCACATAGCCAGGCTCCCTGGTCCAAGAGAGAAACTTCCTCTCACAAAAGTTAAGGCTAAGTATCTTAAGACCTGCAAGAAGAATGAAAAGTGTTACAGGTAAATGTAATCTACAATGTCTGCATTTGTCCTGTGTTAGGAACATGTTTAAATTTTATTTGGATTATTTTATCTTGCTACTTAAGTATTAAATCCCATATGTGGAAGATTAGATCAGATATCTAATAATTTTTCAGTTTCTGCTTTGGTCAGTAGTCGTCCATTGCCACTTCACTCTCACTGGAAGAAGGATAAACCAGATTATTCAGTACCTGTTATTGCAGGGTTGCTACATCTCAAACGGAAGCATGTATGCTGACCGTTTTGGGAGCAGAGTACTTCATTCGATGGCCCTAGTTCTCATGTAGTTTACCAGCTGTGTTTTCAGGAAGGTATAGGGCCCAAGGCTGAGAAGGGATTTTAACGAGTATTCTCTAAGTGAGTAAGTGGCAGACCTTTGCATGTCCTCAATGCTTATAACTAGAAGGCATCTTTCAAAGTGCAAATGTTGCGTAGATGGAATATAGTTTGTGTGAGTTGGGGATCTGTTGAAGACACATGCTGTTCCAGCAGTGCAGTCTTCTAGATAGACAGTCCAGCATTGTAGACAGGAAGTTTCTGACAGTGACAGCATAAACAGGCAGGAAATACGTTTTGGTGAAAAACAAGAGAGCCACAGACTGTGTTAGACAGTCTCTCTTAAAGATGTGAGCATGCATCTGACTTCAGCTAACGTGTGGATGGGGTAACCAATAATAAAAGAATTTAGAGAAGGTGTCAGAAGTAGTGGATGGTTGATTTACTTCTTTCCAAGCCAGGGATCCCCCACTTTGACCCAGGCTATCTTGTACAGAAATACGAGCGTGAGCACTGTATTTAGCCGGTGCATGCTGAGATGCACCGGATGGCAAGCTGTCTTTTGAGCATGTGCAAAGGCCATGTGTGCAAGTTGAGAAGGTGTCAGGCAGCCTGGGCAAATGGTCAAATAACTTTATTATTATTGTCATTATTTCTACTTGCAAAAAAGTAACAATTTGGGTGAGTTGCTGTCTGGCTATATGCCTGTGTCGTATCCGGCTTTACTAAAGTATCTGTTACAGTACTGATGTAGCAGGTTTTAATTGTTTCTTTGAATGAAATGGATATAATGGTATCAAGATTTCTTCTGCTAATTAGACCTAGTAAGAGCTTCAGCTGATCGTGTTTCTCAGTATTTCTGTGCATGAAGCTAGTTTGTGTGTATTTGTATACAGGTGAAACAAGAACTCATCAGCCTTTCACGGGGTAAATTTCAATAAAATCTTTCAAATTGAAAAGTCCTAGAAATACATCTTAATGGTATCTGTTGCAGTCTTTAGTTTCCTTCTACTTTGTCGTTTGTCTTCTGC
Organism: Steatornis caripensis; assembly: GCA_013398225.1. NCBI lineage: Eukaryota > Metazoa > Chordata > Aves > Caprimulgiformes > Steatornithidae > Steatornis > Steatornis caripensis. Next base: position 225,435 of record VZSC01019443.1, read on the forward strand.
CTTTGTTGGCTCTTACACTGTAGCTTAGATGTCATCAATTCTACATTACATTTTTTGCAGAGGATTGTGTAAGAAAGTATCTTTTAAACCTGGGGAAGAAAGTTGGTTCAAAGGTGCATTATTCTCTTACAGAAAGCACTGGAAAGATAAGAGGTGGATATCTAGTGTTCTGTACCTTATCCCTGGTTGATCTTGCCCATTCGTGCAAGTTCAGTTACCCGTGTGGATGACTGATCTTACTGTTCAGAGGTGTTTCTTTATTCTAGATTTTCAGCCCCTTTAAATCTAGCTGAACTCGCTTTCTTTCAAGCTTTTCCATACCAGTTTATCACCCTGCACTAGCTGGGTGTTCATATGTGACGACCTCTTGCATAGTTGAGTTGTATGTTCTGATGCCATGCCGTTGTGAGAACTTGTCAGTGGCTAGGCCCATAACACTTACTTTCTCTGGCATGTCAACTTTAATTTTCTTACCTGTATCCTTTATCCTGCTGACATGCGTCTGCTTCTTGCAGCTGATCTGTGTCTGTTTCCCTAATCAAGCTTCTGTATAGCTAGGGACCATGAAAAACTTTTCATGACGTGCTGTGTTTTTGCCTGTACATGCCCTCTTTACTTCCTTTAAAATGGATCTGTTGCAAGCTTTGTCTGTCCCCTCCTTAAGCCCACTGTGTGTGCTTACTTGCTGCCACAGCTAATTTGTAAAACAGACTTACGGGATGTGCTGGTGAGGGATAGGTCTCTTACCTCTTTTTGAGAAGCTATTTCTGCTACTTCCTGTCTGGAAAGCAGAGATTAATTGTACTTGATTAGTAATCTGTTAGAGAAAAATATTTTAGTGCGTAGTAATGTTGCAATCTCTCTGTGGTTGATGTCTTTTTTTGCAGTAAGAAAGTATTAAGTTTGAAAATGGGTTAGCAATTAAATTCTTAATCAGCTATGCATCGTGTCCTGGGAATCTCCTTTATGCTGTTGAACACAGCTGACCTTTCTACATGGTGAAAGGGAAGCTTGTAGTTGCTACAATGCGTATGATTTTAGTCAGACTTCGGGTGTTGAAATAGAGATTACAGAGCAGCACAAAAACTGAACTATCTCTGACTGTGTCTGAGGTTTACCTAGCTAGCAAGTTAGTTACAGATCATAGTAAGAAAAACCTGGTTTTGACAACTTTACTTATAGAGCGTTGATCCTCTCTCTGGTAGGCAGATAGTCATTTAAGCCTGATTCAGAAGTTTCCAGTGCATATCAAATGTGACACATGATCTAGATTTCTGCATCTTTACTATTTTGTTTTTAATGATGGATCTCTTCTCTTTAAGTATGTTATGCTTTACTTCTGTGATCTGACATAAACACATACCTGGTATATCTGAGGTCATGGAAGGCCAAGAGTGTCTGGCTACTTCAAGATGCAGGAGCTGCTAATGTCCCTCCTGCTTGCTTGCTGGGAGCTTTGGGCAGGTCATTTAACTTTTCTCGGTTTTCCACATCACCAAAATGGAAATAAGATACACTTCTAAAAATGCATTCTAAGAGACCTAAATGAGTAAACACCAAAATTCAAACTGTTTCTCGTCTAGCTAAGAAGTAGTTTAAGCTAATTCTTTTTTTTCTTTTTTTTTTCCTTTTTTTTTTTCCAGTTGGAGTGCCTCAAGCTCATTGCCTCTCAGAAATTCACAGACAAGCGCATTGGGTATTTAGGTGCCATGTTGCTGCTGGATGAGAGACAGGATGTCCATCTTCTTATGACCAATTGCATCAAGAAGTAAGGGTACCACCTCTCTCTCCATCAACACATGCTTTGATGTTTCAGGACCTGAAAGTACACTCCTGACAGTGATATTTTGAGTGCTTTAGTTTTTTGTTGTGTTAGAAAACTGGTATCTTCAGTTTGTTGCATGCTGTTGACGGTACAAGACTGTTCTAGTACTGTACTGTATTGGATGATCCCGTCTAGCTTTGTTAGAGGGAAGATAATACAAAATTGCGTTGGTCCTGAAGAGGTATATGTGGCAAACAACACTTCACGTAACTACTGTTGCAAAATGGTAGTACGTATTTCTGGAGGTCACGTTAAGATAAATAAAATTGGGAAGATGAAATGACCACAGTAAGCTGCTCAGCCAGTGCAGAAGACATCAAATTGTTGTAAAGAATTCTCTTCCATTTCTATAAATTATCTTCCAGCTTGCAGTAGGAAAGAGCCAAGTGAGCAGTAATGCAGCGTCAATAAAAATCCATGCGCCTTTGAAATATGACTGAATGAGGATGTTTTTATAACGCTGTTAAAACTTTGTAGACTGGACTGGCCATCGTAGGTCACAAAGTCATGTATTGCTGCAGCTGTGTTGTCCTGTGTTTACGTAACTTCTGCTGAGGAGCTTTGAGGAGTCCTCTGACTTCAAGAATCAAGGCTGTGTATCTCCCTTTCTTTTTAAGGTTGGCCTAACGGTCCTGATAAATGGTTTTCCTTGGAAGAAAGGCAGCAACTTGGGATGTGCTGTGTGCTTGGCATCTTGCTGAAATCTGTCAGGAGGGGATGGGAATTACTCTTTGTTTGAAACCTTTTTCTCTCAGCAAAATGCTGTTGTACTGTTTTACATTAGTAGATCGTTGTTGCATTTCCAGTAACACTCGTTTTCAAGATGGGTGGGAGCAGGAGTGAAGCAACTGGGTTCTAGTTGATTTATGCAAATGCCTGCTTGGTTGTGTGTGGTGTATCTTTTTATCATTATTTACTTCTAGGACATAAGCCTCCCAGATAGTAGCAAGTAAAGTACTGATCTTCAGTTAGACTGTGGCCTCAAAGTGCTTGGAAAGAAACTTGAAAAAATGGGGGGCCTGAGAATCTGTTAACTTTGGACCTTGTGTCCAGGAGAGAAGAGACATTTGGCTAAAGATTTTTTTCATTGAAATGTCGTACCTCTGAGGCTCTGTCAGTAGAACCAGACTGCTAGGTTAACACGTCTTTTGATTGTTTATGCTAAAATGAATTTGTGTGGTAAGGGTATAGTGAGTTTGAACTGGAAATGGATCAGAGTGAAGCGGAGCAAACCTGGTGGACAACTTCCCGCCACCTGTGGGTTGTTTATTGCTTTCTCCCTTGGCTTCTGTATCTACCACTTTGTCTCACTTTTATCTAGGCATTAAGGTATTTGTTTTATGGCATTGTCTTTCATTATTTTACAGCAAGACCTAGATTTTTGGTACAAAAAAAGTGAGGACCTTTGTGAAGCCCATACTTCTGTATGCACAACTTTATATAGCTGCCAAAAATTTGTTAAAGAAACGAAACAAAAGCCCAACCCATTTAGTGGCATGTGCTGTCTGTTCCTTCATCTGCATGTTGCTGTAGCTGCTTGATGTTACAACCAGAATACTGTGTCTTGCTTTTCTGTACCTTGTGTGCGTTTGGTTACATACCACTGGTTTCCTCTGCTTTCCCATAGTGCAATCCTCAGCTCCCCTTACCTCCCAAACCAGGAACCATATTTTTTTTTACTTTCTTAAACATTGAATGCTGGATACTGTGGTGACACAAGTACCAAATAGTCTGATGGAAAAGTAGTGTAGAAATCGGTTTTAAAGGCTGTTGGGATTGCCATGTGGAAGCTATATTGTCTTGTACTTAGTGTGGCATTGGTAGCTGGCCTCATGACTACCATCTACTGTTGGGTGGTTTAACTTCTTACTGACCGCTTTTCGCAGCTTCCTTAGGCATATGAATAGTTGGGATTGCTGAACAAAATTCCTGTGTGGATTATTTTCAAGGTGTCCGAGTGGTGAGGTTTGTGGTTTTTTTTCACTCAGGATAAGAGGGTATTTTTACATAGATTTTCTGTATACTGTTTGGTTTGTAAATGTAGAAGGTAAAGCCTATCCTAGAACATGTTTAAACTGGGACAACCCGCGGAGTTGCTGCAGATCGTATTCCATGTTAGATTCTTTTCTGCATGTAAGTTCCAAAATATGTTTTGTGTTTACTTTAGAAATTCAATTGAATTCTTCGTGGTCTTCTGTCTTGCCAGCTCAATCCCTAGATACCTACCTGATAGTTTTAACCAAGTATTTTATCTTTAGGACTGAGGATTCGAAGTAGAAGTAGTAGCAGCAGACCCTGTGGTCCAAGCACTCAAAGCTGCTCTTGCTCCTAAGTCATGCTCCCAAATAGCTGAGAATCTGGAGAGTTCTTCTGGGCCATGTGTGCAGCTGGTTAGATGACTGTAGATACAGATGCCTTTTCTTGTGTGTTCGGGTTCTCTGTGTGCATGCTGATGGGCTTTTTTTTTTTTTTGTTCTCCTTTACAGTGACCTTAATCACAGCACGCAATATGTGCAGGGGCTGGCACTCTGCACTCTCGGCTGCATGGGCTCCTCAGAAATGTGCAGAGACCTTGCAGGAGAGGTGGAAAAGCTCCTCAAAACTTCCAACTCCTATCTTAGGAAGAAGGTACTTCAGGGAACTTTTGAATACTTTGTTTTGGATTAAAACTCAAGTTTGATTGGATAACTTGCTAATATCTGGAATACTAGGTGGCTCGGATCACATTGGCTGAGTATTTTCCCAGTGTGCAAGGCAGAGGTCAAAAATCCCTGTCTGTCTATAGCAGGAATGTGTGTAAGCTTCTAAAAGATAAGCCTCCAACAGGTGAGGCAGTTGTTTCTATTTTGATACTCTCTGCCTTAAGGTTGTTGATGGTAATGTGAACACCTGCCTGTTCACAGACATTAACCCCAGACTTCTAGTCATGAGTTTTATTTCTGTATCTTTTTAGTTAAGTCCAGAGAAACTTTGACCATAAACAGTGCAGGCTGGTATCTGAAGATTTGAACCTATTTGATTTTCTGTTGGTGAAGATGACAGTACTGTGTAAGGTAGAAAGCTTTGAAATGGTCAAACAGTTATGAATTGTCTCGTTTCCACAGCAAGGGCGCTGTAGCATCCTCATAGTGTAATCTCCTTGTTCTTTTAAATTTTTTTCATTGTTAAGTCTTGCAGAGGGTGGGAAGCATTAAGTTTTAGGAAGAGATGCATCGTTACTTCTTTGCCTACTGCTGGATCTAGAGACTGGAGAGAAAGCAATGCTAAGAGGTATTGCTGTATTCTGGGAAGAGGCCCTCAGTGCACTTCTCAAGCAGCTGCAAAGAACAGTGTCTCCTGTTGCTCCTGCACCCTAGAAGTAGACAATTTTTTTGCAGTATGCTTTTGTTTTTCATAGGACCCATCACCTGCTGGAGGAAGTTACTTTGTGAGGAAGGAGATGATACTCAAGGGAAAGAAAATGAGCCACAAATTTGACATAAATTTCATTATTTGCTTCCAGTGCATTGTCCCCTCCCTAGGAACAGGATGACAGACTGAAGTAGTCCTATTAAAGGCACAGCTGCCTTGCAGTTAATATTGCTTCTGAAGTAAATAGTGTAAAAATAACCATGGCTAGTAGAAGTGTTATTTTGTAGCTCAGTACTTTTTTTTTTTTTCCTTCACCCTTCTCACTTGTGGTAGTTTTATTGAACTCTTCTCTGTTGCTGTTTAGTATCACTTGTAGTAGAGAGATGTAAAAATGTGCCATAAACTTTCCAGGCCTTTGTATATCATGAAATTTGTGATAGTTCCCACTGTGCTAGATGTTCTCAAAACATGCATCGTTGTCATTACAGTATCTACTAACAGACATGTTTTTCTATGCAGGCAGCATTGTGTGCTGTTCATGTCATTAGAAAGGTGCCTGAACTCATGGAGATGTTCCTGCCAGCCACCAAAAACTTGCTGAATGAGAAGAACCATGGTAATATCTGAGACTCTGCTTAGCAAGGCTATGCTATTCTTTACAGGGTGGTGCACCTCCTACCTAAGCCTTTTGTTTGGAAGGAGCTTTTGAGGTGCATTTGTGTGTTTTGTTTCTTCCCGTTTCTATGCAGTGAAAGCAAATGTCATTCAGAAAGAAGGGATGTGTATGACTCGGCTAGTCAGCAGGACTTTTACATGGCATAGGTGACAAAGGAACTCTTTCGCTGTTTTTTGATACACTTCAGAGTGGGTAGAATGGGAAAGTTTGTGATTTTTATCCAATACACTGCCTGAAGAGACTCTAAAGTGCACTTTTTAAGGGTGTTTTTGTCTTCTGCTAAGCGTAGCAGTATAGGATTCTCTGACATAATTTTAGCAGGCATCTCCAGGCCTGAGATGCCTACATCACCGTAAGGAAAGTCTTTCTTCAGTGCTGTTTCTCATCAGAACTACATTATAAAACAGATTTTTCACTTCAATCGTCTTTTGCGAGATTGTTCTGTTTTAATGCATTTTCTTGCACAAGTGCTTCAAGAAAATTATTTAGAGAGGAATACTAATATTAACACCTTGACTAATTTGTATCAAGCCTAGTGCTCACTTGCCAACGTCTTAGTCCTGTGGCATACCTGCAGTGAGTTATGTGCCTTAAGAAAAGAGGTGGCTGTACTAGGAGTTCTACAGTAGATGTTCGCAGTGGTGAAAACCCATTGCAGGGAGAAGTTCTGTCTCAGGACAGGGTAGTTGTAAGTGCTAACAGTAGTAATGGGCCACAGTAGCTTCCTTTGAGGTACAGGACAGGTTGCATGTGGAATGTAGTTCATGTGTGTGCAGCTAGTTTACCTTGATTTAAAATATGATTATCAGAACATTTAGACCAGGCACTGCTTCAAGCAGCCAATGGTCTGTAAGACTGTCAGTAAGCGATGCCTATGTGATCCAGCTTGGTAGAATGAGATCCTCTGTCTTTGCCTTTTGCAACCCTGAAAAGCTGAGAGATGCTCTGTTCGCTCTTTGAAGATGAGAACGCTCCTCTTGACCAACCAGAGGATTGAGCCCGAGTTCACCTGAATTCAAGAACTGGATCATCCTTTCTGCTTTCCTCATCCTTAAAAATCAGCATCTCCTTTCCAGCAGTCTTCACTATGGGCTTTGCGTTGAGCTTTCTCTGAAGCGGAATATATATGAAACCCAAACTTTAGCAGCCTCATGGGAGGTCTCGGTGATAAGTAAGCAGTGTCAGTGTTAAGAAAGCTGTGACACAAGCTTTATAGGTAGATATTTATGTACGTAAAACAAATTTCAGAAAGAACTTGCAATAGGTCAGGAAGCTACATAGCTTATGGAATATAAATGTCATCTCCGTAGAAAATGTTGCTTATTAAGCAGGCTTCTAGTCTCTTTCTGAGTCAGGAGCTCTCCAGTACAGACTTAACAGCTACAGAAGATGACTGAGAAAGTTAGCATCTGAGAAGTGTTGATGTGTTATAGCTGAATGCGGATGTAAAATAATGCTCATTGCTGAAGTTTCACGCTTTACAAGGTTCTGTCACTAACAAGTTGTCTAGCATTGACATCTAGTTCAATGCTCTGTAACTGACGTGTCTTTTCTTACTATTTTCAGAGACACTGGGTTTTGTTTAGACAGGGCACGCAGCAGCTGGCTGCCAGCACACAGGCACTGGCTTGTCCAAGCACTCTACTATAGTCTTTCTCTAGGCTGAGGTCTGAGACCTCCTGGGGAAGCCCCAATTCAGGTTGCATAAGGTTGGCTAGGGTTACCCAACTCAGAAGGAAAAATCAGGAAATGCGAGGAATCCAACATCTGCGATGACGTAAATACATAATGTCCTTCTAGGGTCCTATGTTTGTATAGAATCATAACTTATAGAATGGTTTGGCTGAAAGGGAGCTTAAAGATCATCTAGTCCTACTATTGGCTGTTATCTTCTGACTGTATGTTTAGTATGCAAGGCTCTGCTGGCAAAGTTCAATTTCTTTCCTCCTTTGGCCTTTAGTTGCAGCTATAAGACATGAGCACTTGCACAGCTGCAAGTGCAAATGTATTTCGGGGAAGATATGTTGGATCAAAGAAGATTTTAAAAAAATTATTTCCTGTTGTTTCATATGATGTTTGTCATGTGTCTGGAGCCAGTGAAATTTTTAAATGTAGCTACTTTTTTCTCTTCCCCGCCTCCTCCCCCCACTCCTTAGGTGTTCTTCACACATCGGTTGTCCTCCTCACAGAGATGTGTGAGAGAAGCCCAGACATGCTTGCACACTTTAGAAAGGTAGGTGTGAACTCATAATATTGCAGAGTTAATTTTCATGAGTTGGTTTCTGGTGGGTTGGAGGGGTTTTTTTTGTTTTGGGTTTTTTTACTGATGCGTCCTCTTAGTTCCCTTAGTGAAAGCAGTGTGCGCGTGTTGTATTAAAATCATTACAAATATTTGAGTGAAGAATTTAATGATACTGTCTGCTTGTTATCAAAACTTTTTTAAAAAATAATTAAATTTGGTAATTTTGTGTGTATCTAGCCCTAATCCCCTTCAATAAGTGGGTAAATTACAAAACATCAGTCTTAAGGCTATAAAGTATGAAATGCATCCTAAAGTTAGATTTAAAGTGTCCTCTTTGATATTCCCTTAGGGTTTTTTCCACTCTTTGTAGCTATTGTGTAGTGACATTGGAATCATGAATGTATTAAACACAGAGGCAAAGATGAAAAATTGAGGCTTATACCAACATGCCTTAACTACAGCCATACAGTTTTTAAAACTCAGGTCAAAAATACCAGTGGAAGTTGTAGTTCTGTAGATACCTCATCTCTGGTGCATGCTATATTACATCATTTTACATTTTAACTTAAGGGTTTGAGAGTCAATGTCACTCTTCCTCCTCTGGTTAGGAGTGTTTGCTTCTCCTCCCTACCCCCTTAGCGCAAACTTCCTTATGCTGTTTGCTGAAATTTGCTGTGCAGTGTTACTGCCATGTGAAAGACTACCAGTAGAAGGGCATCTGAAAATTGCACTGATATGTCATTCTGACTTCCTGGTCAAAGAAGGAGAAACTGAACAAAGCTGGTAGAACAGAACTGGCCGTTCGCTCCTCTGAAAAGTCTTAAAGGAGCTTACTTATTTTCATGCCTAGTTTACTGTTCTTCCTTGGCTTTTCTGTATCGTAAGGGATTTCAAACAGTACGTCCTTTGATGCGTTTTGAGGTGCATCTTTCCGTGCCCTGATTGTGTATGTCAAAGCAGGGATGAAAGTGGGACTAGGTCATCTTGAAGGTAACAATCCCTGCTACTAATTGCTCAGTTAAGATGACAGTCACGGGACAAGAGAGACTAGCTGAGCCTGCAAAATTTAGGTACTAGGTACATTCTTTTCTAGCTATCTCTGGTAGTTGTTTATGCTGTGAATGGTGTAACATTGATCTATCCCTAATGCCTGCTTCGTCTGTTTTGTCCCTTTTGTCTGTTTGGAATCCTGCTGTGTGTTAGAATGAAAAGGTAAGACTTAATTCTTCTAGATGGTGCATGCTTGCATTGAATTTGTAGATGTTTGTCTCTTGTGAGGCAGTGCCTCTTAATGCCACATTTGTGATTGATGCCACATGCTTAGATCAACTGTACTTGTCTAATGCTTTTTGTGTGCTGGTCTGGTCTTGTCACTAAACCTTTATACCCATGGCAGTCCTGAATCTCAGTTGTGGCCTTCTCCAAATACAAGCCTGCTTTCCTCAAGCTCTCTTTCATTTGAGGAATACTTTAGCAATTTTTTTTTGTGCCTGTGCAAACTGTAGCCTTGGGCTTTTTCTTATCACAAGCTGGGCTTTGTGTTTTGCCTGGATCACGGAACAACTTTGGGTGATTCCCAGAAGGGAGCAGGAGTGAGTGTTACTTAGCTGCTTGTAAATGGGCTTACTGTGCTGTAAAGAGCTACTGAGTACAGCTGCATTGCTGATATTTTTCATGGGTGTAATTTGACTGCAGAAGGCTGGGGGGATGGCCCTCAACTGATCTGCATGGCTGTAATGTTTTCCTTTGTTTGTCCTGTCCTCAGTCCTGATAACTCTTGCATGATAGAACGCAAAGAAAATGTTAATCAGGGTTCCAGGAATGCTCCAGCAGGTCACTCAACTTGTCTGTTAGTATGTCACGAGGGAAGATGTTGCAGCATCCTTTGATTTCATCTTTAAGGCAGCTGATAGGAAATTCATGGTTCCTTTTGCTTGTGTCTTTTATGAAATGCACATTTTCAGAGGAGTATGTCATTCCTGAAAAACGAAGGCAGGAATAAGAAGAGATGATGGGGAAACTCAGCTGGTTTTTTTCTTGCACTATACCACAGATGTACAGGGCTTTAGTCCAGAAAACGCTGCCCATCTAGTACATGCACATGCAGCTGTTGTGCTTTATAAGTCACATGGTGCTTTTGGCACCTTCAGCTGCTATCTGTCCTGAACCTGAAGCACCATCTTGATTTGATGTTGTCAGAAGCAGCAACTTTACTATAAGCAATCTCTGATCTGGTGAAAAATTTAGTGTGAATGCAATCCCTGATTCATAGTAGGTGCACACAAATGCAGGAGCAGCCTATCTCAAGGACAGGAAAATTTGTTAAGGGTGAGATGTCAGGAAGGGTTTTGTAGAGAACATTTTTATAAACTGTAATTGTCGTGCATGGAGTTGAGAGAAAAAAATGATGCTGTTCTGGTGTTAGCCATGCTTCAGGAATGAAAAATCCACTTAGTGCAGCCACCGTAACACCTCTGTCTAGTTTGTCACCTCATCTCTAGCCAGTGTCTGGATTATTTTAATAATATCAGCACTGAGAGGGATAGAAGAAACTTTCCATGGAAGGAATAAAGCTTGTAGAGATCTACATCTCTACATCGTCCACCAGGAGTGGTTTTTCTCTTACAGTTCAATGAAAATTAGTCCAGATTTTAATAGGATGTGTTGGAAATGAGCTTCCATTTCATCCCTGAGACTATTTTGTTACTCATAGCTGCTGTGAAGGTTCTTTGAGATAAATAGTAAATTTGTTATAGCTTGTTTGCTTTAATGATTGGCTTATTTGCCACATTCTGCCCTAAACTGATTATGTGCTCAGCTTGTGTGAGATACTATGGAGAAATTCTGTTATGGTTCCTCAGAGTTGCCCTGATGGCTGAAGTGCATCGGTAGAGATGCATAAGTTGGAGGGAGCTGAACCAAACCTTTGCAAGTGGGCAGCATTTCTGCAAAGCTGTGTACAGGTCTTGAAACTTATTCCTGTGGGTAGATGTCTGCTGGGAGACCAGTGTCATCAACATCCATGGAGTCTGAACTGTTTCTGAAAGTCTTTTAGCCCGCACAGTTGGAAAGAAACTTAAATATGAGCAGTGTAAGTTGATACGATTTTGTGCTCCTTAACCTAGCATAGTAGCAGTGCTTCCATCAGTTTCTCTGCTATTATGCAGAACCCTTCTAACAGCAGTGAAGCAAAGAATTTGGTCAGTTTAGTGTTGCTGCTCTTGCAGAGAAGTTTTGGATGAAGAGCCGGAGAATAGACCCTGTAGCTACTTGCAGGGAAGAAGAAGTAGTCTAACAATAGAGCCCTGGGGAAGGCTGGAGGGAAATACATTCTCTACCCTATTTGGAACTTCTTGAAGAGGAAGCAGATCACAAAGCGTTTTCTTTCTAGAGGCTAAGTTGGATGGAGTGTCAAACTTGAAGGAAGTCTTAATAATTAATCATCGCAGGACAGTACTTAAAAATATCAAAACTGTTGGCTATGCCTGATGCTTCCATGGAGATGGATGCTGAAAATTAGTCAGGAGCTAATGTAAAGCCCCCACGTGAGGTTCTGGCATTAGACCATTTTAATAGTCCCAGCACATCCCCTTCTCACGAAGAGAGGAATTTGAGTTGGCATTTCCTCTCAGGTCTTAAGTGCCAAGCTCTGGTAGATTTAGTACTTTAAAGATAAAGCTCAGGTTCCAGCTTAACTGTCTCTGGTTTTACCCTAGCTAAGCTGTAGGTGCTCATGTAACATCAGCTCTAGATGTGTAGGTTGAACTTGTGGAAGAATCCATAGACTGACTTGCTTTCAAATTCAAGATTTGTTCTTGGACCTGTACTTCAAAGCTGGGGGGAAGGAACAACACCCTAACAGGACAATTCTCTTCTTCACAGCTTGTTCCCCAATTAGTTCGTATTCTGAAGAACCTTATCATGTCTGGATATTCACCAGAGCATGATGTGTCTGGGATCAGTGACCCCTTTTTGCAGGTAAGAACTGATGCAAACAATGATTGATGGCTTTAATTCTAGTACTGTGTTGTGAGACTTAGGTATGATGAGGCAGTTACCTCAGGGCAGCTGTGTTGATTGTAAGATTTTGTGTCTTTGTTTAGAGCTGATTGTGCAAATTCTCTTCATCTACCTTAGTGAAAGACACCTGCCTTAGTTTAAATAGCAGTTGTACTGCATCGTGATATTATGTGAAGTTGTGACAAAAGGGAGAAGCAGCAACACGTGTTGGTCTTGCAAGGCTGTACCTAGTGGGTAGTGGGGGCACTCTTAACAGTTCTGCCTGGCAGGAAAAAATGAGCACAGCATAAACGTGTTCTTGTTAGTAAAGGTCTTATTAAGGATAAGCATTTTGCTTAGGAATGAAAATCAGCAGCTTGTTTTGCTTCTTTGCCACTCCTCAGGAAGTGTACTGGGCATTTCATGTCCACATGTAAAACACTGTCATCCAATGAGATTTTTTTTTTGCTTTGTTTTCTCAAACAGGTACGAATCCTGCGGCTACTAAGAATTTTAGGGCGAAATGATGATGATTCTAGTGAAGCAATGAATGATATACTTGCACAGGTGAGATCGGCAAGGTTGATGAGCAGCTTAAACTTTCTCTTTTGTTTTCTCAATAATTTGGATTCGGCAGCACTGGTGAGGATACAGCTGGTTGCTATGCTGTGTTGGATTTTGCTGCAAGAGACATGTATTCATAGATGTGATGCTTGTGTGCTAGAGATTGATTAGGTTCACTGCCTGTTCTGCAGAACGGCACAAATAGAATCTGTTTTGAATGCATTGGAGTCGCTTATTTTGTTTCTTTTCTCCAGGTTGCCACTAACACAGAAACAAGTAAAAACGTGGGAAATGCCATTCTCTATGAAACTGTGCTGACTATTATGGACATAAAATCTGAGAGTGGATTGAGAGTAAGTTGCCTTTGCTATGGCTGCCTTTTCTTTTCCTCTAGTCTTATATTAGAGTAATTTGCGTGGAGGACATGAAGCAAAGTTGTTTCACCCAAACATAGCTCTGCAGTTGGGTCTGGATAAGACTGTAGCCTCTTCAGAAACTGGTGTTTGTGTTTTTTTAAAAATAACAACGCAAATTTCTTGCAAACTGTCTTACCTTGACTGCAGGAGAGAGCCTGTGCTGTGTTTGTCTTAGCTTTTCCTCTGCTTAGTCAGCTTCTAGAGTTCTGTATGTTACACTTTTGCCCAAGAACCTGAATAGTAGCCTTGCCACGTTGCCTTTAAAATCATCTTGAAACAATGAAGATGACTAGCAGCCTTTTTTGATCACTAACGTTCCCTAACTCTTTCTGCAGGTGTTAGCCATTAACATCCTAGGCCGTTTCTTACTAAACAACGACAAAAATATAAGGTGAGTTGTATGAAGTTGTTTTGGCAATATCCACATTGAAATGTGTGAGAAGCAATTACACAAAGATTATGCTGAAGTAGAGCTTTCCAGGAGACCATGTTGGGAAGTACTGTTGTTGGGGTTAGTATCGCTGTTTAGCTTGCTTCTTCCTTCGTTCATTCTTTTCTCTGTGAAAATCTTAACTGTGGCCCTGCCCTTCTTAGTTTATTAGTCTGGGTGTATGATCTAATTCTTAACATGTGATTTCTGAATCTTGTCAAGTGTTTTTTTGAACAACCTGTGAATCTCCTGTCTTGTCCCAACTGGTCTGTGGTGACATTCAAATCAGAGATGACATTAGAGATCTGACAGACTAGGCAAAGATTGTGTTTTTTCTGCTTGTGTGCTGTTGGCAACAAGGAAGTTTGGTTGTGCTTTGGTCACTATGAATCTGGACATGGAATTACTGCAAATGCTAGAATTCTGTCTTATGTCTAGGCATTTTGATTGCAAGTCATGGCACAGGTAGTAGACTTGAGCCTTGGGAATTGCAACTTGCGCTGGTTTGAGTGTATCATCTGCGGAAGTCTAATCTTTAATCGCCTTGTCTTTTCAAAGTCTTCTTGAAGACTGGACAACTGACCTGAGCCCGGGAATTGGGATGGGTGCTTGCTCAGGCAGCAGGATGTTGTTAGGCACGATACAATTCAGTATGGTAACTGCCCTTTGAAGATAGGCCAGGTAGTCCCATGGAAGATTTTGATTCATTACTGAGTGCAAGAGAACCCTATTCTGTTGCAAAATAAGACCAAGTTTTGGGGAGTGTGTGTGTCTGTGTGTAGAAATCAAATGCCTACTGTCAACTATTTATTATTGTACGTCATTGTCCCAGATATGTAGCTTTGACGTCATTGTTGAAAACTGTGCAGACAGACCATAATGCAGTACAGCGGCATAGAAGCACAATTGTGGACTGCCTGAAGGATCTGGATGTCTCCATTAAAAGGTAATTGAAATACCAGTGAAATAGACTCTCAAGGTTGACAGCCTAGAAGAGTGAACAGGGCATAGGGGAAAATGACAATAGTCTTGGGGAACTGTAAGTGAGGCTAGTATTAATGCATAGTATGGTTCATACTTGAAAGAAGGTAATGAAGATGTGCAGCCACCTTCTTTGGGAAGCTGCTTTTACGTTTTATGCATCTTGGATTGGAAAAAATTATTTTTCTGTTTGCGTGAATTTTTCCAAAATTGAGTCAATGGAGATCAGATTGTGTGCTCGCAACAAGAAGGAAGTACAATCCATAAAGTACGATCCTAATTAAAGCTACCCAGAAAAGCAATACAGAGCATGTCACTCCCAGACAAACAGTGCCATGTTGTCTTGAAGCATTGTTAAGCCATTCAGATAATGTATTCTAGATTAAATTTGATTGGGCAGTGGTAGAATTCAGACTTACTTGATTCTTCAAATAATTTGCTTACAAACCATGTCCTGTTATGCATTCTTGGTCTTCATTTGTCATTTAAATAGTAGTATGTTGCTACTTCTCTGAGCAGTGGGTGAGGTTGCAACCTTGCGTCTCACTGCAGGAAGACTTTTTTCTGATACTCAGCCTAAACTTCTTCCTCTACTTCTTCTCATTACTTCAGTTATGTTCCTTTTACTCGTGATAGTAACTTTATGCTCTTTCTGTCAGACACTTATAGATACTCTTAAATTGTTTGATCTAACTTTTGCCCAGCCTATATGGAATACTACTCTTCTAGACTGAGTCTTTCAGCCTGTGCTTTGCTTGCTCTTTCTTTCAGAACTCTCTTCCTCTTACTGTTGTTCTTTCTATGACTGGTGATCTGAGCTCAGTGCAGCATACGGGCATGTCAGTGATGGGGACAGTTGCATCCCTGTTGCTGCTTGTGGAATCTGTTTGCTGCAGGCCAGAATTTCATTGAGCTCTTATAACTTCATGAGAATATTTTCAAAATTGCTCATCCCCAACCTTTTTCTTGTTGTCAAACTGATTAGATATGTCATACGTACCTGTTCTGATAGGCGTTCTTCAAATTTATGCCTATCTTCGAATCAGATCTAGATTTTTAACAGCACTGCTCAGTCCGATATGTACATAACAGGAAGGAAATTGGGTTTGCCTCACTTCTGAAACTTAGTTGTAACTGTTATCTAGCGGGTATAATGTAATCTATTTTTATAGTTGCAATCTATCCCAAAACACGAATTTCTATCTTATATGCTGAACGAGTCAGGCTGCTGTTGCTGTTCGGTGCCAGACCCAGCATGAGGCTAGGTTGTGGAATAGCAAAGCCCCATCTAGGTTTTGGATAGAAGGCAACACAAGCATTTTATTGGTGCCTGCTAGGATAACACTGGTACGCTGCAAATGACAGAGCTTCATGTCTGAGTGCTGTTGGAGGATGAAGCCTTTGAGTGATCCATCAGCAGAGCGTGATGTTGCCATGCTGACACTCATGCTGCTGACAATGCACTGTCTTCATTGGAGCAATATATTGACTGTATGTCAGGGTCCCCAGGTAGCAAGTTTAAAGAACTGGGACTTGAGGGAAAGACATGATACCTGGTTTTGGTTATCTGAAGCATGGCCTGTTCTCATCATCTTCTAACCATTGCAGTGCATCTTTGGTCCGTGTAGTACAATTCAGAATGGCTTCGTCATTTCAGTCTTTCTGTCTGTCTGCTTAATATGATCAAACTGCATGATTAGGAACTTTGTGACAGAAATGAGCTGTGTAATATTCAAGGTAAGCAACGTGTGTTGAGATAAATGCATGGTATTAAGATTGCGGAGGACCTCTGCGCACCTGCGGTATTGATATATCTACTATAATGTGACTGAAAAGTTAAACATAAACATGGAAAACTTGTAACCCAGTAGGGTTAGGAGTAAGGAGTTGGTAACTAATTTGAGGGATGACAACAATTCCAGTAATGCTATATGTCTTCAACCAGCCACAGATGATGATAAAAGATAATCATCATATAGACGATAAAAGGTAACAATTTAGTTATGTATTTCCACCCTAATTCTGAACACCTCTATGTTTTCTAGGTTCCAGGGTATTAGTTGGGTAAAAAGCAAAATAACCCATTTACAGTTCACAATTCTGTAGAAAACCTTCTTATTGCAATAACTAGGGAGATGTTGAGAAGCAGTGCTGTTTAGATGTTTTAAGATTCTTGAGAGCAAATAGCTTATATCCAATGCCATTGGACTGGGTGATGTGCCTGGTCTAAGTTGTTGATGTTTCATGAGTGTTGGGAAAATACTAACAGATCAGAAAAAACAACTGTATTCATGTAGTAGTAGGTTGGCAAGCTTGATGCTGGAGCAAGACGGAATCAGTGGGACTGCTCGTGGGTTTGCTGCCAGTGAATATATGAAAGGATGACAGCATAACTCATGCATCACAATGTTACGATTTTAATCAAAATTGCTGGAGTTAAACATGTATTGAAGTCTGATCTATTTGAAGAAAGTATATGTTACAAAATAGACTTTAGACCTTGTGGCGTAATTTTGAACACAATCTGTTGCACAACAAGCTGTACAAAATCACTGTACACATGAAGTAGTTCAGAAACTATCCAGATTATTTCAAAAGATAACTGAAGTGGGGGAGGAAGCTTTTGATGTGCTGTGAGGATCTTTGTGGTCTTCTAGTTGGCTATCTCAGTGACAGGCAGAGAATAAAGTTCCTGATAGTATGAAGAGGACGCAACTTGGAGGTTTGGGTTCTGGATTACACCAAATGCTCAATTTTAAAGAGTAGTCAGGGTTGTTTAGTGAGGCTGTTTTAATGCATTTTGACATAACCAATTGCCAGCATTGTACAGAAATCAGTCACGTTTGAACATGGTAGTCTTTGCTCAAAAAAAGTCAGAGGAATGGGAGAGCTGTGCTAGAATTAAATACAGAAGATTTGAGTAGAAGGGCTAAGGACTAGCCTCCGACCTCTCGGTGTATGCAACAGGCAATAGCAAAGAGCCAGTACTCTGTCTAGTTGTCATGTCAACTTGTGACGGGGAGGAATGGGTTCTGAAAAGATCACCAGGGTAATTTGGGGGTCCAGAAATCTTATGTATCTGACAGGATACAATAAAGCTTATCAGTTAATATTTTAAGTCCCTACTGTATTTGAACCTCTAATATGTGGAGATCAAAACAGGTCTGTTCTGGATCCCCTGAAGCTGAGGAAAGCATGTTGTAGCATGGGTTACTTACTTACTGCAGTTGTGTGTTAGAAATGATCAGCATGCGATTACAAATACTTGGACACTCTGACCTTAACGCTGATGGGCTCTGGTTGCTGAAAGATGTTTCTAGCCTTTAGGACGTCTGGATACGTGTTTCTAGAACACCCCACACTCCCACTCCTCCTTATTTTTTGGGGGAGTGGATATCTATTGTCTTCTCATGAACACGAAAACACTGGTACGTTTAATGTGGAAGGCTGTTCTCACAGGATTAATAAATATTGCTCTCTTCTTAATTAAAAGGTAAGTGCATTTGAGTTAGCTGGACTTGGGTTTGGTTTTTTTACTTCACTAGGTGAAGATATTTTGTTGGTTTTCTATGTCTTGCCCTAGGCGTGCAATGGAACTGAGTTTTGCTCTTGTTAATGGGAACAATGTCCGTGGAATGATGAAGGAGTTGCTGTATTTCCTAGATTCCTGTGAACCTGAGTTCAAGGCAGACTGTGCATCTGGAATATTTCTTGCAGCTGAAAAGTATGGAGTCAATTTACTTGCTGTTAATTTTCTGTACATCCTCAGAACTATGAGCATTTTGTGTGTTGTTCCTCCCCTTCCTCACCCCCCAGTAGAGAATATGTTGATCATCTCTTCTCCATTTGCTGATCTGTGTGTGGTTTGTCAGTTTTGACCCGCTCTGAGGAACAGGACACACTAGTGTGTCCCATATGGATAGTCCTCATATCACTACACCAGTCTAGCGTATTGGTTTCTGCTGCACTTTCAAACATCTATTCTGCTGACATCCTTGCCCTGCACCCCCTCCACACACAGATGTTCTCTCTGGTTAGTTGTACAAGTGAGATGATCTCTTTACTGTTGAGCGATTGTAATCAGCAGCCTGACTTTGAGGTATTGTGTATGCAAGGTATGGCTGTGCTATATTGCAGACTTGTGTAATGCATTCAGCTTTCTGATGTTGGCATTGATACAAAAAAGTCAAGGAATGTGAAGTGTGTGGTGTTTTGTTTTGTGTAGGTTTTTTGTGTGCTTTGTTGGTGTGTCCCCCTCAGGAAACAGTGGACCAGGAAGTAACTGAATGCAGGGGTTCTGATGATGATGGGTTTCTTGCTGGTGTTGAAGGCTAACAGTTATTGCTCTAACTTGTTTTCTTAATTTTGTCAGATATGCTCCTTCCAAACGCTGGCACGTAGACACAATTATGAGAGTCTTAACAACGGTAAGTGAGATTGCCTCTCTTGTGTGTGACTACATGAAATTTTTTTAACTCTGTAGGAAGTTACTCATCAAGTTGAAGGTGG
This sequence comes from Steatornis caripensis, assembly GCA_013398225.1. Lineage (NCBI taxonomy): Eukaryota > Metazoa > Chordata > Aves > Caprimulgiformes > Steatornithidae > Steatornis > Steatornis caripensis. Next base: position 244,428 of record VZSC01019443.1, read on the forward strand.
CTATAAAGGCTGGCAGATACAATACGCAGAGGAAGCGTGCTTACACATAGTGACCTGAGGCAGCCAGAAATATGTAAACGCAGTAAATATGACTGAGTAGTTTTTATAGAAGAAATCTGTGATTTCAGAAACACGTAAGAATGCAGTGTGCAGCAGAGGTTTTCTACAGTGATCACATCAGCTTCTAAGTTAGGAGAGCTCTTATGCTGTCTGTGATTCCAGTATACAGTGCTTTCAGGGGAGAGGGAACACAGCCTTAAGTGACTTGCAGAGAGAAAGAGGGTGAAACAATTTCTTGGAATTATTCCAAGTTGAGTTTATAAAACCCTCTTTTAATAAAGCTGTATCAACAGCTTTCTAGTTCCTCTTCTTCAGGCTTAATTATTACTCTTTACCTGCATTAATTTCTTTATAAACGTTACAGCTGAGGTGGAACTGGGATAGTGTTTAGGCAAACAAGAGGGAAGAGTTCTTGATAGCTTGGGTAGGCAGTGTGTTCCATGAAGCAAACGAGTGGGAAGAGATTTATTTTATCAGTATGAGTGTTCAAACTTGAGAAGTTCATCAGGAAGCGAGTCTGGCTAGTGTGCTGTTTTGCCACCCTGAAACAGAAAAGTGGATTCCTCTGACCTCAGAATCGATTATCATTAGAAGGCTGGCTGTGAGAATTGCTCTCAGATTACTTCTTTCAATAGAGTAACTTCCTTCTCTTGGCTGCTTTTATAAACCATTTATATACCTGTATTCATGAGAGTACACACTGCAGACTCTTACAGGTAAACATCCTTTTCAGTTTAGCAGACTTAGGACAACTAACACAAAAAGATGGCATCAGCCATCTTTGTCTGGGTGGATTCTCGCTTAGTTGATGTAACTGGGCTCACTTAATTTCCTTCTTTTTGCATGCTCTGCTCTCAGTGCCAGAGGAGTGCCTAAACAGAACAGGTTTTGCACAGTATACATCTTCCCTTCAATGCCAAAGCTGTGTGATTGTATGTTGCTCCACATAATTTTCTGCCTTAAAGTGGGCTTTTACCTCTGAGCTCCACGTTCCTATCCTCTAACCAAAGAGTGATACGCAGGCAAGTTCCTGGGTCCTATGCGTATTTGGTGCAGAGTCTGGCTTCGAGCAGGTGATTGAATAAGCTGCTTTCTGCCCACAGGGTGTCTTTGACTTAAAGCCTTCCATTTAACAGAGCAGTTTTCTGTGTTCCTTTTTGTTCCTTCTGTAGCACAGGCTTCTTATGTCCACATTCTATCTTCTTGACAATTTCAGGATATCTGTAGTATGGATTTCTCTGGGTATAGCTGAGTTCATTGGGAAAATGTACTGTCCTTTACTTCTACCCATCTGAGCCTGCTCAAAATCAACCACAAAGTGCTTGGGGGTCAGGAGGTTGATTTTCATTTCCATGAACATCAGATGGCTTTGTGAAAGATATCAGCAGATGCTGGGTGTTACTGAGAAGTCGGATAGTGAAACCTAACAACTTTTGTTTGTCTCTTGAACACACAATTGTTCTTGCAGGCAGGAAGTTATGTTCGTGATGATGCTGTTCCCAATCTGATTCAGCTAATAACTAATAGTGTGGAGATGCATGCCTACACTGTGCAGAGACTCTACAAAGCCATCCTTGGTGATTACTCCCAGGTAATACCAAATGTGACCAGCTTCATTTTCCTTGTTGTACTGCAGTAAGCACATTTACAAAGCATCTCAAGGTAAGTCGACATCACGCTGTCTAACTTCAAGGTACAGACTGCAGAGGAGGCATGTCTCCTTTAAATTCATGTTCTTTTTATTTTGTCTAATTCTTTTACGGAGTTGTTGATTGAATCAAATATTCCTGTTTCTTCTGCTGTGGAGACCTTCCTTGGCTGGAAGGAGGGCTAAACTTGTTCTGGGAAATGGTGATGGTTTAATTTGTCATACAGGCATCCATTTATCTCTGAGGCATGTGATTTTTCTTCTTCTAACAGCAGCCCCTGGTGCAAGTGGCCTCTTGGTGCATAGGAGAGTATGGAGATCTTCTGGTGTCTGGTCAGTGTGAAGAAGAGGAACCAATACAGGTATAGCTTGGGAAAGAACAACTGTGTACTTGGCTGAGACTGGAGCTCCTTGATGCTGGCTATGTGAGGGGAATGCTTGCGACAGTTACTTAGCACTGGTGTCCATGATGGTGACGGACCCTGGACAGGAGTCTCCTTCCGCTGACAGGAGGCATGGTGTGCATGAACACTCACTGTGAGGAGCGCATCTACATTTGGCAGAGCGGTGTGGTTTCAGCGCTAACCTCGCTGCTAGGGTCTTAGCTGTGTATTTTGGTGGTGAACCTGCTCTTCAATGTGTGGAACGGGAGCTGTATTTTAAAATTAACATCCTAAGGTCTCCACCTAGATGCATCTGTCTCATACACTCTGAACATATGCTACAGGCTCACGAAGTTGTGGAGGAGGTATGACGTGGCCGTTAAGCGAGAGACAGGTTTTTGTGGTGTACCCTGGAATGCTTGCTGCAAGGCTTCTCTCTGTCTCAGCCTAACCTTTCTATACCTTTTCAGGTTACGGAGGATGAAGTTCTTGATATTTTAGAAAGCGTCCTGATATCTAATATGTCTGCATCTGTTACACGAGGCTATGCTCTCACTGCCATCATGAAGCTTTCCACAAGGTTCACCTGCACTGTCAAGTGAGTTCTCATTGACGTTGTAGTGCACAGGGCTTTGTTGCAAATATCCTGGCATCAGTTGTCTTCAGTAGAAGTATTCCTTGGACGTATTCTGCTTCCATGGTTTACAAGAGTCATCTTGTTGTTTTTTGGTTTTTACAGTCCTCCTTTGCTTGCAGGGTGGAAGACTTCCACTGTTTTGTCTGTGGATGTCCTCTACTGTGTAGAGACTTAGTCCGTGGTGATGTTGCTTGAAAACTTCTTCAAAGGGAAGATAAGTCCTTACATTCAGTGAACTGTTCTTTCCAGATCCTTTTTAGGATGACGGAGAGAAAAACAGCCTTGTTTCCTACTGATGGCTTCTCAGTGTGGGTAGTTGAGCTTTCTTGTGATATACCTCGTGGTGGTATATTAATCACATGCTGATGCTGTTGTGAAGGGACAGTTCAAAAATTGGTATTACACAGATACTCCAGGAAAACATCAGTGACTACGATTTCAAATGAGTCACACAGGACACCTGTTGAGCACAGGCCAGATAGCGTCTTCTGGATGACACATGCTAATCCCTTGCCTTTTGCTGCTAATTCCATTGTGTGGTTTGTTTTTTTTTTTTTTTTTTCCTTCCTGCCCCCCCGACAGTCGCATTAAGAAGGTAGTTTCCATTTATGGCAGCAGCATTGATGTGGAGCTACAGCAGAGGGCAGTGGAATATAATGCACTTTTCAAGAAATATGATCACATGAGGTAAGTGGTGATTAGTTTTGGTGTTTGAAACGGATCGTTATAATCTACTCTGGTGTCCTGTGTACCACGCCTTGTGCTTTGAGAGCTTTGTCTGGTGATCTTGGTAGGATTACAGAGGACCTAGAATCCCTCGTTCATCTATAGGGTTAGTGAGCATTTTAAGAACTTTATGTATTCTGGGAGATTGTTCTGCTATCAGAGACTTTCTCTGCAAAACATTTGCTCTGCTTTGAGCTTGAACTTGGCTAATTTTTACTTCTGGGTGTTGAATCTTAAATTTGCTAGCTGAGTAAGTGTCTATAGGTAGCTTTTACCATGCTAGCATTACCACAGTCATTAGGTTCAAACTGAGTTTAAAATGTCTGTGGCATAAACATGCAGAGATCCATGGACCTGTCCTCCTAAGCTGTACTCTGAACTTGAGGTAATTCTTCCAACCATTAATACTTTTCAGTTTTTCAGAACATCTTTTTAATTTACTGTATCTTCATGTAGAATGTGTTTAAAGTCTCAGATTCTGCATGCAAAGGCATACTATTTCACTGCAACATTCGGCATTTCTGTTTAACAATTTGTGAGCGTGCTAACCTCCTTACACCTTATCATTGAGAGGTCCCCATTCATCACTGCTTTGCTCAAGTGGTTCTTTCTTTATGAGAATGTCAAAACCCCTGATTTTGTTGCAATAACTAAAGCTGTAATTCTTTGCAGAATAGTCATTAATCTGCTATGTGCAATAGTTAATTGTAGGTACATAGGAGCACCACAGATTCTATTCAGTGAGGATCATAAGATTGGATGAGATCTTCAGAGGATTTACTTCATCCACCCTTGAAAACTTTCTACTAAGATTCTATTGGATGAAGGAGCATCCATTTTAGAGTCTAGATGAGAGGACAGAGAGAAAAGCGATGCCACTGGATCGAATATTGTGTTTGTAGGGGCCTCCAAACCTTGTTCCAAAGGCTCTTTGCCATGACTTTTTCAATAGGTACCATCCTATTCACTGTGTGTAGGACAAAACATCCTTGTGATGTCCTCTTTTCTCTTCTCCCATGGGATCCGTGCAGCAACTCAGATTGTTCTTGGAAAAGTCATGTTAATGAGCTAGGGCATGTGGGCTGCCTGGGCCTTCACATGAAGCCTTATGAATGAGTTGAGAAAAATCTAGCACGAGAGGCTTTTGATCCGAGTTGACCATTGCAGGCAACAGTGTCTGGTGATCAGCTGGCTTTTGATCGGATGGCAGTGTATGCTATTCATAGTTTTGGGAAGCATTGAACTTCCAAAAAACACATGTGAACCTCTCAGTTTTACAAGAGAGCATCTGTATTTCCCGCCCCCGCCCCCAGTATATCCTGGTGTTGATTACAGTGTAAATGTCAATGTTTAATAGTTTCTGCTCATTAAGACTTTGTTCGTAGTCAAAAATGTGGCCCATTGTTGGGTTTATTGGCACTGGAACACTTTTTCAGCCCGAAAGATGTGTAGGCGGTGTGGCTTACCTCTATTACGTGCNCCTGGTGTTCATTACAGTGTAAATGTCAATGTTTAATAGTTTCTGCTCATTAAGACTTTGTTCGTAGTCAAAAATGTGGCCCATTGTTGGGTTTATTGGCACTGGAACACTTTTTCAGCCCGAAAGATGTGTAGGCGGTGTGGCTTACCTCTATTACGTGCAGCACTTTGTGGCTTGATCTGCAAGGGGAATGGCCTATCTCGTATTACAGATGAGTTCTCCCTATACAGGTTTTCCTTGTTTTTTTTTGTTTTGATGTCAGGGTTCTGGATCCCTTGCCTCTTCAGGCTCTGTAACATTTCAGGAAGGTACTCTCAAGGCCTGGACTCCGTCTCTTTGGAAGCTTAATTTGGCTAAATGAGAGCATGATGATTTGCTTTTCCAGCTTTGCCACCTGTTCTAAGTTGTTAACCCTTCTGCAGAGAGAAGTCAAATGAGCTGTCTCTCTGACTCAACTGCGTATGGAACAGAGCAGTCGAGCGTCCCATGTCTGCAGTTAATCCACCATTGCTCAATTATTTAATTTTTGTCTTGGTTTGTTATCCTAGCCCCACAGTGGAAACTGTGTCAAGTACTAGGGAAAAACAGGAGGCAGGAGGGCTTGTCTGGCTTTCAGCTGTTCACTAATGTGTTTACACTGGCACAGAATGCCAGGGCTTGTTTCTGACCACCTCAAGCTGTCATGCAGTCTTACAGTTCCCCTGCATTGGAGCTAAAAGAAAAAGGCAGGTTGCCCTGTGTATATCATCTCCTGAATGTCTGAGTATTTGGACTGGGATCCAGGAAGATGGCACAGTGTAACTATGTCAGCTTCTTTCAGGCCAGCCCTGCTTGAGAGAATGCCAGTAATGGAGAAAATCACAACAAATGGCCCTACTGAGATTGTACAGACCAACGGAGAGACAGAGCCAGCGGTACTGGAAACCAAACCTCCACCCTCTGGATTGCAGCCTGCTAGCCAGGTAATGGAAACTGATCTAGGATACGTTTCCACTGCCTCTCAGCCCACACTACTAGCCACTGCCAACAGTAAGCTGAGAGCATCTCCGTCTCCCTCTCTGCCTCTTTGCTAGCTCTGGCCTGGTGATGATTGCATCACCTCTCTACTCCGATGGCTTTAATGCCAAGAACAGGTGTGTGGAAGAGATCATTGTGGGGAGTGCAAGAGTAGGGTGGGGTGAAGCCGTATATCTCCCAACCTGTCTCAGTGTGCACAAACTCCATCCTTCTCTATCTCTGTGGTCCCGAGAGCATGGAAACTAAATCTCTCATGGAGCATGGGATCATAGCCAAACTAAGAACCTCTCTGACTGGCCAGCAGCTCTGCTGGTCTTCAGTCTGAGAGAAAGTAGAATCCATTACACTTGCAAGGGAAAGTAGCAGGAAGTTGAGTATGTAACTGTTCCATCCACTCTCTCATTAGGCAAATGATTTGTTGGACTTGTTGGGGGGAAGTGATATAACACCTGTAATCCCCACTGCACCTACAAGCAAGCCGGCCTCTGCCGGTGGGGAGCTCCTTGACCTTCTGGGAGACCTCAACCTAACAGGTGAGCAGGGTTTATCTCTTAAAAGTCTACAGTCTCAGTCCTGGGGTGGGATGAGAGCTGGCTAGTTCTTCGCTTTCTGTCAAACCCTAGTCTTCACACTTACTCTCACCAAGATCCATATTAGCATACAGGTGGTGGTCACGGAATGAAGTCATAGGTTGACTCTGCATGATTAGCGTGTGAGACTTGAGCATTTCCACCCTCCCGCCTGGGAATGCTGTGAGCCGTTCCAGAGAGGATTCGAAGATGTGAGGAATTAATTCCATTTGAACACCTGCTAGCTCAAGAGAAGCTAGTTGTTGTTAGTGAAAGCAGGGAAGGGGAGGATGACAACACAGATGATTTGTAGAACTTCATGTAAAGAAATATGATGTGCAACAGTTGCTCTTTGGAGAAGGAGTAATTACCCTTCATGTCTTGACAGCTAAGTAATAATCTTTAACATTTCTTGTAGGTTCTCCAGTATCTGCCCCTGCACCCCAGGTAGCACAGCCTCCGTTCCTGCTTGATGGACTTTCATCACAGCCTCTCTTCAATGATATTGCTGCAGGTTAGGGACATGTAAATCCTTAGCCTAAGGTGCCGTAGCATCCAACTAAAAGAAGAGACAAGGGGTAGTAAAAGGGGTGGGGGGGAGATTTGGGATTGAAGCGTGGCACAGACGCTGGAGCAGGAGGAGGGGATGTTTTTAATATTCAGAAAAGTTCATGTCTGGAGTAAAGTAAATGCATTCTCTGATGTTTAAAATTATCTCCACATTCTGTAGATCTGCTGCTTTTTTGTTTTCTGCAGGAATCCCCTCAATTACTGCATATAACAAGAATGGACTGAAGATTGACTTCACCTTTGAGAGGTCAAACACCAACCCTAGTGTCACTGTAATCACGATACAGGCCTCCAACAGCACAGAGCTGGAAATGACAGATTTTGTTTTCCAAGCTGCAGTACCAAAGGTAGAGCCACCTAGGACAGCTACAGTGATAGGTTGAGGACCAGCTGCAAATACTCCCTTATCAGTGCTTTCATGTAGATGGAAAGTTGGAACCTGGTAAACAAGGCTAAGAGCTGTTAATAGGTTCTCTTAATGCTCAGTTTGGTCATCTCTTTCTAGTCTGAAAGTAAATGTTAGAAATGCAATAGAACCTTTCAGATTAGACTACTTCTGCTTGGACCAAATCTGGTTACAAAATCACCGTTTTCTAGGAAGGTTGTTAGACCACGCACAGAAAAATGTTGGGTCAAAAAAAAAAAGGGAAGTCACTAATCTTTCCCTTTATTCTTAGTTTCTAAGAAATATACCATTCTCTTTGCAGCTATGAATACATGAAAAAAAATCTTTTGAAGCTATTAGCTGCTTGTAAGAGTTTAAATAAGTCCCCACCTGGTGATTAGTGATGGTCCTCCTTTAAGTAGTGAATTGTCTCCCCTTGCACTTAGCTGCAACACAAAATATGGGAGACAGACGTTTCCTAGTTTATAGCAGAGCAGACCATTTAAGCAGGGTGTGATTGGAATGTTTTTCAAATTTGGCAGAATATGTTCACTTCTGGGAGTTTAACTTCTAGGAATTAGTAATGCTCCAACTTTTAATTCAGATAGGTTTCATACCTACCATAGAAAGGAATTGGGGAAGTAATGGGTGTCCTGAGATTACAGGTGTGCTGAGCAGTCTTGACTGTTCCTCTGCCCATGACACTTGAAGCAACGTGTCACTGCTGATCTTGATACGGTACAGTAAGCCCTCGCTCCCTAGTATTTGTGCTACCTGGATCTCACCTGCGTAGAAAGCAGGTGGGCCAGTGAATATTTTATTCTTTACAGATAGGGAATTGAGTAACTGATTATTTGACTTCATTGTGGCTGTACATAAACAGTCAGGACCAGGAACTGAACTCTTTAATTTTTCTCGCTTTCTCTCTGTGCAAACAAATCACTTCATGTTCTTACTTGATTAAGCATAAAATTGTTTTCTCTTTGCCCTTTCTTCAGACATTCCAGCTGCAGCTCCTGTCTCCCAGCAGCAGTGTCATCCCTGCATTTAACTCGGGGACCATCACACAGGTCATTAAAGTCCTGAATCCACAAAAGGTGAGTGCTTCGGAGAACAGTTATTAAAGATACTGTCTTGGAATCGTGCATTTAGTGGTGGTAGGTTAGGAATGCATCTAAGATGAGAGATAGGGAGCGATGGTAGTGAATGACGTGTTTTTAATGGCAGTCATTTTGGTTAGGGTTAGGAAAAAAAGTTACGAAAAAGACAGGAGGTCCTGGGCACAGGTTTGGCCTTCTATTTGGTTATACTGCTAAAACAGATTCACAGCTTTGCTATCTTCTTGAATTCATTAATGTCTTCTGCACCGAATGGTTGTTGAACAAGTTTTTAGAAGGCCTTTCTAGAGGAGCTCAACCTGGTGTTTGTGTCGTAAAAGTGATGTCTGAAAGGTAAGCATCTTGCCCTATAGATATATTTAACAGTCGTTCTTGCTATCTGCAGTGGCGTTACTTGAAATGTTTGTTACACAAAAAATAGCTTGATCATTAATCTTAACAAAATTGTCTGTTTTCTCAAGTGGTGTCATTTGTTTTTAATGTGATGAGTGTAGTTTTAAGCAATTGATGGAAAGAATGTTTAGGTGTGCTTTAATCATAATTCCATTTGTTTTAACAGCCTTCAGAGACAGGCTTCAAGACCAGGATACAACAGACTTGGGTGGGAGGGGAAGGCTGTGGCCCACACGTCCTCCTTAAGAGGCTTTGCAGAGAATTCAGATGGCATCAGAAAGAAAAATAAAATTGACATCACACATTTCTTCCTTTGTGGGACACCCTTAAGATCTTAACTTTAAGCACTTAACTCAAGTTTTTCATAAGATAGCACTTATGTGCTACTCTGTGTGTTAAATGTTGCTGCTAGATTGATGTGCAAATTAGAAAGCTTAGCAGATCTTAGCCCAAGCTTTCACTGAAATGGCTGTCTGCTGGTTCACAGTTTTTGTGTTTCCATGCATGTCCTCTTATCTCTGTGTAGTGTGCTCCCGGCTGCCTATATTAGGGCAGAAGACTAATTATTCTTTGTCTTGTATACATCTGATATGAATTTCTCTGTGGTGCTGTAGAACACTTTTCAAAGATCACTTTGAAAGTTATTTTCTGAATTTGGGAGGGTTTAGGAGTTTTCCTGTAAGGTGCCAGAAGTTGCGATATATCCACCTCAGATGGGCCCCACAAGGTGAAATACACCTAGATAGTGGGATGCTTTCTTGTTGGAACACCAGAACTCCTATGAATAGTTCAGAATAGAGGTGCAAAATAGTATTTTACTACTCTATTCTCTTGCCTGCTGTTTTTTAACTCTTTCACCGCAGGTATTTGTCCCTCAGATTGCTACTGCCTGAATGTACAGCTTTGCAAGGACCCTGTCCATGAGATAGTGTAGTTACCTGGAATACTCTGAGGGAGGGAACCTTGGAACAGCCTTGCTATTTAGGAGGTAGCTGTTTGTCTTGTCAGTATTGTAAAGAAGTTTGTTCACCTGGACATGACTGTCATTATGCTGGATTGAAACTGATGGACAGTTTCCCAAAACAACACCTAGTATAACAAAAACTGACACTGATTATATTGGTCTATTAGTGATAAAGCATAGCTGCTTTATCCTGAGGCTGGTTGGAGCTGTCATTGTCCTCCTTTCCTCCTTCTGCTACTCCTGCATATTTCCCTGTAGGTCTGGGCAAAAGAGCCAGAAATAGCCAGCTTTTTGATTTTCCTTGTAGGGATTTTGGGAAACAAGCTTTTTTTTTGAGAGTGAGGAGAATAGGGAACCTAGCTAGAGTACGCTGTGTCCCAGCTATTGTTAAGGGCCACCTAGTATCTGGATGACAGCCAAAAGCAGTGTTAAAACAACTTCTGAGCTATTCCATCATTTACTTGCAGCAGGATGAAATGTTCTTGGAGACTGCTTCCAGGCTTTCTTAGGCTATTTCCTTCATAGTGCTACTGAGCTATGCAATACTTGAAGTTTCCAGGCCACTGCTCTGAGTGAACAGCTACTGTGGGAAATGACGCCTCTCCCTCTGAGCCTAAGTGCAGAGCAGCAGAGGCCGGATCTGCCTCCTGCTTTCTTCCATTGTTAACTGGGATTTTAAGGCAGGTTTTTTTGTATTCAAGGACTTCAGTGCTTGTGAGAGCAGGGCAAGTGTAGAGAGGTGTGGGTAGAAGCTGTGCTATAGCTTTTCTGAGAGCTTGTACCTGATCTGAGAACTGCAGTCACCAGTAAGTGTCCTAACAGATTAAGCATTTATCTGCAGTGTCATAGCTTGCCCTGCATATTCTTCCAGCAAGCTCTGGTGGTGAGGAAAGGTCCATGTTTTGTATTCATAGGGTAAGGGAGGGGAGCTGGATGTGGGGGGATTTGCTGACCTTTAATGAAGACCTGAATTTGTTTTGTATTTTTTTTCTCCTTCCCCCTTTTGTCTTGTAGCAACAACTACGTATGCGGATCAAGTTGACATATAATCACAAGGGCTCAGCAATGCAGGACCTAGCAGAAGTCAACAACTTCCCCCCTCAGTCTTGGCAGTGAGGCTCTGGCACCATTCTTGTTCTCACCCCACCCAATCAAAAGAACTCTGGGAAGAAGGTTGTGATCCTTGGCAATCCCCTAAACAGCACCGTGGGCATGGGGAACGGATGAGACCTGATGAGGAGGAATTTTCCTGAAGTGATTGCTGACTTTGAAGCATATCTGTTAAGACTAATCTTCTCTCCTCTGCTGATGAGGCTGGCGGCTTGTGGAGGCTACTGTGCACTCCCTCACACATGCATTCACAGCGAGAAGCAACATTCCCTTCTCCCCTTCCCCCCCTCCCCAAAAGAAACACAGCCTGGTTGGAAGAGAAGTCTGGAATTTCTAGCAGGGAAACTTTCTTCTTTCTGCAGCAAGTGAACAGCTGCCCGTTCTTTCTGCTGTCTTTTTCCCCTGGGGTGGGCAAGGCGTGTTGTCATTCATTGCTAGCTGGATTCCTTCAGGCGCTTTCATCTGGGGCTCAGACTGGGAACTTGGGGAATGTCAGGCTGCCTTGCCTCTTTCTTCTTGTATCCGCTGTGTCTGAAGGGGCTGGAGCCTTCTTACGGCATATTCAGTGCATTATTGTATACACCCACCTCTTAGTTATGTGATACATACCAAGAACAAGTTAAGCCTTGGAAGTTCATCTACAAACATGGGATAGTGCAGGAAAAGAGGTGTGGATGAGAGCTGATAAAATAGCTTTGGTGCTGTACTTGGAAATGAAGACCTTACACTTGAAGTTTCTTTCTTTCTTTCCATCAATAGCTACAGCCATGCAGATTCACAGACCGTTTTCTGTAGCTTCCCCAGAAAGTGTGGTGATGTATCAGAGATCTAGAGATCCGAGGAGCAGCTGGTTTTCTACCACAGATGGTTTCAAAGCCTTTTAATCCATTAGATGTGGCTTATGGGTAGAAAAGACATACTCAATTTTGTCCATCAGTCTTTGAGCTCTGTTGCTGCTGGAAGACTCATCAGAGACTATGCTGCAAAGTTGCTCTTCCCAGTTATTCCAGACCTTCTCCCCAGTTTAATTTCCAGAGCCTGTTGTAGACCCCCCTGGGTTCCATTTGAGTTACTTCTGACTGGGATTTTTGTGTTGTATCTGTAATACTGGCACTGAAATAAAGACCATGCGGTTTAAAGAGACCTTTTCCCATTTTGTTACTTAATTGATCCTTGTAGTTTGCTCCTTGCTCCCCTTTCAGAGGTAGGCTCTACTTCAGGTTCAGACTGAAAGTAACTAAACTGTTTTTTTGAATGGAAAGCCAGTTTTTTGAGTATTTGGATCCAAAGATGTGAGGTCCAGTACTCTTCTAAGCTTACAGAAAGCTGTGTTCTATGCTTCTAGTGTCAACTGCTGTCGAGGTAGTACAGTTCTGTGAGTACACGTGGAGGCGATGTATAAGACAAAGCACAGTATGACAAAACTGTTCACGTTTGGCACTCTTCAGGCAGGAAGAGGGGAGGATAGATCTTAGATCTTCACCCATGAGGGTGCTGGTAAGCTGAAGGTACTCCAGCTTCCCACCCAGTGCTTTCCTGAAAGAAACAGATGGCACATCTGCTTTATTTCTGTTGTAGGGCTTTCCAGATAGTGATCATTCAGTGCTCTGATGGCAGGCTTAGACACAGCTTTTTGCATCTGCAAAAGTGCTGACACTAGGCTCCAGCCCTTGCCAAAAACATTGCGGGAGTGGTGCACAGTCTACTTAAGGAAAACTGAAGACCTATTCTGCCCTCGAATCGGAAGCACTAAAGGTTGTCCAGTCTGCTTTGTTTTTAATTGCATTAAGTAATATAACGTGAGACTGACTGTCACTGAGTTAACTGCTGGTCTGTGTAGTGGAGTAAGTTCAGCTTCTCTTGGAGGGCATTTTTGCTGCCTTTATTGACTAAACAGGTTTGGGCCTTTGATTAGCAAAGAGCTTTATTATTCTACTGGAACTGGCATCAGCATGGAGTTACAAAATCTAGAAGAACGATTTCCTTAAAAGTAATTTTTTGTCGTGGCAGGGTCATGTCTTGGCTGTCTAGTGATGAGACAGATACTGTGCTTCGTCTAGAAGCATCGTGAAGGAGGCAGTCATGCAGAAAATGGCTGAACCAAAGTCCAGTTGTAGGTCCTGAGCATTTGCCTTTGTTACTTTCACTGCAGTGGTGACTATTCACCACCCCACTAGCTCAAACCCCTTAGTATTGAAGGCTCAGGATGTTAAATCTAGACTCCATTGAGCTCTGAGGGTGTCCCAGATACAAAGCTAATGGAAAGCCTTTGCCTTAGTTCCTGAACGCCCCGCAAGGTCTCCCGTTCTCCTCACAGAATTGTACATGGTGACTTGTACTGAAAGCTGGCACACCTCAATCGCCATTTGGTTTTGCTGAGAAAGAGCACTGGTGCAGGAGATTAGATCGGGAGAATGAAGTAAATGGTCTTTCACCTGGCCAGTTTGTAGCAGCGTAGTTGGGAACAGCTTGTCTTGTCCCTCTTGTTGCACTTGTTTTCTGTCACCTGGAGCAGCTGGGTTTTGTTGTTGGTCTCTGTCTGGTAAGCTTTTAGGGTAAATCCCTACTGCCCTTGGCTCCTTCAGGCATGCTTGCACAAGAGTGTTTGTGTTTTGGGAAATAGGTACTTTGTCATATATTTCTGAGGTGAGCTGAAGGAGGTGGTGCATGTACCTGAAACGCATTCTGCTTGAAGCCATTCCTTAGCTATGAAGTACTCCTTTGTAGCAGCTGAACATCCTGCTGTCCTTGGAGTTCTTTCCCTTCGCCTTGCAAAGGGCTGGGCTGCTAACATGCCAGAAGGAAGGCCAGGTTTCACACGTTCCCACAGGTGCAATACTAGATACCATTGCTTGCTCCTTGACCCCTGAGTGCATCTCTTACGCCCAGTGCTGCTGCTTTGTTTTCTCGCCGGAGAGTACTTGTATTTCCACATGTGAGGCACTCTGAGGACAGGGTGAGTCTTTTTTCCACCAGTTGAATGCAACAGTTCTTACAAGTCTGGTCAACGTTTTCCTTGCTTCGGCGTAAGGGGAAGTATAAGGGAAGCAAGGTACAGACTTCATGGCTGATCTTCCTAATATCTGCATTGGAGACTTTGGAGCTGGGAGAGATTGAATGTCTCATTTTTTCAAGTGAATGTATTTTGAGTCAAAAAAAGACAGAAAGAGTAGTGGCCATAATGGGCCTGAAGGGGGAGAAGACATGGGAAGGTCCTAAGGGTTTGACTTTGTCCAGGTTTTGATGGGACAAAATACGGCCTTGAACAACCTTTTGAAGCAATAGCAGTGAGGGGACTGCCACCTATACAGTACCTTGGATATATAACTCGGAAGATGCTGAAACAGCTGGGAAAGGTGACTTCGTGCCTTCCCCAAGGCTGGTACTAGCTGCAAGATGGAGCAGCAAAGATGGCTTTTTTTTTTTTAGATCTGCTGGTGCGCTTTCTATGTGTTCGTTTTCTACTTGGGGGCTGTGAGGGAAGGAGCTACTGGACTGCTTCCCTCTGAACTTTCACTCTATTCCTGTATATTCCTTTTTCTTTCCTGATGTTGTAATTTACATTTTACATAGAGCCCCACCCCACCTCTTTTGACAGTATAGCTAAAAAAAAAAAAAAAAAAAAAAAAAAAAAAAAAAAAAAAAAAAACCACCC
>VZSC01019443.1:261724-305264 GCA_013398225.1 Steatornis caripensis
GGACCGGGCCGGGCCGGGCCGGGCAGCTCCGAGGGCGGGGGGCGGTGAGACGCCGGCCCCGGGGCGGCTGCTGACGCGCTGTTTGGCCTGCCTTGCAGAGAAACGTGAGGCGCAACGGGAGCAGGAGCCGCGTGAACAGGAGCCGGTTTGGTTCCTGTGAGAGGGACTGGCTGAAAGAGGACATCAGACGAGGCTGCGTGTATCTTTACGGAAGAGATGCCGCTGCGTCTTCAGACTTGCGCTTGGTCCTCTGTACAGTGGACACCCCGGCCTCCGAGATGTGTGATGGAGAAGGGAGGAAAAACCTCTTCTTGCAGCTTCATGGAGACCTGGTCAGGTGAGGGCTGAGAAAGGATAAATCTGTTCGAGAAACGTTTGCTTTGGTCTCGCAGGGCTCTGTTTGCTGCGTGCCAACGTGTCTTGGCAGGGCAGGTGTAGAACAGACAGAGGAGGTGGGTAGCGGTTAGATACAGGCTTGAGTAATGCAGTTCATAAAAACGGAGTAGTGGTATGCCTTTCACACACTCTTTAGTTAAGCTATAGGTGTTTTGGCTGGTGCTCCAACCAGAAATATGTCCTCATTTTGTAGGTAGAGGCTACTGTTCACGTGCTCCTTTATTACATTCCGTCCTACGGACAGTTTAGTGTCCGGACACTACTTAAGCTATTTAAGAGGCCATAAACAGTTACTGTGAATCAGGGAAACACATGAGGTACTTTCACAGTAATGTCGTGTAATATTTCTGTGTAAGTAACTCTTTTGGTAAGAAGAGTTGCCAGGTAAATAATGAAAGGTAGACAGAAGTATAGCATAGCGAGGGTTATATAAAGGAGGCTTCAGCCTCAGATTGTATGTTTTGTGCCTGCAGTTGATTTAGACTGAAAATTGATGGCTCGGGGTTTAATGTGCATGAACTTGATGCTGTCGGTCTGTTATGGAATCCTCTAGGTTTACAAGGCTTGCTAGGATTTAGACTTCGCGTTGATTCTTCTGGACTTAAGATTCAGTTATAAAGTTGCTACTCCTGTTCTCAGGGGGAAAAAAATCACTTGAAGGCTAAGCAGTAGAGACAGCAAACGCTGAACAGGACTAGTAGCTGTTTTTTTGATAGTGAAATGAAAGCCATAAGTTGCATGTATCCAGATTTTAAAAACGTGATGTGTTTGATCAGGTAGAGGGAGAGAGTACTAGTGGTGAGAGATGCAGAGAATAGGCTGTGGTTAAAACTGACTGTTGAAAAAAGTTATTTGGACCTGTTTGCCGTGCCCAGCCTGGGTTATTGGAACCAGGGATGGGTTAGTTAGAAATACCGTATGAGGATAGAGGGACACTTGAACGTAGCTGTCGAGGCAGCTGAAAATCTGCATTCGTTGCTTGAAGAATTTGTAAGGAAAATGGCTTGTTTGGACCCTAACAGTGTGCAGATCTCTCAGCATTTAGAAAGAAGAGCAGACCCTTTACTGCAGATCATGAAAAAGGCTAGGTAAAGCTCGTAGATACGTTCAGAGAGGAAGGTCTTGACTTTTTTTTAGCTCTGAAATGGCTTTTGTATTTGAATTGTTTTAAATATCTGTCTCTTCTCGTGCTGGATAGCCATGCCGTCTTTGATTTGTGGCAGGCTTTGCACTGAATTAGAAAATTGGTCCTGCTACCAGTGTTTCGGAAGCAAGTACGGAGTTGTAAATGTTTACTTCCCGCTCTTGTTGCCTCTTGGTGTGTCTAGCACTTTGTCAAGCTTTGTCTTAAATTTCATGAAGAGTTCTTGATTACAGTGTGTCTGTTCCCTGTAATTCTCAGAATGTATTTGCCACGGAAGAGATTCCTGAATTGCTTCCCAATGGGGATGTTCCCAGCAGGGAAGTGGGAGTTACTGGTATTGCTTCAGGAACATCTGTGTTTGTAACAGGAAGCAGGCCTGAATGGTACCTGCTTGCATGCCCACAGGAAGATGACAGAATGCTCAAGATATCCCAGTGCCCTGTTGAGATAATTCCTTCCTTGAACAAAGCTCACTGATTACTTTAATAAAATGTGTTGCGAATACAAATTAATCTGATAGGCATGTGATTGCATTTCACTGTAGGTACGCTTGTCTCCCAAATAGCTTCTGAATTCTTCATCTGTTTAGTATCAGTAGGCGGCTTTCTTTCAGAAGCTGAGCATGGCAAAGATTGATTTGGCGCCTGACTCAGAAGACTGAAAGCTGGACAGTAAATGGAAGGATAACAAACCTTTTTTTGTGTATTCACTTTAAATATTCATTGGTGTTCTTGTGATCATTCTGTGTTTCCCTTTCAAGTCTATGTACAGGGGAGTCAGTTTCTGCCAGAACTTTCTTTTCTTCTCCACAGCGCACCTCAAGGATCTTTAGAGCTCTCCTAGCTAGAATCTTTCCTTATGTTAGCATCTTTTCATATTCAGAAATTAATACGTTCTTGCAGAGGTGGGGATTAAACAAAAATAACGCAGGTTCCTTCTTTGGTCTGGACACCCGTCACAACAGAAACTTAAACTACAAAGATTTGAGAACTTGAGTGCTGCTTATGAAGAAGAGGTACAGTTGCAGCAGGAGTTGTGGGACTGTTGCTACTTTTTGTTAGCTTTTCTGTCTGCTTACCCTTTGCGCCTTCCCTAAACAGAGCTGCTTCTCTGACTGTTGGAACTGTCCAGTACCCGATATGTGATACTGATGTGGATATAACGGGCTGTTTGTGTCAGATAGCAGCTGCTGTGACAGCCAGGGTGTTCTCTGCGTGTGCTAGCATTCAGTGTGTATTGCACTGGCTACAAGATGCGTTTTTACATTTCTAATGTGATTGCATGCTGGTTTAGGTTTCACACCATATTGCTTTCTCTCGAAGGGAAATCATGTTTTTCTGCCTCGAGCTTTAACTAGTCCCTCTGGAACCCGTCAGCCTTGATCACGTTAGTAAAGAAATTCTGTATAGAAACTGCTGTTGCAGATACTGATTTTGGTTTTCCCTTTCCTGGCGTATCCTGGATTTTGTTAGTGAATCACATGCCCCTTGACAAGAACTCGGACGAGTGATCCGTTCAGTCAGGTCGCCAGAATGTCTCCAAAGGCATTCAATGAATTGCTCCCGTTCCTGGTTTGAATATGGGCCACAGGTAACGAGCTGGTTTGTTCTTTGCTTTATTCACAAAGCCCTGTGCTGGACCTGTGAGTGTCATTAGCTAAACTCCTGGACTCTGAACTGGTGTTTCCTGGGTCGCAGACTCAGCTTACGGCTGCTGCCAGAAGAGTAGCTTGGCCGCAGGCTGGGATTCAAACACGCTTCCCACCAGGTCTTCATGCGTGGAACGTGTAACAGCAGGCCATGCTTCATCTGCGGAGCGATCAGTCTTTGCCTCCTGCGTACATGTGGCATTTTAGGTGTAGGGTTTTTGTAAACTAATGCTCTTTAGCCAGTTAGTGACCTTTGAACAGCTTGTGGTGTTTTGCAGACAACTTGAAGAGTTCAGAAGGCTTAACTTTTTGGCAAGGCTTTTATCTTCCAGTCGGTGGCAAGCAAACCTAGATGGTGCAATAGTACAGACTACTGTACTGTTTTTGATTGTTTTTCAGAGAGGAATTGTACTATGACAAGAGAGATACATTTGCTAGGGGATTAGGCTTGAATAGATACTACTGACAGTGTTCCTTTTGCGTGTGGGTTTTTTAGGAGAGAAACAAAACCGAGGGCATGGAGTTTGATACCTGCAAGAAGCGTTTCTTTGATTTATGTGGACAAGAAAGAAAACCAAGAGTTTTTCAAATTAACGTTTTGAAACCCTGCAGCAGTAATTGTTGCTGAAGTGAAACGACGAGAAGAATAAAAATAATTTAAAAATCAGATCTCATCTCCTGGAGGGGCAAATATGGTGAGATAGAATATCCAGTTTTTTCAGGAGGGTAAACCACAGTACTGTGCCTCAGAGTTTCTAGCAACCTGTAGGACTGTGATTTAATTTGTGTCATATGAAAAGCGCCTATCCCTTTGCTGTGTTAAGGTTCTTCCTGAATTCTGATGTGCAAGAAGTATTTTCTTCAGTGTGTACTTGCAAAAGCCGCAGTCCATTCAGCAACCAAATTGTAATGTTTAAGTGTTGGGTTTTTTTCCCTAGGAAATCTAGATGCAGGCTGCTCTTAAGTGTTCTTTTTGTGAGTGACATTCAAGCATTTATGGTTCCTGAGCCATGGGACACATTCTGTAAAAGCTGTTTTCTGGCAGGCATAAGGCTTTAATAGCCAAAGAATTAGAATCTAGGGGTAGTCAAGGGAAACTTGGGCAAGATATTTGGAGATCCGGTCAAATCTCTCGTGTTCTCTTTGGATTCTGCACCGAAGGCTCTAGAATACGTGAGGGTTTACTGTGTTGGAAGTCAGCCCTGTTCAGTGCAATCTATTGTGTATTCCAGTTTGTAGTAGCTTGCCTGTTATAGGAGATGGATACACAGGTTTGTCATTTCCAAGATGACCTCAGAAAGCTCTTTTGAAAGTTTGGTGTCATGTTCACTGCTATCTGTAGCAAAAAAAAAAAAAAAGTAAACCTGAGTTACATATCTATAGAAGAGCTTGGCTCTAAGCTTCTAGATCTTCACGGAAGGTCCTAAAAAAGACTTGAGAGCCTGCATTTGAACTGAAGAACTCTCTGCAGAGAGAAGCATTGATGGCATTACACTCTTTTGAACCACCCTCTCGTGCCCATCTCGCAAAGCAGGGAAAGAAAAAGCATTTCTTAAGTCAGCTTTTCATGCTGATTGTACAAAGAGCTCTGTCTCATATGCTAGTCCATCTCTTTCCAGGAGTTCTGAGAAGATGAGCACTGTCAGAGTGGTTGGTGGTGGTGCAGGTGTTCAACACTGTTTGCATTTCCATTCTCAACTGCGGTTTTCCTTTTTGGGGGGTTTTGTTTGTTTTGGAAGCTATCTTCCACTTTATTTTGGAAAGCATGGGATCTGGTCCTTGCCTATAGGCTCTCCAAATTATTTCAGAAGATCTAATTCTAATTGAAGATCTAACATCTAATTGAAGATATAAACTGGATGCCATCATCAAGAGTGAAGTCATCCCAATTACAGAAGCAAGTTACACTTTTTGTGGTAGCGAGCCAAACTTGGATTCTGCTTCTAAGACGCATGAAATGGCATGAGGTAACTTCTGTGTGGTCTTGCGATCAAAATTTGATGCAGTTAGAGCTAAACAACTAAATCTAGACAGGCAGAGAGGAACCTCATGAAGTTCAACAAAGTGAAAAGCCAAGTCCTGCACCTGGGGAGGAAGCACCCCAGGCATTAGCACACGCTGGGGGCTGGCTAGCTGGAAAGCAGCTTTGTGGAGAAGCACCTGGGCATCCTGGTGAGCAACAAGCTGACCATGAGCCAGCAACTTGCCCTTGCGGTAAAGGCGGCCGGCAGCAACCTGGGCTGCATTAGGAGGAGTGTGGTCAGCAGGCCCAGAGAGGTGGTCCTTCCCCTCTACTGGTACTGGTGAGGCCACACTTGGAGTGCTGTGTCCAGTTCTGGGAGTACAAGAGAGACCAAGGACTCGATGGAGCAAGTCCAGCAAAGAACCACTGAGATGATTAAGGGACTGGAGCATCTTTCACCTGAGAGCACTGGGACTGTTCAGCCTGGAGAAGGCTCAGGGTAATCTTACCAATGTGTATAAATACATGATGGAAAAATATTAAGATGATGGACCCAGACTCTTTTCAGCGGTGGCTGGTGGCAGGACAAGAGGCAGTGGGCACAAGCTGAAACACAGGAGGTTCCCTCTGAACACCAGGAAACACTTTTCACTGTGAGGGTGATGGAGCACTGGCACAGGTCGCCCAGGGAGATTGTGAAGTCTCCATCCTTTGAGATATTGAAAACCCAACCAGACAAGGTCCCGGACAACTGGCTGTAGGTGGCCCTGCTTGAGCGGGGGGGTTGGGCTAGATGATTACGCCAGAGGCTTGCTCCAACCACATTGAGTTGGTGATAAAAAAAGGATTTTTAAAAAAAAAGTTCAGAAATCTGATTTCCATTTTACTAGTGCTAATGGGTGGACTGACTTTGGACATAGTATGTATTTAAAGTCTTAAATACTTGCGTTACTGCTTTGTATGGTTTAATGCCGTACTTGCCATGGAGATTAAACTCACTTTCTAGTCAGTGTAACGGGATGGAAATACCTGTACTGAATTGTTGGCAAGTTGAACAGCAGTAATCATCTGAGCTCAGTAATTTGGCATGCGTGCCTTAAACTCCTGTGGATTCTGAGCATTTGTTCAATTTGTTTTGGAAAATGTAAGTGAATTTGGATTTCACAAGTTTTTTGTTTGTTTTTTTGTTTTTTCCCAAACAAGGCATCACAGATAATTGGGGACTGTGTCTTTGTCATATATGTGTGTCATAACATCTGACTTGGATACCAGAAGAGAATAGTTAGGCCTGGCAAGTGCAGGAAGGGGGGAATTTTGCTTTCTGCTCGTATTTATCTGAATTTGCATTAATCCACGCTGGGTAGCTCTTTATTTGCTTTGCTTTACTGGTTTAAAGAAGGGACAGAAAGAGAAGGCCGTTTTCCAAATGTTTTTTCTATTTAAAAAAAGCACCACCACAGAAAACCACAACAAACAAGCAACAGCAGCAGCAATGGCATGCATTGCTGACAGTCAGCTGATGACATCTTGAACTTGAAATTGATGCGTGAATGTTATTCTCGTGTATGAGTTCTGGAGTGTACTTACAGTACATATCAAATTGCTATGTCTGACATTACTTCTAATCATATTGGAAGCTTCACGGAATTAGGATACTCCGAAAAATCAGCTAAAAATTATGACCAGTGATGGGCGTTGGTGTGAATAAACAATGTTTTCTCCTGGTTAAGGCAGCTGATACGTCGTAAACTAAAATTTACATCCTCCTGGTCCTGTCAAGGAAGGAGTAAGAACAGATTCCCAAGCAGACCAACTCTATGAAGGAGTGATCCTTTGGGTAGGTTTGAAGGTACAGATCAAGGTTTTCCTCCTGTATCTGTTAAATAAGGCCTATTACGGGTTGAAATTTGCCAATAACTTTCTGATTACATTTAGGGCTGGCTAGAGACTGGAGTCTGCAAGGCCTGACATCATTTTATTAGTCAGTAGAAGCTTCAAGAGACAATTTCTGAGGTGAGAGGTTAGCTCATGTACAGCCTTCTGGCTAGCAAGTTGATATATTTTCATGTAAAACAAAAGCGAGGGGAGCAAAATTGTCCTAATCAGGCTTAGCAAACATTGAGCGGTAAGAATTGGTTTTCTGGATCAGGCGTATATCAAGTATATTGTCTTTTCGGGCTAGAAATTTTGTTGTTTTGGACCATAACTTTGAGGGTAGTCCTGTTTCTGATCCTGAGGTCCTGTATGTGAATTGAAAGAGTTGCGATGTATGGGCTTGAAATACCTGAGGTCATTTTACTTCTTGGGGTGTGTCCTGTTGACTACAAAGGAAGTCTGGGTGACTAGATACTTGTAAATGGTGATGTTTTACTAAGGCAGTCCGCCTTAATTACGAGATGGTGTTTGTAAAGCTGTCAGTAATAGTGGAAATACTATAGTATAGTCATTAAAAAGAACCAGAAATATATTTGTTCTTCAGTTGAGAAGAAGCGCAAAGGTTTGGTGCATATAGTAATAAAATATTTCACGTTAAGACATGCAGTATGCAAGTCAACAGTTTAGTAGGAAACAGGTCTTACTGAACAAACTTGATCTTGATGCTTTGAAATGTCAGGCTTGGTCAGCAAAGGCATTAGTCATTTGTTGTAGTGTGTGATGTTGGACAGGGCTCTGAGCAACCTGATCTGATTGAAGATGTCCCTGCTCATTGCAGGAGAGTTGGACTAGACGGCCTTCAGAGGTCCCTTCCAACCCAAACCGTTCTGTGATTCAGTGTTCTGATGTCAATGGTAGAAAAGCAATGCACAAACCAATGAAAGTCCTTACAAATTGGAAACCATTATTCAGAGTAAGCATTCTTTTTGGATGAGGGGTTAGCGTGTGTCTGAATGAAGAAAGGTAAACTTCCAGTGTTCAGTTACTCTGTTAATAATACATGGCTAAAAGGAAGGCAACAACTCAGGAAGGCGTAGATGGAGGGAGCAATTAGTACTGAGGGGTCAGTGCAGCAGGTTGATCTAGGTGGTTTGGCATACAGTACTCTCTGGAAAACACAACTTTTCAATATCTCTGAATATTTATGTAACAGCCAAGTGTATTAAATGCTAAAGAGGAGAGGAAGGAGGCTATAACTTGCAAAAACTGCAGTTCAGGACTCGTGGATTGAAGGGATATGAGTGAATGTGCCAAATAGTCGAGTGCAGGTTTGATCCAGGAATATAAATGCTGTTGAGTAGGACCAAGAAGTCTCTGGATGGTTTTGTGTAGTCAGTGCGTGGATACAGTGAACAGTCACGGCGCTAGCACTCACAGAATGTTTGTAAGCTAAAAAAAATCAGTGGTAAAAATTATTTTGAGTCAAAGTAGACCCACCCTACTGCGAGAAAATTTTAAAAGCACGCTGAGCCTTGTCTTGAAAAGGAAGTTTGAAATAGTCTCATGATTTATGAACGCCTGTTTAAAGAATAGGTGACAAGTTGAGGTCCAGTGACCATAATCTAAAGCTAGGCATTTACAGATTAAAAATGAGGAATTTTAATGGTGGATAATAAGTGGACCACTGGAGCCATTTATTTTTAATTTCCATCTTACGTTTTCAGTGCTTAATCTTTTACACTAAGATTTTTTTTACCCTGAAGTAAAACTTCTAATTTAAGTGAGAAACTCTGTTGTTTTTATTGCAGAAAATAACAGTTCAGCGTCTCCGGAAGAAATGAGATGAGACGATCAGAATACATATTTTCTGTTCTGCATATACTAAACCTGATGATTCAGGAGAACTTTCTCTTACTGCCATTTATTCAATTTAGCCACTGAATCCTTCCTATGATCTGTCGTAGTTCTGAAAACATCTTTTCTTTAAATGCACCATTTGAGTTAATTTGCCAAAGCATGAGAATATTGCACCGATGAAAGCTAAAGAGAATGGGAAATCTATTTTTTCTTTCTTTTTAGAAGTCATTCTTCAGGAGGATTCTCATATGCTTTACTCCCAGCTGCGTTTGGAAGAGAAATTTAAGTAGAGTTCTTTTATATCTTTCAGTCATTATATGTAGGGTTTTTTAATTATTTGGTGTCTGCTTTTTGTGTAGTAGTCCTGGTTTTGTTTCTTGTCGTTGTTTCCTCCTGATGCTCCTTGAGTCGTGGAATGGTAATTATCATCGTGGGTTGTATGGCTTGTGTGTATTGCTTTTCCTCTCCGTTTCCATTCTGCAATGTAATTCAAGTGCTACAGTTTTTAAGTGCTACTTGACAAGCAGGACGCGCAGACCCCAAGGATGTGTGCTTGCCAGACCTTTTCAGATGAGCAGAACAACCAGTATGTCAGTATTCCTTGTGCTTTAGCTGCAATGAGACTTGTTCAATCTTTTTTGCATTCTCAAACTGTTTTCTTGTGTGTTTTGACAGGAGGCTGGAGCCCACAGAAAAACCCCTTCAGATTGTGTATGACTACTTGGCTGGGCTGGGTTTTGATGATCCTCTCAGAATGCAGGAAGAGGCCGCAAACTCTGATCTCAGCTGTATGATTCGCTTTTACAGTGGTAAGAAATTGTGTGTGCACACTGTTGCTGTTCCTGTAGCTTTAGCTATGAGGTGGAACTCGGCTGAAGCCCAAGTCATTGGTCACGTAGTGGGTTTATAGACGGCTCTATCAAACTGCCAGAGTGCCAGTAAGCATTTCTTAAAATAACAAGTTTTCAAGATTAGTAGAAAGAAAACACAGTTCTGTAGTTCTCTTGAACCTGCGTGTAGTTTGAGAAAAGACGACTCCACAGGAAGACACAAAATTGCTCTGTTGTCTTTAGTTTCCAGTGTTATGGCAAGTGCCACAGAGCTCCTAATGGAATCAGAAACGTACTGCAGTTCAGTCTAGATGTGCCTAGAGATTGCATTTCCAAAAGATGTATGGATATGAGCAAGGAAGGTCCTGGTCAAATACCTCCACAGCCTGTAAATAGAGACTGAATGTGCCAGCTGGTTAATAGTAACGCGGGCTGCCATTAGAAGTCCAGTGCATTTCATTGCAGTAGCGAGTCTTCAGAGTGGTCTGTTGCATCAGTTTGGGCAGGATACCATGTGCATAAGGAGCAACAGAATGACAGTCATAGTCCTGTTTGGCATACGGTGCTAGCAGTCAGAAAAGGAATGCACTGAAGTGAAGAGGAAATATAAAAGAAATAAGGGGGAGGAAAGCTGATAATGAAATTGTTTCGTCACTCTTAAATACTTCACCTGCGTATTTTTTGCATTTCAGAAAAAAATCAAAGTGCTTTTATTGGAACATTGTTCTTGCATGGTGGAGCTGGGTAGCCAGACTAAGGTGCTAGCCATAATTTGTTTATTCAGTGTCAGAAAATAGATTATAAGAATCCTCTACCCCATTACCTGACACAAACCCCTTCTGGCTGGGAGCTGTGTGCAGAACAGGCAAAACAGTGCAGAAGCGTAATGGAGGTGGAAAGACGCATGACATGTGTGCAGTCTGGATTTATAGGGCAAGGAGCTGGGAGTCAGAAGGTACTTCAGCTGGAAGGAGGGGAGGCATCAAACATAGGGTACAGAGAACTCTTGAGGAAAAAATGAGCAATTTGGTTTGGGTATGTCAAGCAGGAACTGCTGAAGATTCAGGAGCACTGACTCAACTTCATGGAAACAAGTAGGTAGAAAATGGAATTGAGTAGTTCCAGTCAGCATGGGAGAGTAGGGTAGTCCTGCTTAGGAAGATGATGTGAAGGAAGAATTAAGAGGATAGAAGAGTGGTCAGGAGTCTTGTTTTAAGGAAGTAAAAGCAAGTGCTGACAGAGGGCTTCTTAAAGGTAGGGGAAGAAGTGGAGGGAATGTTATGGAGGATTATGTGATAATTTTGCAAAGCCTGCAGCTGAGAACATAAGGGACGAAGTAATGCATTTTAGCCAGAGAAACATTACTTAGAATCATAGAATCACAGAATGGTTTGGGTTGGAAGGGACCTCCGAAGATCCTCTAGACCAACCCCCGGCTGCGGGCAGGGCCATCATCTTTCACGAGACCAGGTTGCTCAAAGCCCCATCCACCCTGACCTTGAACGCTTCCAGGGATGGGGCACGCACAGCTTCTCTGGGCAACCTGTGCCAGTGTCTCGCCACGCTCATCATGAAGCATTTCATCCTTATATCCGCTCTAAAGCTACCCTCTTTCAGTGTAAAACCCTTGCCCCTTGTGCTGTCGCTACAGGCCTTGTTAAAAGCTTCTCGGCAGCTTTCTTGTAAGCCCCCTTTGTATACTGACAGGCTGCAAGGAGGTCTTCTGGAGCCTTCCCTCCTCCAGGCTGAACCACCCCAGCTCCCCCAGCCTTTCTTCATAGGAGAGGTGTTCCAGCCACCAGACCGTTGCTGTGGCTCCTCTGGACCTGCTGGAGCTCTGAGAGCAGCCTTCATGTTTCCTTCACTCCTTGGGGATGTCGCTTGGTTTTCTCTGCTCCCTTCCCACGTTTCTGTCTGCCTTTCGCATGTGTTACGTTGGGCTTGTTTCTTTCCCCAGTGTGTGGTGAGTACTTATGCCCAGTTGGGGTGATGGGAACACAAGCGGATTAATAGAAGTCTCACATTAAGCAGCAGTGAGAGGGAAGCATGCTTCCTAAGTCTGGCTGTTGAGATACTTGCAGGAGCCCAGGAGTTTTATGAGAGGAGAGGATGTGTTCGATTGGCTGGGAGAATGGGGGGAGGTGGAAGGTGCTTGGGGAATGGAGGCCAGTGGCCCAGGCTGGATGGAGCAGGCTCAGAGACCAGATTTTATGGAGTCTTTACGTGCTTCAACAACAGATCAAATGGAAGAAGCTCTCCAGGGCCGTCAAACTGTTCATCTCTGTCAGATGTGACAGGAGTGAATTGTAGAGGGTCACGCACTTGCTCTGGTGGGGAACTGTCTTGATTCCTTGTATTGCTATAGCTGGACTTGTGTAGCTTGTAAGGTGCTATTAGAGGTGCTGTCTCTGTCTATTGATTACCTGTATCCTAGCTCTCCATGTGAAAGCCTGTGCTCACTAATTGGAGCGTGGAGTTAAGCATGATCACAGTCACATTCAAGGCCAAGCTCAGGAGCTGCAAAGTGATAGCAACTTGTCTGTCCCTAGAGGTTAAGACCATTATTACGCATAGCTTGAGGAATTGTGAAATATCTGGGATTCAGAGTAGAAGTCCTTGAATGTTGCCCCTGGATGTTTCCTTGGCCCTAGGACATAGGTGTCACGGGTGTTTTGGAGAGGACAGGGAAACTGGAGGACTCGTGTAGCTGGAGCTTGGAACAATGCTGCTGTGGCTTTCAGTAGGATACCACATCTAGTCTGATTAATACTGTTTTCTTACAAGTATGGAGCTGGTCTTTCAGCTTGGTGAAATCCAAGCAAATTTTTCTGTGGATGATTAGCGTTTCTTACCATTAAAGGACATCTTATGCCAAACTTCATGTCGCGGAAACAGAGGCGCTGTTATGAATAAACAAACAGCTAAATATTTCAGCTAAATTCAGCCTGATACAGACATCAGGACAATGCTTTAAATTTGGCAAGCTGAAGAGCCTGCTTTCTAACTGAGAAACAGCATAACAACTTTAGTCAGCCGTTAACTGTTCGCTCCTAGTAAAAGTTTAGAGTATGGTTTGTGTCTGGAAGTGGGGCTTGCATAACCAATAGTGAGAATGTTTTTCCAGCTGATCTAGTTAGAGTTTTTGTCATTGGCTGGTCTGTATGTTGACTGCTTGGTTCCTCTGTCTGACTTCGAGGGGAGGGAATGTAAATACTTGCAGGTTCATGCGGCTTATAGGTATCAGGACCCTTGCAGTACAGTTCAAGACAGAAGTAGCCTATCAGTAGCAACTTCAAAAAAATCTGGATCCTTTCCTAAGTAAAACAAAGGACTCATTGCCACGATCTCTCTTAGGGATTGTTTAGGATAAAATGAAATACACATTTAATATGAGGAGATTCTTAACACTTGAAACTCTTAAGTCCATCAGGCCAGGCTTGTTCTTGTTCTTTAAAGTATTCAATTAAGTGACTATTTGGAAAATTTTCCTAGTCAGTAAGACAGTAGAAACCGTGCACAGAATCTTGAAAAACATCTGAGAGATTTGTCGTTATCTTGAAAAAAAAAAATTAGAAGGGGCAAGGAGGTAGGATGACCTAAAAGTAAGCCTATGTGCATTGGAAGGCTGAAGTAGAATTCTGCTTTACCGTTTAGAATCATAGCTAGCAGTGCACACAGCACAGCTATAACAGTCAGTGCTCAAGTCCTTTCTCCTGAATCATTTTCAGGGAAGTAACTTTCTTTCGTAGCTGATTTTCCAGGCCTTTCTTTGCAGCCCAGTAGAAGCCACTTATTTGATGGTTTCTGTGACTTTAGATGAGTCAACAAGAGTTTGAAATTGCTTTTCTATTGCGTCTGAATGAAGGCTGTTTGGCAAGTGTGTAAGTTTGCTAAGGTCTGTAATTACCTGTAAATTAAAAACACACCTCATGGCAACCACTGTAACATTACACTGAAAGGCATACAGTGGTTCCTTGTCAGACGTTACTGCACTGACCAAGGAAGTTGCTTGTCCTCTGCTGGAGATTTTTTTTTGAAGTGCAACTTGCATTGTCTTTACTTGTTCTTTACAGTAGCTGATTTTGCATGTTACAGCTGTGTTGCTATTTGTACTCACAGCTGAGAATGAAGAACAAATGGAAAGTAAACACTAATGTCCCCTTTTTCTTCAGAAAAGCCATGTCAAGTGGAACAGCTAGATCGCATCCTGCTCTCTGGAGTCTATAACGTCCGCAAAGGAAAGACCCAGTTGCACAAGTGGGCAGAGCGCTTGGTAATTCTCTGTGGTACGTGCCTCATCGTGTCCTCTGTGAAAGATAGCCACGCAGGGAAGATGCACATCTTGCCTCTCGTTGGAGGGAAGGTAAGACTTATTTTCGTTAGCTTCCTGTGGCTTAGAAAGGAAGAAGGGATTATAGTGTTAGGTTAATCTAGGCTTTTGTAACAAGTTACTGCATTAACACGTGCAGAGAGTTGTACAACCCCTTTCTACTTGCTTTGCTTAGGTAGTAGTGTTAAGGCTAATAAAACGAAGAGACACTAGTTCTGCTTTCGTGTTAGGTGCCAGTGTTGCAAATGGGCATTCTGGAAATTATCACTTCTTGGATGTACTTCAGCAGAACGATCTTAAGAAGGATTTGGCCTTTCAATTCTTAAAGGGACCTTGTAAGAAAGATGGGGACAAACTTTTTAATAGGACCTGTTGCAATAGGACAAGGAGTAATGGTTTTAAACTAAAAGAAGGTAGATTTAGACTAGATATGAGGAAGAAATCTTTTACAGTGCTGAAATACTGGAACGGGTTGCCCAGAGAGGTGATAGATGCCCCATCCCTGGCAGCATTCGAGGTCAAGTTGGATGGGGCTCTGAGCAACCTGATAGGGTTGAAGTTGTCCCTGCTCACTGCAGGGGTCTTGGACCAGGTGGCCTTTAAAGGTCCCTTCCAACACAAACTGTTCTGTGATTTACTTCTATGTTTCTTTCCAGTAACTTCACAATTGTGTTTTCAGCAAAATGTAATGTTGCTGGTCATCAGTAATACCTCACCATAGGCTTCAGATCCATTGTAACTGCTGGAGTTTAGGCAGATTGTTTTGTTTTCAATTCTCCCTTTGCAGGTGGAAGAGATGAAACGTCGGCAGTACACACTTGCTTTCACATCTGCAGGAGCACAAGCTCAAACATATCATGTTTCCTTTGAAACACTGGCAGAGTGCCAGCGATGGCACCGACAGGCATCCACGGTGAGGTCCTGGAGACTGCAGTAGTTCGGGTGGTGGGCACAAGGGTAAGAAGGGTTTTCAGATGCAGGCTTGGTATGCAGGCAAAGATGAAGCTATGATGCTGGAGGAAGTCCCCAGGACACTTTCCAGCTTTCTTCATTTCTTACGTGCTCAGGACTGCAGAGATTTTCTTTTAGCCTTCTCTGACTGCCTGTGCAACAGTGTTGAGTAGTAGATCTGCATTTCTCCCCACCCCCGGCACATATTGAGAGTAGCTAATCACTGGAGTTAACCCTGGGGACTGGCTGACTTTATAGCCATAGAAACCTATAAATTGCGCCTGTTGCCATACTTGAATCTGCTTAAACTGTGGCCTGAGCTGGCATGGGGCTACCCTGACAGGTTTAAATTAACACAGAGATCATAGGTCAGCAAGGCAAGTGTAGTTTGTTCCGAGCCGTGTCCTTATTCCACATTAAAGTACAATTAGATGGTGATAGCTTGATGCCGAGCCGCACTTTGACCTCATATATAAAATATGAAATATGAGATGAGTTCGGGATAAAACAGGTCATAAAATCTGGAATGAAACACCAAAGACCTCAAAACAAAGCATACTTAATGAAAGGAGGTCTGATATTTGCAAAGACCTTATGAAATGTTGCAAAACCATAATTTATGAAGCCTTTTCATCATAACAGATTATGTTTCCAGTATTATACCCTGAACAAGCTAACAAAAGATAGTCAGAAGAAGCAGCTAGGCCAAGCAGAGGTTCTGTAAACCTTAAAGACCTGAACTGGAAAGTTGGCTGCTTCCTGTTGCTGCTTGCATCTTTGGAAGGTGCTCGGAGATTATGCTTTCTCAGCCGAGTTTTCTCAGCCAAAGATAATGGTTTTCTCCATTGGGTTGGCTCTCATATGGTCTAGCTTTTAGGCAATGCCTGTTGCACATACAGAGCAGGGCTTTCTGTGTGTCCTACTTGGTATCCAGATGCATCGTTGTCAGGGGGCTTGCAGAAATAATAGTAGCAAATGGCATAAACTCATACTGCATGGACTTAAGTTTACTGCATGGACTCTGTCTGGTGAGTACAAGGGGGTTCTTCCATGTTCTTGGCAGATTGTTTACTACTTACATTCTTTGGCCTTCAGTTAGCCTTTCAGAGAAAAATTGTTGCACAGCTGCAGCTCTTCCTCCTTCTTTTCAGGTTGTATCTATGCGACTTAGCATGGTTGATCTTTCATGCTACAGCCTTGAGGAAGTACCTGAGCACCTCTTCTACAGTCAAGACATCATCTACCTCAACCTACGACACAATTTTATGAGATCGAGTGGAGCAGGGAGTCTTGACTCTCTTTGCAGGTCTGCAAAGAATTGTTTTTCTTCTACATTTGGAGTTCTTGACATGTGCATCCAGGGATGAAGAAGAGGGGAAGCATACTACCCATTCTCGTGGAATGGTAAAAGGGTTGATCTTCAGGAAGCTCTAACAAATCAGGGGGCTGGAAAGCAGAACTGAACAGCACAGGCAGGCACAAGCTTCCAGCAATTTACAGTATTCCATTAACTCCCTTCCATAGATGTTCTGTGCTAACTTTGATCTGAGATGAGCCTTGTGGAGCGATATGCCATTTGTATGGACAAGATGCCATAGTAATATAAAGCTGCTTGGTAAACAGAGAATATCTTGTGTTATAAAACATGAGGGGAAGCGTAGTGCTGCTGTTGTGGGTAAGCGTTTGTAGGAAGAAGTGCAGATCTGAAAAATCTTGTTTTGTTAAGTTCTTGCTGTGCGCTTGGAATTGGCAGAGGGCCTCTGAGACTCCAGCTTTGCTTTGGGAACTTGTAATGATGTACTTACAAGAGAGTAGCAGTTGTGTGGTGGTATGGAAGCATGATGCGGTCATCTTACCTAAGTGAAGGAGTCTTACAAAAATATTTTTACATTAATTCCTGAAAACCATAAAAATCTAGAGGAAGGTTGTTGATATCTACTCTAGCCGTGCTAAAAAGAATTCAAGGAGTGGCTCTATGAATTTCGAAAGCCATTGGAAAGCCCTGGTAGTATTGTCAAATGGCTCTGTTTGGAACACATTATGCCTTAAGAAAAATGTATTTGGAGAAACTTTGCAAAACTGCAGTTTTTTGTTTTGGTTTGGGTTTTTTTTTTTGTTGTGGTTTTGTTTTGGTTTTGTCTAAGGGCCTATTACCAGGTTATTTCATTTTTCTTCCTACAGACTAATAACATACCTAGGTATCCATGAGGGTATACAGGGAAAAAAAATTGCTCACACGGTGGAATTCTTTGCAGTTCCATTGAGAGCCAGAGTCTAGTCTGGTTTTGTTTTAATTCCGAACTTGTTTAAATGTTTTCTAACTGCTAAATTGTAATAGATTCTGTTATTGGAAAAGCTACTTAAATTAATTCAAGGTTTTGCTTTCTGCTTCTCTCTTCAAATACGATGTCGAAATATGATGTCGAAAACCGTATCAGAACTCTGTTTTCTAAAATGCGGTATCCTTGGTTCACAGGATCAGCAAAGGGGCTTGACGTTTCTTTTGACCTTGCATGTAGTCAACAAGAGATCTGACATGTCAGAATCTCGACTCTTTTCCTGACAGTGACTATGTCTGATGAAGTTGAAATCCTCAAACAAACAAAAGCCATAAAAGAAGCCCTCACTTCACACAGTCTTGAATCAACAGGTAGCATTAGGTAGCCCACATCAGGCTGCTCATTGCCTTTTGAAAAGATTTTCTTTCTGAGGTTTTTAGGATGTTTTATCAGGTCACAGCCCCAAATGAAGAAACTTGCTCACTTGTAGTAGGTGTTACCAGTGCCTAGAGACTGACAATTCCGAACAGCAGAATTTTTTGCAATGATCTGATCTCTTCCTATGAGGAAATCTTTGAAGCTCTAGGAGTCTAATTAGCTGTAACTATAATAACAGAATAAAAACAATTAACTGAAAGGGAAGTATTAAGCAAAGTAAATTAAATAACCACACCTGTTTTGTTACATCTTCTGGCTTATTCTTTATGTAGTGTACTACCTTTCAAGTAAGTATCTCCCTTTTCTGGAAAACATTATCAAGTCTGATCTTTGTTGATAAGTGTGTGTGTGTATACATATGCATGTCTATTATCACCATTATAGCCGGTTGATACAGACTTGTACTGGGATGTTTTGGCAGCAGAGCAGGATGTTGTGTTAAATTGGGCATATTTCAGGCCAGCACATTAGAGCTGCTGAACAGAGAACGGTCATCCCATTGAGGATTTGTTGCTGTGTTTCCATACCTCTTTGCTGTAATCTCAATGTGCCCTGTGAGAGCACAGACCAAAACTTGAGGAGCTGTAACGATTGATAATTGTATTTCCTACAATATGTGGTTCACGTATACAACATGAACAAGAGTTGGGTTTGCATTCCCTGCTGCTTGAGAATGCTGGAGCAAAGGAGGAGGAACAGAAGGGGGACTCAGAAGGCTTTTGAGTATTGTCCTCCCCCTTGAATATGACAGTCTGCTCAAGGAGTCTCAGACCAAGCTGTGTCGTGTACCAGTTTCCCTCCAGCTTTTGGAAACTTCTATGCCCTTTCTGTGTTTTCTTTGATATTGTTGCAGAGGGATGAATTGTCAAAATTGATTAAGCAGTAGCGTTCAATGCCACACCTCTTGGGGCAGCTTCTCACCACACTCTGCTAATGACAGAGAAAGGGCTGCTTGATGTTAAGGACAGGTGCCATAGAAAAAGCCATTGTAGAACTTCAGAGAAAGCAGTTTCATTAAAGCGTTTTCTGATTCCAAAACCTGAGAACTGTCATCTGTCCTAAATCTCTTAAAGTTGAACCAGTTAATGAGAAAGTTCGAATCTCTAGGCTTATCCTTATTGTTTCCTTCTTTTCCATTATTGTTGCGAAGTTATCTCTAGAAGTTTCTGATTTTTGTATCATCGTTAGATCTTTGCATCGTACAATACGTTTCCCTTAGAAAGGCTGTTACCAATACAGCATCTTTCTCTTTGGTTTTCAGTTGCATTACAAGAGGGACTGTTTGTGGCTGCAGCAAACATATACATAAGGGCATAAGCATTTTATGACAGGGTTCTTTCTCAAAGCAGATAACCCATGTCCAAGTTTCAGATACGCTCCCTCTTCAAACACACACACACACACACACACCCCGCCCCAAGATTGTAAGGCAAAATGGAGAAGTATAATGGATAGTTCCTACACAGATCATTCCAGGTACTCTGAATCTGAAAACAGAGTTGCTATAAAGAAGAGAAAATTTCAAAACCTTTCAGTCTTATACTTCAAGACATCTCAAGCTAGCAGTGATATTTGCCCTCAAGCTACTTAACCTTGGTTTTGTTACCGGTATTAAAACATTTGCTTCAAAATAAGAGCTACTCACCGTTGTCTAACAAAAAGTGTGGTAGGTGGAGCAGATGAATGAACTATGTTTCCAAGAAGTACTTCTCTGGTACGTTACATTGGATTGACAGTTGTCTCGTAAAAGTATGATACTAATTTCCCCACTGAATTAATTTCTGACATTCCAGTTTGGGTTGGGGAGGTTATTACTTGGGAAAAAATACTTTTTCCTGTAGAAGGACGTAGGAACTCTTTAAGAAGAACCTCTTGCATATTACCCTAGCCCGTGCTTGATTTCTTCTCTCTATTTGGACCTAGCACAGTGATGGAAAGAGCTGGAACAGGTGACCATCTGTTAAGCACAGGTGGGACCGTAGTGACCGTGAGGGCTGTCAGTGCTTACATGGCTGTACCTATGGCACAGTCTGCCAAGCAAGTGGGACTTTAGAAGTGGAATCTCTTCCAGGGACCTCTGGGCACAGGTCTTGGGGCTTCCCAGCACTGTGTCAGCGCTTTCCTGCTTTTCCCTTTTGCAGCTCTGCTAGGCCTTCTCTTGTGCTTAGCTTGAAAAGGGTGCTCTCCTCTTCTGTTTTACTCTCAGAATAGTTTCAGTTAATGTTTTCAGCTCCTGTTTTCCCAAGCTGCATAATTATTTAGACTAACGGTCTACAATTCCTCGAAGGTAAATTTTTTGAAGTGTGACCCCTTTTCCGCTCTTTCATTTCTGGTGCATAATAAAGTTAGCAGAACCAAGCAGTGACCTTGGTTTCAGTGGGAGTAAGTATAGGCAAGAGCCTTTCTGCATACCATTCGTACTGTTACTCCAGCAATAACTATAAACATTGAGCCTTATCACTCCTAGAAGCAGACACTGTCTGAAAAACATGCTGTTAGTTTCAGAGAGTGCAGTCTTTTGGAAGAGGGTTAACTAAAAAATAAAATTACTAAAACCAAAATTGCTTCTGTCCTAGCTCAAACTAGGACAACTGAGTATTTTTAGTCTTCTTAATCTTAGTCACTAGGAGGAAGCCTGTTAGGAACGGCAGAAGGTTGCTATTGGTTTCTGCAGTAAAACCGTGGTATTTGATCACTTTCAGCATTACCACTGAGATACAAAAATATCAGTGACTTAAAACCAAATTTGTGCAGAAACTCCCATAATGAGCTAGCTGACTGTATTGGCAGCATACAAAGACTTAAAAATTCTTTATGACTGTTTTTGTATGTTTTTGCTTTGAGAGCATGGAGGTTTGTGAATTAACTAGTATTCTTGCCGATAGGTTTTCTCAGTTGAAGAGCCTGAACCTGTCTCATAATAGACTGGGAGAGTTTCCTGTATCACTGTGCGAGATCTCTACTCTGACAGAGCTTAATATTTCCTGTAATGGACTTCATTACTTACCAAGCGAGATTGGCAAACTGTTGAAGTGAGTATATTGGTTTTATCTGTTGTCATAAACATCCTTGGTGCTTCAGCTGAGCACAGCTGATGAAGGTGCTATTTAATGGCAGTATGAGACCTGGGGCAGCGTGTTTTGCCTATGAAAACTGAATGATGAATTGGACTCCAGCAGCAGGCGTCCAATAAGGTTTGTTTTTCCTTGGAAGTGAAGATAGCACAGTATGTTTATACAGTTACCATTTTAAGTCATGGTTATATAGCAAGTTATCATTCATCATTTGTGACTTCCTGCCTATTCTACTACCTATGTGAGATATATTAGTGTAAATCCGTTTTCTAATAGAGGAGATTAATGCATTTTGCCTATTTTGGAGTGGCCCAGGAAGACACTTAACACTCAGTTATGGTGCCTTGAATCACGGGCACCACCCTGCTGAACTAGAGTAAACGTGAACGCTCCTAAGCATATTAATATACTCTTACTATAAGTTTAGTAAACTTGAAGCTTTTTATTTTCTCTGTGGGGTGTGCATTTTGGTGGGGGGATGTTTGTTTTTACTTTGAGGTGACCTGTATGATTTCTTGTGGGTTTATATCCAGTTTTTGTGTAAATTTGAATGCATCTTGCTCTCTTTGCATCTGCTGCCGTCTTGCGTTCCCTTGCCTGCTTTCTTGTTATTTCCTTCCTACATTCTGTTCTAATTTTTTTTTAAACTACTGTTATGGTGCTGCCTTATTGAATAAACACAAATATTCTTACGTTTACGTAAAAACGTGTAAGAATTTCTAAAGATCATGCTGTCAGGGACATTTCCAGAAGCTGCAGATTAGCACAGTGAAACATGTACGGAGATCAGCTAGGCTTCGTAGAACTAGGGTTCAAATTCTAGAAGTATGCCTCTCAAATTCTGAGGCGTAGCCTGTGGACCTTAAGTATACAAGCAAGAGCACACTGGTTATATTGCTGCAGTATTCCTAAGTGTCTTTACACAAAGGGGTGGCAGATTTCTTAACTGTATGCAGGTTTAAAGTGTAAGGGTACCTTATAGGACGAAAGACAATCTCAGGTGCAATTCCTTAATCACTACTACTGAAACTTTAGAGCTGCTCATTTAGAAAAGATGAGGAAACGTGTAGATGAAGCATTGTCTGAAGACAATTGTATTATTTCTCAAGTAAGTTAATGCGCAGTTTTCTGCAGCTGCAGAAGGGTGTGACTTTTTGAATTTCTGTTTATTTTTTATATTTAATATTTTCCATACTGATGCAGTTTCTATTAAAGTTTTAATTTGTTCTATAAAACTTTTCTGTGGTAACTTCTCACAGAGGTCCAGTGATTTTTGTCAGCAGTAGTATGTTTTGATAGCTTTCTACAGAATTGGTTGCTTTTTGTGTTAGAAAGAGGATTTTAACATGGAAATACTTGGGCAATCCCCTCTGAAATTTTTGTCTTAACAGTGTTTGCTGTAGTAAAAACCTTCTCCATTTTCCCCACTAGCTTCCCCACTAGCTACCCAGCATAAATGTGTAAGCTTAGGTAAATTTAATTGCAAGACTGTTACTGCATTTGTTTAGGTAAACATAGGTATTGAGCTATTGGTTCATTGTGACCTGCTCTTGCTCCAGCTTATGTCTTTAAAAAAGGAGTTTGTGCAGCTGCACTGGATGTGAGCAAGTCATTCCAGAGCAATCTTTTAGCCATATGCAAACTGTGAGCTGTATGCAGGCTTACAGTTTTCAGAGGTTTACAACTTAGTTATGGACCCAGTCATCTTCATGACCTCTTGAGCCCTTATTTATAAGAACTTTATATGGCCCCAGATTGCATTTCTACCACCACTAAACACCGTTGAGGAAGTTTTTTGCTGGAACATAATCGTGATGAGGGAATTGTGTTTTGGGAGTTTGAGTTTCAAAAGCCGTGCAAACTTTAAAACAATCCGTCTGGCAACAGAAAGCCACTCTGTTCTTTTCTGAGTGTCTGAAAGGACAAGTAGGATATTAAAATCTGTTACCAGTGCATTAGTGTGAAAGGAATTGTGTTTAAACTGTGCCATAAGGGCCACAGGTGTGAATAAGTGCCATAATAGTGATACGAGATTCCAGCGATTGGATGATGAAGGTGCAGTTGATTTTTTATTGTTTCTTATGAGACAGGTCTGTAACTGTTACTGCTGTCGTTTTTGGTTTTAGTTTGTGATAGGCCTTTTAAAGGTTGTCCAGTGTGCCAAGTGAGGAGTTCTTAATTTGTAGAAAACCAAGTGATAAGTAAATACTTTCATTTACAACATAAGTACTGATTTGTGTTTTGTTTGTGTTAACTTGCAGTCTTTGGCACAACCGGAAGTTTACCTCCAAAATAATTCAGGAGCTATTTGGTATTGCATACATGCAGTTCCGAGCCTATTATGTGCATAATAGAAGTACTCCAGTAATTTTATGTGTATAAGAATAAAATCAGCTGTTAGGTACCTTTAAAAAATAACCACGCTGAGACCGGCTAGCTATATGAGGAAATTCACTGAAAATGCTAAATACTATGTTCAGTGAATTATTTTCTTCTTCACTGCCGCAGTCTCCAGACCTTCTGGCTTGATGGGAATTTCCTGACGTCCTTACCAGAAGAACTGGGGAGTCTGCAACAGCTCAGCTGTCTCGGGCTTTCCTTCAACAACTTCCGTGAACTGCCAGCAATTTGCGAGAAACTCATCATCTTGGACAAACTAGCCCTGGCAGGGAACTTGGTAGAGACCTTGGACCTTGCAGTGCTGAGCCGTATGAGTCACATCAAAAGTGTGGACCTGAGGTGAGGGGGGGAAACTTGGATACGTATATAAACCAGATTGCTACTTCCCATTTACAGCAGAGGAGCTGTGTGACTTCCAGTACATTTTGCAGTAAATCAGGTGTATTTTTTTTCTCTTACTGATTCTTCAGCTTTTAGGGTGTTCTGTCTCTGAGAGTGTGCAGAATTCACTTGGGGAAAGAAGGTCAACTGAGCAATCCCTGAAGCCGCTGAATGTGACTCAGTCCTCTAGTTTCCTCTTTTGATATGCTGTTACCATAAGCTTCGGTAGCTCTTCGATCTCTCCTATGCTTTCTGCCTTCTCCCTCCTCTTCCCCTCCCCAAGAGATGTCAT
The DNA here is from genome assembly GCA_013398225.1 of Steatornis caripensis. Lineage (NCBI taxonomy): Eukaryota > Metazoa > Chordata > Aves > Caprimulgiformes > Steatornithidae > Steatornis > Steatornis caripensis. The sequence continues at coordinate 285,583 of VZSC01019443.1, forward strand.
CCTGATTTTTTCAGACTGCCAACTGCAGAGCTCTCGGAAAGGGACAAAGAACTTTTTGTCTGTGGCAAGGCAGTCTAGTGTCTAGTCTCTGCATTAGCTTCCTGTGTCAGTGCAAAGTAACTGTCCCTTGGCCTGGCTTCTGATTTCTACACTGGTCTTCAGAATCTCTTAAACATTGGGGAATGTGTAAGATGGTTTCAAATAGCAGAGCAGACAGAGGAAATGTTCTCCTTTGTGTTCACTGTCTGAAACCCACCATTGCTCCTCACGCATTTCACTGTGCTCACCTTTGGCATTAGGCTTCAACAGAACTCTTCCTTTCCTCTTCTTTCTTCTCTCTTCTTACTGATGTCCAGTGTTCAGTGTCCTATTTTCTGACTCTGTAACTCTTATCTCTGAGTGTTTAGGCTGAACAATCTGAAGAGAGCAGCAGCTGACACTCCGGAGGGAAATAAATCTGTGACTTACATGGATTTACGAGACAATCAGATGACAGATCTGGATCTGAGCTCCTTGGGCAGCCTGGAGCAGCTGCACTGCGAGCGGAATAAGCTGAAAGAGTTGACACTGAGTGGCTTCTCCCTTCGGGCCCTCTATGCCAACAGCAACTGTACGTCTCTTGACCTTCTTCACCTGCCTTCTTCCTTCGAGCCCAGGGAACAAAGGACAACAGCCTTTTGCCCTCACTGTCACAAAAAAATAGTTTCGCTGATGTTACAGTAGTGAGACCATATGTGATGGGTCTTCTGGGGTCAGCTCCTAGGGATCACATATGCATGTGTGTGTGCAGGCTGTGTAACAGGGGGAGGCTGTGGTGTTGGGTTACTGTCCAAGGAATTCATCTTCCAGCGACGTCTGTTTGGGAGTCCACAAATAAAAGTACGGCTTCCCCTTGTTCTGGTGCCCCACGGGGCAGATGGAGAAGTGGGAGAGTGAACAGCTGTAGTGCCGTATGGCAGATGTTTGAAGTGTGAACTCTGTCTTGGGAAGGATGAGTAGAGACCTTGAGTATCCATGAAGTAAGACTATGAGTCTCACTTGCTAGCTAGTCTGTCTGCTTGTCTGTGCTGTTTTCCCTCTGAAGCTCTGCAATCATAATTATTTGCTTTACTTCATCAGGTCTGACAGCTGTCAATATTTATCCAGTTCCTGGTCAACTGACATGTCTAGAACTCTCTCAGTAAGTGACTATACACCACAGAATATAAAGCAAGTATCTGGACACCTTTGCTGTTTTTTGCAGAAATTTTCCGGAGCTTTTAAGCTTTTGAAAGAGTTGAGAGCAATTGAGGGAAGGCACTCCATCTTCACAATAGAACTGGAAGGCCCAGCACTGAAGAATGATGAAGGTTTCCCAGACCAGAAGCCCCTCTGAACCAGTATGACCTGTCTAGGTGATTGGCTGTCCTTCAGCTATAGGCTGTAATCAGCAAAAAAAGCCAAGCAGGGACCACTGAACTTGTGGCAGCTTACTGGGCTGAGTGGTGGGAATCTGTGGAGCACACATTTAGAGTAGCTGCCAGTGATCTCTGCTGTTGGCTTCATTGCCTATATCTGCACCTAAAGCGGCATTGTGAGACCTGTAAGACAGGATGTGTAGAGGACCTGGTCACCATTTGCTTCAGTTCTGGGTTGAAGCACAACGGCAGGATAGCATAGGGGGGCCTGTTCTGCTGACATCAGTGCTGTAAACAAAAAGCCCGATCGTCAGAGCCTTGCATCGGTACTTTCCACCAATCATGCACCAGCTCAATTTGCATTACACGGCTAGCCGTGAGATGTGTCCCATGTGACTAGCTGAGATACTGTTGTTCATATTCTGCCTACTGTGTTTGGTTTGGCTGTGGCTAATGTCATGCAGTATTCAAACAGGGTATGTTCCGTCTGGAGTGCTGGTGTCTAGCTTTTCTCCTTTGCTTTTCTCAGCAATCAGTTGCAGTGTGTCCCAGACTGGGCCTGTGAAGCAAAGAAACTGGAAGTTTTGGATGTGAGCTACAACCTCCTTGTGGAGCTTCCATCAAGGTCAGCAAACCTTCTTCTTATACAGAGCTGAGCTTTCCTCTATGGTGAGCTGACTGGGGAGAGAGAAGCGGTGCTATTCCAGTTGCTTGATTCCTTGTTGTGCACAGATACAATCCACTTACTTTCTCTGTGCAGTGTCTAAAATACTCTGTTCGAATGTTTGAAAGAACTGACCTCCAAATCAGCCTCTTGAATAACAGGGGCCAGGTAATTTCATCGTGTGCTTCTGACTTCTGCTGCAGCTGTTTGCACCTCAGGTAGAACACACTGCTGTGGCTTCCTTGTGTTACCATAGTGTATCTGAACACGGGTCGTAGGTGAGGCTCTAATATGCCTTGCATTGCCCTGCAGAGATTTCATCTGTTACCTTTCACAAAGAGATATGACAGAGAAACAGTATAGCTGATCTCAAAGGTAGTTTTCACAATACTTCATCAACCAGCTCCTTTCTCCCTGTTTCACTTTCAGTTTCTGCAGAAATGTGGTAAAGGGGAGCCAAGAACTAATATAATTTTGCAGATATTTATAATGACTTCCCCCAGGTACCAGGGATGTCACGTGAAGAAGGAAAACACAAATGTTCTTAGCCTAACAAGTGTTTAGTGGGAATGTGATTGTAATGAATGAGACACGGTGTCTAGGGTAAGCTATATTGCAGTTGAACGCAGGGGTGGATTACAGTCAAGAAATGCAGAGAGCAGGTTGAAGCAGTTAAAGCAACAGGCATAGGAAATGATCTTAGCAGTGACATTCAAATGGTTGCCGGAGACAAGACTATATACATCAAAAGCAAGAAAAGGATGTAGCAAGGATGTGATAAAGAGAACTTAAAAAATAATTCTAGCCATGCCAGTGGGTGAAAAGGACCAAATTTTAAGTATGTTACGCAAAAAGAACCTGCAGAATTCAGACACAGAAATACGTATTCTAAAAAGAAGCATTTTTAAAGATTCCTAAGGGCTGGAGTTTACTGTGTCCGTAGGGGATCTCTTCCAGTTTATGTTTGTCATCAACACTGTAAGTATGTCTTGTGCACAGTTAGAACTTCGCCAGCATTTACTTCCGGCCATTGATCAGGTTAATCCAGCAGACTGAAGCTTAGCCTCACATAAGGGGATATAGTTCAGCATGAAGTTGTCTTTTACACTCAGTTATCTGAAAACAGAATTGTATCAGTGGTGTGTGACAGTGTTGAGTGGAGATACCCAGGTCAGCTCGAATAAGGATATTGGTGTATCTGCATTTGAATGGCTTTTTTTCCCAGTATAATTAGCTTTTAGAAGCCACAGCATACAGAAAGAAGCAGAATTAATTGGCCTGCATGGAGCAGTGCACTAATGCAGCTTCAGCATTTCATGCTTCAAAGCTGTTCCGTACAGGGCTCTTGGAATATAGTCCCCAGTTATCACCTTACCCAAATGGGCATGGTGGTTCTAGGCTATGTTCAGATATCCTTTCTCAAAATTCCTGCAAGCAATTCTCTGCACTTCATGGGGATAGAGGCCTTTTCCTTCAGTAAGCACTCAATTCTGGAGAATGTGACAACAGCCTCAGAAGTAATACAGGAGTGCTCAGCAGCCTGTTAAACCTCTGAATTTAAGTTGGCTCAGGGGAAACGCTTCTTTCTGCCTACAAGTGAAAACAGACATTTAAATCCATCCTTTGTGATTTTTCGCTTTTTGTCTGCCTGAGGGAATGCTAGGCATATGCACACAGACAGGCTTGTATTACAAGTTACTGATCTGCAATAGTGTAGGGGGAAATGCAGGTACACTTCCAAGCTTTCAGAGCGACTGAGGCACCTTACCATGTGTGTTCTTCTGCTTTGTCATTGTTTACATTTTATGGATCAGTGTATTTTAAGTCTTCTATGCTGTACAGTCAAATTATAACGGATTAAATACTACCTTTTCCCACTCTGTGGATGTGAAGAGGCGTGAACCAAACTTTACGTAGAAAACCCTGTGTCGTTCTAGGATCCTCAGGACCCTGAGCCTTCGGAAGTTGATGGTGGGGCACAATCGTCTGCAGAGCCTTCCACCTCTTCTAGAACACATTCCACTGGAAGTGCTGGACCTTCAGCACAACCTGTTGACTAAACTCCCCGAGATGCTGTTTGTCAAGGCTCTGAAGTGAGTGGCAATACCAAGCATCTTTTGTCTGCATCAGCCTTTGGAGCTGTAAAGGCCGATAGTGGCATCTGTGTGACTGTCCTTGCCAGGTGCCATTTGCATAAGAGATAATGAGGCATGCACTTTATGAGGAGGTAATTCAAGTGCAGTCATCAAGGTGATCTGAGGGAATCGGTCCATGTTACTGTTCAAGTACAAGTACAGGAAAACAAAGGCTTGCCTAACCCAACAGCCAACCAAGAATTAGCTTCAGTTACAACTGTTTTTAGGATTGTTTTACTGCCTGAAGAGCTTTGTCTTTAAAAGTAGCACGTAAATTCAGGTGCAAAGGAGAGAAGCCATACAGATTTTCAGATATTGCAGCAGAAAGTACATCAGGTCATTGGAGAACAGTGAGCGAGACCCTTACAAATGAACAATGCTTCAGAACTGTCTATTCAGACATGAGTCAACTGTTCTTTTAAAGACTCTGAGTAAGAGTTTATGTAGTTTGCTTCACCGGTATTACCCACTCCCTCCACAAGCTCTTCAGTACTCACTGTTTACTCTAAAATGCCGTGTGCATCCACAGTGCTGTATAGCCAATATAGTTATTAATAGGCTCATATATCTTAATGTGAATAGGGATGTTAAACTGTGGCGTCTGGCCTCCTGTCTAATGCCGTTGCTCTGTCCACACTGGCTTTTGTGTAGCTCCTTTTCCTGCTGTTAGTGCAGTGGTTTAGATGATGTGAAGTCTGATTTTTGCACTTGCTGTGGTTAGCCTCAGGTACCTGAACGCATCTGCAAACATCCTGGAGTCCTTGCCCTCTGCATGTACAGGGGAGAAGAGTCTGAGCATGCTGCAGCTGCTTTACTTGACCAATAACAACCTCACAGATCAATGCATCCCTGTCTTGGTGGGACACCCAAGCCTACGGATCCTGCATCTGGCAAACAACAACCTACAGACTTTCCCCGCAAGGTAAGTAAGTAAAGCTGGTGGGCAAGGTAGTGTTCACCAGGAGGATGTTGCCTGCCTTCCTGCAATTGTGTGTAAATCAGTGTCAAAGCAAGATACTGTCCCTGTGGCTTGATGACAAAAGTCATCAAAAAAAAAAAAGACTGGCCCAGGGTATTGCTGGCTGCAGTGGTTCCTGTCCTAGTTGGGGGAGTGGGGGTGGGGGGCGTGGGAGGGGCAGTATTTCTTCACAACTTCTGTGCTACTGGCATGCAGTTTGCTGTGCTGCCTTTTTTCACTTTTCAGTCTTGCCAGAAGACTCTCAGTCAGACTTGTTTGACAGCTGCTGCCCAATGCAGGTCATACAATTTCATCCATTGATTCGTGCACCAGGCTTACAGTTTTGAGTTGAAACAGAGATAAATCTATGTACAGCATAGAAGCTCGAGAGGCTGGAGGCTCCCATGTGTTCTTACTAAGTTATTCCAGTTAGTTTCAGTTATGTAAGCCTGCATGTTATTTTTCAGTGAGAATTATTTAGCTGCTTCTTTTTACCAGTATATCATGTTGTCTTTCTAGTATGAAAACTACATAGTATCAGATTTTTTTTTTGTGGTGCAGTTGACTGGCTAGAGGGAAGGAATGTCATCTGGAGGGACCTTGACAGGCTTGAGGAGTGGGTCCATGTGAACGTCATGAGGTTCAGCAAGGCCAAGTGAAAGCTCCTGCACCTGGGTCAGGGCAATCCCCACTACCAGTACAGCCTGGAGGATGAAGGGATTGAGAGCAGCCAAGCGGCGAAGGACTTGGGGATACTGGTGCGTGAAAAATTGGACGTGAGCTAGCAATGTGCACTCACAGCCCAGAAAGCCAACTGTATCCCGGGCTGCATCAGAAGATGTGTGGCCGGCAGGTGGAGGGAAGGCATTCTGCCCCTCTACTCTGCTCTCCTGAAGCCGCACCCGGAGCACTGTGCCTAGCTCTGGGGTCTCCAGTACAAGAAAGAGGCGGGCATGCTAAGAGTGGGTCCAGAGGCGCCACGGCAACGGTCTGGTGGCTGGAACACCTCTCCTATGAAGAAAGGCTGGGGGAGCTGGGGTGGTTCAGCCTGGAGGAGGGAAGGCTCCAGAAGACCTCCTTGCAGCCTGTCAGTATACAAAGGGGGCTTACAAGAAAGCTGCCGAGAAGCTTTTAACAAGGCCTGTAGCGACAGCACAAGGGGCAAGGGTTTTACACTGAAAGAGGGTAGCTTTAGAGCGGACATAAGGACGAAATGCTTCATGATGAGCGTGGCGAGACACTGGCACAGGTTGCCCAGAGAAGCTGTGCGTGCCCCATCCCTGGAAGCGTTCAAGGTCAGGGTGGATGGGGCTTTGAGCAACCTGGTCTCGTGAAAGATGATGGCCCTGCCCGCAGCCGGGGGTTGGTCTAGAGGATCTTCGGAGGTCCCTTCCAACCCAAACCATTCTGTGATTCTAAGATTTTCCAAGCGTAGCTTAAGAAATACTTAGCTGTCTATGCATAATAATAAAGATACTCGGCCTTTTTAGTTTCTTAGTATGCAGGGAGGGTTCCTCTGAACCCTTTTCAAATTCTCAATGGTTTTGTGGCAGAACTTGGACACTGCTCTACTGAAAATCATAAGCAGATAATGTTGTTTGTGAGCATCTGTTTGAGTCCCCTTTTAGTGACATCTTTATACACTGTTCTGTTCTGAGTACCTGTTCATCTGATTCAGCCTTTTTCAGACGCAATCTCTGAGGATTGTTTTCCTCTCTAATTGTGAATTGTATAAGTTCCCATGTGCGTAACATTACTTAGCTAATTTAAATCACCTGCTCTTAAGGTAAGTTTACGTTACCAAAATAGTTCATAGTACTATATGTTGAAACTGAGATTCCACCATGTTTTTTATCTGCAAATTTTACTGGGTATAAGTTGATGAGCGTGCATGTGTTTTTCTTATTAATCACTGATCTATCAACTGTTACTGAATCAAAAGTGGCTCCCCACAGAACCCTACTAGAAGGACTTACACTGAATTCTTAATTCATTGTTACTTTTCAGTATCTTCTGCAATCCAGTTTTGGTGTATCAAATATATTTTCTTTGGAATATAATAGAGAGCTACTGGTACACTGGTAGACTTCTGTGTCAGCTTAATTTGTAGTCTCATAAAAACCAGCAAATTGTTACATTAGCACAAAAATCTAAGGGGTTTTTTGTATTAATTAGGTCAGCATAATTAATTCGATATTGATTGCGTCTGTGCAGGCTTTGCCATGATTCTTCCCGGTACTGTCAGGCTAAACAACCACTTTCACGTAAATATGTTTATTCTTACAAAGCACACTGACACAGCTTAAATTTTTTTGCCAGTTCTAAAATTAAGACACTACAATCTTCTGCTTTAGTGCTTTAGACATCAGGGGTGAAGGGATTTGTCTGTTGTATAAATCCAAGCCAAGCTTGGGGTCCTTGAGCTCTTAGTAGAGCATCTCTTAGGATTCTTGGTCGCCTATCAATAAATTAGAAAAGGGGCAGTGACTGTAGATACCTTATCTGCAGATTCAGAAATTGACAAGTTCTTGCCTATAAGTATTCTTTTGTTTTGCTTTCAGCAAACTCAGTAAGCTGGAGCACTTGGAAGAGCTGAACCTGAGTGGCAACAAACTGAAAACGATTCCCACAACAGTAGCAAACTGCAAGCTACTTCATACACTTATTGCACACTCTAATGAAATCAGCATCTTTCCAGAGATCCTGCATTTGCCCCGTATTCAGGTATTCTTATGGAGAAGGTAAAGAGGTATCAGGGGAAAGTTTGGATTGGAGAATGAAGAGTAACTGCTAGGAGAGGAACTGGAGATCCCAGCATTTTGCTTGATCAACCTGAGAAGAGGGCACGGCATATGCATTCTAGATCTGTTGCCTTTCAGAGTTGAGCAAAGATGGCTCATCTCTCATTTGTCTTTACCATCTTTCTCTGACTTGGTGTGTTTCTGGTTTACCATTTGAGACAGTAGGGAGTTGTTTTGTAGATAGGCAGGTTTGTATACATAGGCCTTCTCCTATCTTTAGTGTGACCTATTCTTTCAGTATTGGAGTCCTGGCTATTGCAGGTTATAACTATTTGCTGCTTATAAATCGTTCTTCCACTGACATCCACAGGCCCATGTTCAAGACCTGTTTGTGGGATACAATCAGTAGTAGGGTCATACAATACTTGCAAGAAGCACTGGAGGAACTGATCACATGAGAGAACAGAGAATATTTTCTTTGTCATTGTAATTTTTTTGATGCTGCAGTTTGTGGACTTGAGCTGCAACGAGTTGACTGAAATCCTAATCCCCGAGGCACTGCCAGGTGCCTTGCAAGAGTTGGACCTGAGCGGAAACACAAACCTGGTGCTAGAACACAAGACACTGGACATCTTCAGGTAAGCAATGGAGATGCCAACCCAGCAGTGATCTGCACAGGGAAGGGTAACCCTTCCCAGGAGGGGAAATAGGATAGTAAAGTGTTTCTCACAGCACTGCATCATGTTACAGTGTTCCCTGCCTGAGGCAAGTGAAGCTTTCTGTCATGCAGGAAGGGGAAAGTCTGGGTCCAAATCATCAGAGCAAGCAAACAATTTCTCAGGTGGTATGAGGTTCTCCCAGCTGTCTCTGGCATAAGCAGCCAGACATCTCCAGAAGGCAAAGACCTTAAACTCCTCTGCTTGGTGCAGTTCTTCCCACTGTCTAAAACATCAAGACTGGACAAGGTCCTTTGGCTGTAAGCTGTTCAGTGGGGTCTAGGAGAGAATGACTTCTTGTTCTTCTCTCTCTGTAGTCACATTACCACACTGAAGATTGATGCTAAGCCCTCCCTCACAGCAGACTCAGCACTCACTTCTACCTTCTGGAATCATGGAGTAGCTGAGATGGCAGGCCAAAGAAATAAGTGAGTATTGTGGTCTGCTGGACGCTGACACTTTGTCTTCTTAGAGTGCTAGGTGGAGTGCACTACTAGGCACCCATGCAGACTTGTTTTGCTCAAGAGCTAATCCATCCCTCTTTCTCTGCAGATGTCTTGCTAAGTCCTGGCAACTCAAGCCTCCGCGTTGTCCTTTCCCTAGGTTTTCACACCCTGGGACGCTTGGACTTTGCTTCCCACCCTAGCAGAGATGCTTTTTCTTTCTCTTGCCAGCTGTGCCCATTGCCCTCCCCTGACTGTGGTTAAGGAGGGTTCAGGAGTTCCAAAAATAAACTGCAGCTGTACATCTCATGGGATAGTGAATGCAGGGACAGTGGCTTGCTGCCCTGTGAGAACAGCACTCATGGCAAGGTGCCTGATGACTGTGATTTTGGGGACCATGTAATCCTTTGAGATGTATTAATTCTGCTTGTATGCTTTTCTGACAGGCTGTGTGTGTCATCCCTGGCACTGGGGAGCTTCGCAGAGGGGTTAGAGGCTGTGTATGGCATGTTTGATGGTGACAAGAATGAGGAGCTGCCACGCTTGCTGCAGTGCACCATGGCCGATGTGCTCCTGGAGGAGGTACAACAGTCAGACACCATGTTCATGTCCAACACCTTCTTGGTCTCCCACAGGTAGGATAGTGAGCAAGCCGGTCCTGGTGGGACCTGCATAGGTATATCACTTAATGTGTTAGGTGGGGTGAGGCAGCCCTCCAGAATGCCTGTTGCTGGGGTCTGGAGCCTTTCTACACCTTCTCCTCCCAACAGGAAGCTGGGCATGGCTGGGCAGAAGCTGGGTTCCTCTGCCGTCCTTTGCTATATTCATCATGACGTGGCTGATCCAGCCAGCAACTTTTCTCTGACGGTGGCCAATGTGGGGACGTGCCAAGCCATTCTGTGCCGAAGTGGAAAACCACTGCCTCTTTCCAAAGTCTTTAGCCTTGAACAATGTTCAGAAGAAGCCAAGAGAGTCAAGGAGCAAAAAGCCATTATAACAGAGGTTGGTTTGAACCCTCTTCTCTTCAGCTTCCGTCCTCCCATAAAAGCTTGGTACAAATACATGAGCTATGCTGCCTGCACAATACTACAGATGAGAGGAGGGCATGAAGGCATTAGTGACTTGTCTGTTGCTTCCTGCTCTGCTTCTCTTGCTGATTAGCTATTCAGCTAACATGTTCCTGAAACACCCGTTATGGCCCGAGAACTACAGGTTCAGGATTCCAAGGATGGCTTGGGGAGAGAGGGAGGAAAGAAAATAGGTGTGGAGCTAAAGGAGCGGGGAGGTCCGCGATACTGTGCATGACTTCAGTGAGCATGGAGAGGAGCCACTGAAGAACAGAGCAGGGCCTGGGAAGTCATCTTGTCTCAAAACCCACAAAATATCTTTGGTGTTTCTTGAAAAGTATGACTCGAGTTACCTCTCTCTGGGTTTCTTCCATGTTTTACTCAGTGAAGGTACAGGATTAGTGACCCTTGAGACATGCAGAACATGGATATAAAGTATATTAGAGGTAAAAATTTTAATATAAAAATTGGTTTTATGCTAAAGTAGTAAAATGATTTCTGGAGAACTCTCTAGAAGTTAACTTTCTAAAAACTTGGAAATAACACGGAAGTTCCAAAGAACTCGAAAATACGTCATCAGTGAAGATCTGAGAAATCATTGCCAGTCATATTAGTTTTATGCTCAGTGGGTCTTTTAAAAAGTATGAGGTTGTTTGATAAAAGGGTTTCTGACAGCGATCATCTGTTAGTGCGTTACAGCTCTGCAAGGTGCTATATTCCATAGCATTCTGACTACAAATAACTGTGGAATCAGTGTAGCACATTTAGTGGTTTAAAAAACAGCTGATGAATGGCTTCTGAAAAATAAAAGTTAAATCATTGTCTAAGGAGACTTCTCTGCGTGTGTCCTCTGCTGGTTTTTAGTACTTAGCAGCAGTAGCAATGTTTAGCACCCAGAGGATACAGAAATTAAGAACACTGAAATTAAATTCAGAACGCTGGGGAAGCTGTGTACTCTGCATGCACTGACTTGGAAAAGGGACTGAGGGCTGTAGGCAGTTTTCTATCCAGCAGACCAGTGCCAGAGTGGCCAGGGGACTACCTAGCAGGAACAGGAAGGAGGTAATACCTCCAGGTTACAGCAGTAGTGCGAGATACCTAGTTGTTATTTTCTTCCTCCGGATGTAGTGTCCATGCTTCAGAATGCAGTTATATGTTAATAACGAGGGAAATAGTTCAGAAAATACACATAAATTATTTAATATCAGGATAATCTGCCTTGCAGTGAGAAAACAACAAGTCACTATCTTGTTCATAGTGGAAAAAACAAGTTTTGTGTAAGACTCATGAGTAAGATTCTCTGATCAATGTGCTGCAGGTAATCTAGCTGCACATTTCAGAGTAGTTTGCTACGATTCTTCAGAACGTGACAGAAAGCCTTGTGGGATAAAAGCGTGTTATTGCCAGTGTGGGCGATGGGCAGTTACTGTACCTGGTGGTCAGGTACAGCCTATGCTGTGGTTCCTGGAGCCAGATCCCTTTCTCCTGTAGCTATGCACTGCCATTTCCCAAGGCTGCAAAACCAGTATATAGGCAAGGGAAAGACTGCTCTCCAAGTCGTCTAATAGCAGATCTAACGCTATTGCTTTGTTTCTCTTGTCTGCAGGACAATAAAGTCAATGGTGTGACTTGCTGTACTCGGATGCTGGGCTGCACATACTTGCATCCTTGGATCCTGCCCAAACCACACGTCAATTCCATTCCACTGACTGTACAAGATGAGCTGCTGCTTCTAGGGAACAAAGCTCTCTGGGAACACCTTTCTTATACAGAGGCTGTCTCAGCTGTGCGCCATCTTCATGACCCACTAGCTGCTGCGAAGAAACTCTGCACTTTAGCCCAAAGCTATGGTTGCCAAGACAATGTAGGTGCAATGGTGGTGTGTCTGAACATCAGTGAGGACAGCTGCACGTGTGAGATGCATGGCCTCACTCTGCCAGGTCCTGGGGGATTTAGTTCTGCCACCACCAAGCCAGCAACACCCTCATCTAGCAGTGGAATTGCTTCAGAGTTCAGCAGTGAACTGTCTGCTTCTGAGGTTAGCAGTGAGGTGGGCTCTACTGCTTCAGATGAACACAATGTTGTTGGTCTTGATGGCGGTTTGCTACCACGACAAGAGCGACGTTGCAGCCTACATCCTGTGCCCCCGTCAGGCATCTTTCAGCGCCAACCTTCCAGTGCCACCTTCTCTAGCAACCAGTCTGACAATGGCCTGGATAGCGATGATGAGCAGCCTGTGGAAGGTGTGATGACAAATGGCAGTAAAGTGGAGGTAGAGGTGGACATCCACTGCTGTAAAGGAAAGGGCCTGGAGTTCGAACCTCCTGCTGCCTCTGAGTACAGCTCCTCTGCTCCAGGGCCAGAGGAAGACTCCGGGCTTGTCCTCGTCATTCGGAGACAGAACAGTGTAAACAGCAACACTGTGCAGAGGGGGATCAAGGAAAAATGTGAACTGCAAAAATCTCTTTCCACATGCTGTCTCTATGGAAAGAAGCTTTCCAATGGCTCCATAGTGCCCTTGGAGGAGAGCCTCAACCTCATTGAAGTAGCAACAGAGGCACCCAAGAAGAAGACTGGCTATTTTGCTGCTCCATCCCAGGTGGAGCCAGAGGATCAATTTGTGGTGCCACCTGATCTGGAGGAGGAAGTGAAGGAACAAATGAAGCAGCACCAGGAGAATGGAGCCGATCAGGAAAAGAAAGAGGAACATGCAGCAGCTCTGCCAGAGGAGTTTGACACAGCTTTGTAACCCTAGAAGTACTGCTCCCACATAGTCTGTCCCAGGAAGCTTTGTCCCGTAAGGGCTGTTTTGCCCTCCAAGGGGAGCTGGGATCTGCAAGGAATACAGGCATCTGCTGCTTCCTTAATGGAGTCGAGGAAGAATTGGGAGTGCCAAGGTCTGGGCTGTCCACTTTTCACTGTAGAGTCTCAGCTGTTCTATAAGCACTCAGACCAGCAGCTGAGCTTTGTGCTAGAGACTGTCTGGAAATTGTGCAAGCACTAGGAAGAAGGCAGGTGTTCCAACACCTGCCTGTAACTCCTTAAACCCTGAGGTTCTGCCAGCTCTGCAGGAAAGGGGCTGGCTTGTGAGGGGTGGAGTGGGGTGGTGAGGAGGCTGCTGAGGGGGCAGTGTTCAGTGTCTGGAGTCTGTGAATATTTCTGACGCAGCCCCCCAGCACCTGACTTTGTTACTCCTTGAAAGAATACAGCCAGTTGCAATGAGCTGACCCAAGAATGGTTTCCTACGTTAATTGCGAGCACTTTTATTGATTGCACTTAAGCTGTTCTGCTCCCCTTCAGCCCAGCACTTTATTATTTAGGGTTAGGGGAGAGAGCATTCCACAGCAGGTGTGGTGGGGGCTTTTCCCAGTGGAGATTGTTAGGGCAGTAGAGGACTCAGGGTAGCAGCGTTCTGATGAGCACTGGTGCAGGGTAGAGTGAGGGTTATGATGGGATCAGCCTGTGCAGGATGAGAAAATACACAAGCTGAGTGATAAGCAGGTGCTTACTGATGCATTTTACATGGAACATAGTAAAGATCAGCTCTGGACTGGTTGATTAAGGTCATGTGTAGAGCTAGTCAGTGCTTCTAGCTGCAGAGCACAGGTCCAGCTCACCAGCAGCTTGGCCACCTCCATCGTAGATGCTCCACAGCAGAAGCTTCCTGTATCCGGAAGACATGGGATGAAACCTGGAGCTCGTGCTTAATTCAGTGAGGTGCTCGGTCTAAGAGGAAACCAAGTTGTAAGCAATGGTGTGCTGCTCTAAGGCTAGTGAGCAGTGGGGCTGCCCTTCGTATGCTGGGGAAGCGTTCAGTGCTCTGTTCCACCAACATAAACCTCTGCACTGTCAGCTACAGCACCTTTGCTTGCCTCTGAAAACAGGATTCGCATTGCAAATCCACAGCAATCTGCATTTCGTGGTCCGTGCCCAATTTGGCCACAAACAAGATGCAAGCATACTTGTTCCTTTCAGTGCAAAAGGAAAAACAGAGCTCTTCACCTTAATAACATCTTTATCTGGAAAATGTGTTTAAAACAGTCCCACTAATGGTGAGTTGGCCAGTCTGCACGTGGCAGGTGTATTGTGTTTCCATTAGGATTTTTGGTGCAGCGTGTAAGTTGGCTGCCTGTGTCATCTTGTGTAAGCATTGTGAAAAGACCGCTGCCCCTGTAGCAAGCATATCTGTCTTCCTCAGCTGGCAGAGAGCTGGACAGCAGCTGCCCCAGTCATGTCAGTGGTGCAATAATCCTGACTGAAATGTGGGCTAGTGCCTTTTCTTTATTAATTATATTTATGAAGAAAACTTAGAAGTTTCTTCTCAAGAGCTCTGAGGGGCTTGAGTTGTGTATTTTTTGATCGAATTCAGGCCTTGCTCAGAAGAAAATACTGTGCAGGCTACTTGTGGGATTCTGTCAATATAGATGTTTTGACAAAATCTAACGGAGTTTTACTGAGATGTCAAAGCACCTTGAATTTCTTCTCACTAAGAAAAAAATGTATTGTTACCATTCATGAGAGAGCAACATTTCAGCATATACCTTGTGCTAGTTGCAATGTAATCGTGAAACAACCCAACTTTTTCCAAAGTTTAAACTCTCACAAATTTTGGCTGTTTAAATGCCTGTTTCATTTGGAAATTGAGAGAAAAGCTACTTCTTAGAATCACAGAAACAGCAGCATTTGAATCTCTTAGGTAGAGAAGCAACAGAAGAAAAGATTCAAAAACTAAACCCCAAACCTCTTTCATGTCTCTTCACAGAAATACGCAGAAAAGGCTCATCCTAATGTATTTGACTGTAACTTCTAATTCTGTCACTGGTGATAATTTTACCAAATATCTGTGCCCAGCCCAACACTTTCTGATACCTGACAGGGCTGCAAAGTAGCCTCTGTTCAGTGTGGGACGGATGTTCTTCGTTCTGAGTAAGACTGTGACAAACCTTGCACTAGGAGCGTGGCAGATGTTAATGCAAATCAGGTCTCTACTTCTTGCACCAGTATGGAAAATCCAGTGTGTCCTTGCCAGTCTGACCCAGTAGCATTGCATGGAGAGTTGGCTTTGCCACAGGGAGTAGTCATGAATGGCTCTACCTAGCTCAGTGGGAAGGACTAAGTAAGATAAAGGTCTGCAGTGGAGCGTGCAGATTTCTGAGCTGCTCCTCTTCATGGTACTGGCAGAATGGAATGCAATGAGTTCGTATTTAGCCTTTTTCTCCAGTGCTGTTTCTGGTTTTGAAGCAGAAAGGGAGTTTAATACAGCCAGCTCCTGTGGTCTATGCGTGTGAATTGTCATGGCAGAACATGGCTTGTTCTCTTACACTAGGTAGAGTCCACAGCTTTCTTTTTTTAAGCTGGTATTATGCACTGTTTGTCTTACTCTGGGCAGCACAACCTGAGTGCTTCCCTCCGCCACCACCTTTTGTTTTCCTGCCCCGCTAGAGGCAGCAAGCTTCTCCTTTGTCGTCCTCACCTTACTTACTAACACTACCTTAAGGCCCCTAGGAGCACTGCTGTAGGTGAAACAGGTGTGAATCACAGAATGGCAGGGGCTGGAAGGGGCCCTCTGGAGATTGTCTGGTCCAACCCCCCTGCTAAAGCAGGTTCTCCCTGAGCAGGTTGCACAGGAACTTGTCCAGGTGGGTTTTGAGTATCTCCAGAGAAGAACAATCTTCTTCATAGCCCTCCACTGGACTCCCCAGTCATTCCCTGTCTCTCTTGAACTGGGGACCCCAGAACTGGACCCAGCACAGAGCAGAGGGGGAGGATCACCTCCCTCGACCTGCTGGCCACGCTCTTCTTAATGCACCCCAGGACACCCTCAGCCTTCCTGGCCCCAAGGGCCATTGCTGGCTCACGGTGACCCTGCTGTGCCCTAGCACTCCTGGGTCCTTCTCCATGGAGCTGCTTTCCAGCAGGTCAGTCCCAACCTGTCCTGGTGCATGGGGTTCCTCCCCAGGCGCAGGACCCTACGCTTGCCTTTGCAAGTCCAGTGAAGGCCTCACAGTGGGGGCTAGAAAGTGTTTTCCCAGTTCTCTTCCTGTTCTCCAATCTCTTCCCTGATTTTTGTATGTGATTCTTGCACAGATACATCATCTCCACAGAGACACATCACTACGAATGTCCCATTCATCAGCAGACTTGCTATTGGAGAGAGGTTCTCAGTGTGGGATCATCAGGCTGTCTTGTCCCTGCTGAGCAATGTCAGACCTGCCATGCTCTGTGCGGCTGTAATCAAGTTAGGCTGGCGAGTTGGTTTGTTCATCTCTTCAGTAACTCTGGCTCTGCTGACGAGCGCGCTTGCCGAGAACAGGTACTCTGAGGGCACTGACCTGTCTGCCCTGACCTGTCCAGAAAGGCTTCTGCAAAAGGACCCCTTAAGGGTTACATTCAGTGACAAGTAGTTGGGCCCAAGTATTAAGGATAAGGGATAGCCTCAAAGTTGCTCCCAGCACCAGGAACAGGCCTGGTGGAGGCAGTCCCACAGACCAGCATCCTCAACAAGATGGGGAAGGGTAAAATCCTGTTCCAAGAAGGAGCAAGTGTTTCCCTTCCTCAGGGACAGGCTGCTGTGAGGCCTGAAATCCTTCTAGCATACAGGACATTGAGCCACACCTAAGGCCCTAGGACTTCGGGAGTTTCTGCACTCCTCCTGGATGGTGATGGCTTTTGTGTCACTTGCCAAAGGCCTTCTTGAGGCACTAGGTTCACCTCTTACGTTTTGTGCAGTCGTGTTCTGCTGTTCCATTGCTGTCTGAAGACTCAAGTGTATTTTTTCCTCTTTTTGTTCACCTTTTAAAATGTTACCCTTTTTTAACTTGACTCGTATGACCCAGCGCATGTTGAAAAAATATTGCAGTGCACCAACTGTTTATTAAATAATCTTTTTTCATGTTTTTTGTTTTATAAAAGAGAGTATTTTCTGTATCCCACTCTAGCATGCACCTATAATAATCCTCATTTTTATCGTGTATGGGAGTAGGTTGTCCAGTGAATGCACCTTCAGCACTGTGGCCCATGTCTGTATTGCTTTGGACAGGCAAATAACCTAAGATTGCTGGAAAACACTATTCCACTGATTCTTTATTCAGATGTATAGAGCAGTCCACGAAGGAAGAATATTTTTGCATCAACTTTTCAGCTGACTTAGCAATAAAGATTTTTACTATCATCTAACTATATATTCTGATTCCGTTACTGCACTGGAGGGAATTTGTGCAATATCCAAGTCAAACATAGCTGTGGCTAGCAGTACCTGTGCTGTAGGGTCTCCTTCGTTGAGCTCTGTGTGCTGCTTTGCTCACTAGCCTTCCATACAGAAGCTACTTGCGGAACACTCTGAGGGTGGTATTCGTAATACCAGGCACCTTTCTGGATCCTGCCAGAGGAATCCTGCCCGTGAACTTGCTCTAAATAGTACTGTACTGCTGCCTAGAGGTAGCTGCAGCAAGCAGGAAATACAGAATCGTTAAAAGAAATAGGACTTCCGTGGCATGTCCACATAAATCCCTGCACTGAAACACTCAATGCGTGTAGCTACTAAAAGAAAGGAGAAATCAAACAAACCCCAGAGTACTTGGTGTGTTCCTACTTAGCATTTGTTTTATTCTTGTATCTGTAGTTCCAACAATGTTCCATCATTTTGGCAATTGTGAGGATTTAGTCACTGGTGCTAGTGAAACTGGAGACGATACCCAAGACAAAGCATGTTTCTGGTACGTTTACTCTGGTGTTTTGGTCTGGGGTTTTTTTTTTGTAATACGGGCAGAACTGGTCTGTGAGACCAGTGGTGGTTCCATCTTCATATGACAATGCATGTAGTGGGCACTGCTCTGAAGTGACATTTCATTCTGAGGCATGATTTTGTCATTCTAGATTCTACTTTTCTTTTCCCTGTTACTTTTTTAAACTTTGATAGGAAATTTAAATTTAACCTTTTTTTAATAAATAATACAAGAGCAGCATCTCATTTCCCCAACTTGTACATTTAAAATGTATTTTGAAAACAATATACTTCTATCTTAAAGCACCTGCTTGAGCTCTTAAAGCTTTTGTCTGATTATCGGAACTCGGAGCATCTTTTTAAGCAAAACTGTTGTGTTGTATACAAGTTAGATGAAAGTCCATTTTACCCCAAAACGTGCCCTCTCCAGGAGAGTTTGAAAAGGCACTGGGTCACAAATTAGGCTGAGTGTATTGATCATTTTGCAAGTTTCCTTCAGGATTCTCTGATGGCACTATAAATGCCGTCTTCAAACGGCCCAGTTAGTTCCAAGAGACCTACGAGAAAGCAGTAATTAGCTGCCCTCACCAGGCCTCAATCACTCATTTTTAAGAGCTCTGTTAGTGAACAGTCACATGCCCTTTGTAAAGACAGTTTCAGCTGCAGAAAGCTGTTCACCAGCAGATGCACATAGTAGCGGTACTTGTAGCAAGACACCACTGGTGAATGAAACACCTGACGGAGGGTGGAAAGGCCACCCGGGAAGCAGGCAGCTTGCCAGCCAACTACACGAGGACAGTCATTACGAAGAGACACCCACCAGGTGAAGACAATCCATGGGACTTTGCATCCACTAATAACTCGATAATGCAAATACAAGCTGGGAATAGCTTGACTGTACTGTATTTAGAGCTGTGCTCCCTCAGCATGTGTTCTGCTGCAGCATTAAGGATGCAGTGCCCAGAAGCAAGGAAAAGCATACTGCTTTGCCTCAGTAAGGAGGCTGGCAAAAATCACGACCGTTACTGGAGCAAAGGAATCATTCTAATGGTACTGGCTTCTGTTTCAGTTTTTGAACTGTTCTGTACGCTCTGACGGCTAGGCCTGCGCTAACCAGGTATGCCACGACAGCCGCGCAACCTGAGAGGCCAGCAGCGATCTCTGCCCCATGCACGCTGCACCTGAAGCCTGGATAGCCTTTGCTTTGGTAAAGCTGCTCTCTCTCTTTGCACACTGGTGAATTATAAACTCCCAGCAGAAAATGGAAGAAATAGTACAGAGCAGGCACTATGCCAATTGCGAGCGCTATGTCCAGGAT
Source organism: Steatornis caripensis (assembly GCA_013398225.1). Lineage (NCBI taxonomy): Eukaryota > Metazoa > Chordata > Aves > Caprimulgiformes > Steatornithidae > Steatornis > Steatornis caripensis. The sequence continues at coordinate 304,745 of VZSC01019443.1, forward strand.
GCATTCAAGTAGCAGCCATGCTGGAAAACGCCATGGCAACCGCAGAACACCAACCACAATAAGAACGCAAGAGAAGAGCAGGAGACACCCTCCCGCGGCCATTGCTGCCCTCGCAACTGGCAGCTTTAGTAGGTGGAAACGCTTGTCAAGCTGCTGCGCTGTTCCCCCGTCTGCTCCGGTAAAGCCGCTGTAAGCCCCTCCGTACTGGTAGTAGTAGACGCCCCCCAGGCCGGGAAGGCCCGTGTAGCCTCCCGTCGAGCCGCAGGACACGGCGCTGCAGACCACGATCAGCACGGCGAGCAGCGCTTCCACCACCTGGCAGCACGCTGGAAGGGCAAGGGCGAAGGTGGGCCTGCGGCCAGGAGGGAGCGTCCCGCCGGGCGGGCGAGGGGGCCCCCGAAGGCAAGCTGGCCCGCGCGCCGCTCCAGCGGGACGGAGGCGGCGGCCCCCGCGCGCCCCGCTTACCCCTGCCCGTGCGCAGGTACCGGCAGCGGCGGCACTCCAGCAGCGGCGGCGCGGC
>VZSC01019443.1:307868-325444 GCA_013398225.1 Steatornis caripensis
TTCCAGGAGCAACAGCAACTACCCTATAGGCTGATACCGTGAGAAGCCTATAAACTACAGTCCTTCTGCACCTCAGCACTGTAGGAAAACACTCTCCTCAGTATTTTGCCTGACTCCACGAAGGACAGGAGATATGAAAACTAATCTTAAGATTGACCTAGCTTGGGGATAAGAACTCTTTTTTCAACACCCAGTTCACATAGCGGGGACAGGTGTTGTATGATGATGGTGTTAGGAAATGCGGAGACCATAGAGAGCTTAGGATGAAGGCTCTGGGGATAGAACAGATGCTCAGCAGTGAGGCTGTTGCACACACCTTTTAGTGTGCATATGTTGCATCGCTCATGTTCATGTGCCAGAACCCAGGCCTCCTTGCCATCTTGTGTAGGATGACCTTAAAAGCCTTAGTAATCCTTTGTATAATTTTACGATCACAGGCAGTGCCGTTTTGCTTAGCACAGCTTTTAACTGCCGTGAAGGGGACATGAACAACTAAGTTGAATAATCACGAGTCACAGGAAGGGATGAAATAAGTGTTTCTTATGCAGAGTGTTGCTGCTGGTCATCCAGCAACCTGAGCTGAAGCTTGCTTTGGAATTTGTGATGTGCTGGAATTACTTGTTCAAAGACAGAGCTGGGCAGCACCGCTCTGTTGATTTGGTGATGCATTCAGTGTTTTATGAGAGTGTTTGCTGCTAACAAGTTAGGTACAAACTTCATGGTATTGTAGAACTGAGTCAATCTTACTCCATTTCTGTTGCTATATTGAGAATTGTTAAAAAAAAATGTGTTGCATCACTTCACTCCCAAAGTACCACAGCTGAGCTTGGTCAGCATCGTCTTCTGGGTTCCTCTTCTCACTGCCACCAGTAGCAGTAAGCAGAAGCGAGCAATGGGAAGCTGAGGACACCAGTATTAATCTTCACCTCTGCTTTGGGTTCTCTGTTGGGTTTTTTTTTTTTTTTTGCTGTTCTGTTTCTGGCTGTTGCTGATGTCATTACTGCACTAAGGGGAGGGAAGGGCCTGGCCTGGCTTGCCATGAGCCAAGAGCTCTGACCTGGTTCAGTGCCCTCGCTGGGAACTTGGAGGGTAACGTGGAAGGAGCAAGTTATGAACTGCCTCATATTTCCCCAGTGTGAGGGGGAGCTGAACACCACAGCCAGATTTATTGACTGTCCCACATAAACAAATAATCACGGGAACAATGAGCACAGCACGATGACGATGCAGCGAGAGCTACAGAAAAGAACTGGAGGTTATTGTGAATGACAAACTGAACTCAAGTCCACAATGTCATCCTGTTGCGAAAAAAGCTAACATTGCTAGGGTGTATAAACAGGAATGTCACATCCAGGACAAATGAAGAAATTCTTCTGTCCCCCGCCCCCTTCAGCGCTGGTTAGGCCTCCAGTCTTGCACACTGTGTTTCCAGAGGCGAGTGGATCAGCTGGAGCAGATCCAGTTGCCAAAACAAAAGAAAGCTCTAGAAATAACAACCTATGAAAAAAAGATTGATCCCAGTCCTCTCATTTGATGCAACAGATGTCTGTTTGCAACTTGCCAGCTTGTGGCAAGGTGTCTTAAGAAGTTGGAAACTTGTAAAAAGCTGCTGTCAAGAGGAGGGAGTATTTTGTTCTCCCTATCTGCTGTTGGCATAGTCAGGTAGCAGTGAGCTTAGCTTGAAGACAAAGGGCTAAGATTTAGGCACCTCCTATGAAAGACAATGCTTCACACACACACACACACACACACACACACACACCCCCCCACACACACACACCCCGACTGCACCACTTTGTAAGCAGTTGAGCAGTTGTTGCCGGAGCAGATTCATTGGGCAAATGGTGGCTTTCCATCACTGGGGCTCTAATTCAGTCATGAGGGGGGCTGGCCTGCCTGTGCTCTGAGAGAAGGAGGTGCCTGGTGCTGCCTACCCCCCCAGTCAGTGCAAGCTCATGGTGTCGCCTTGCCCCGCAAAGCCACCATGCCCCCTTCCATCCCATCCCCACTGGCTGGTCACTGTCCTTGTGGCTTCAAGGCCATCATGGGGGCAGCTGCCACAACAAAGCGTGCAACAGCTCAAGTTGCTGAAGTCGTAACTCAAACACACGGTGTGCGCTTACATAGTGTTTACCTGGATGTTAGCAAAACGCAAGGCCGGACAAGGTGTTTCTCTTCACTGTGCCTGTACCCAGGGGCCACTAACGCTCAAACTTTGAGGAGCATTCCTCTCAGCATCTGTAACAAGGCTTGCAAGTCTTTCATTGTGGCTGTTGGGCCTGTAGCTAGCCAGTGCTTCCAACTCTCCATGAACCTGGAGTGCCTCCCATCATGCTTGCAAGTGACTTAGCACCCAGGCTGAGCATGCAAGGGCCCACATAGCTGCTGCGCTCCTTCCCCTCCTCAGTGCTGCAATGGTCCGTGACTGGGGAGAGCAACCCTGGTTGCCCAGCACAGCTGCTGTCAGGCTGCAGCACTGCATTTGCAGACACTAGTATTGTGGGAAGCCCACAAGATGCCATGGTCATGAAAACATTTGGTTTTTGCATTCCCTAGTTTTCTTGGCAGAGGGAAATTGCAATTGCAGGAGATAGCGCTCATTAAGGCAGGTGTATTACTGCAGCTGTTTTACAGCCTGGCCTGCGGAAGAGACCTGTACCAGGAGCCTACACAGAGTGTCACTGTCCCCACTGCAACGCCCTGCATGCGTGGGACATGTGAGCCACCTTGTTCCACTGTCACAAGAAGTGCAGAGATCAGACAGGCCCCAGATGCCAGTGCTCCCCTTTCCACAGGCCAGCTCCATAGGTGGCAAGAGCACACTGCCAGCGGCTTGCTGTACACAGGCTACTTTTCCAGAATAAGGCATCTCTAGCTAGACTGTGCAATTTGCCTTTTTAATATCTTTCAGATTTTTACGTCTGAGATCAAATCAAAACTGATCCTAAGTACAGGCAGATAGATAAAATAGCTACTGAGTCACTCAGTTACTGGCTTTGAGTCACACTGTGTGGAGTGTGCCATCTTTCTGGCTCTTAAACACAATGTTTGCCCAGCTTTGTAGAACCTAGCTGGGTTTTTTCTGAGCTGATTTTCTGCTCTGATTATGCAAAGAGATAACAGGTGCTATGCTCTATTTCAGGTGAATGCTGGACGATTTAAGATTGCTGGAGGCACAACCATCATCATGATTTGATCAGACTGATGCAGATATACGTAGGTTTGACGCAGCAGCCCGGTCAACACTACAAGGCAGATTTGACTGTGAATACGTGCATTTTCAGAGTGCCCATGTGACCTGACCTGTGACAGACAAAGTTTGTCACTTGCATTTCAGGAAACCTGCTGCAGTGTTATAAATATGCTGTGGGAATCAATAAACAGTCACGAAATTCATGAGAGCCAAGGAGGCTTCATGGCTGTTTGCTCATCTAAATGAGAGATTAAGAATAAATTGATTAAAGAAAAAGGAAAAAAAATTCACGTATTTGGTTATTAAAAGCTGATTCAGCTGGAAATGCAGAGACCAAAGAGATTAGGCTACATGGATACTAGCCCTTGAACCGGTTGGGGCTGTACCAGTGTCAGAAAGGAGCAGACAGAAATTGCCGAAAATACAAGCAAATGGAAGGGGGTAACTAGCAAAGTGATTTATTATTGACCTTGGTGGATTTTTGCGCAGACTACCAGTGGGGTATCTCGCTGAAGCAGTGCACCCTGAATGGGGGTGCAGGGCACATGGGCAAACTCTACTGCTGCATGTCCTGCCTGCAGCCTGACAGAGGCACAGGTTTGTCAGTGCAGTGATGCTTGAGCCTGTGCTCCACTCAAGCAGTCCTTTTGTCAGTCCTGCTTTGTAACTGTGGCTGGTCCTGGAAAAGGCAACTGCTTGCCCTTCCTGTCTTGGCCTCTGTTCACAGAAACGGAACTCTGGGCAGTCCTGGTACCAGAGTGAGGCAGTACCAAAAAATCATTGAAGTCATCACCAGTTTCTCCTTCCACTGGGAAGAGACAAAAATAAACTGCTCAAGCTACACAAGAAAGAGGGAGCTAAACAGATACGCAACAAGATATCTGTGGGGGAGAGCTGCTGGGACAGGGGAGCAGCAGGGGGTGAGGCTAGTCAGGGCTAGTGGGGTACAAAGGCCCCCGACTGTCAAGACGGCCAGCTGCCTTGCTGGCATAAATGCATCCTGCAGGATACGACCACCTCTTTCACCGCACCATGCAAGGGGAAGCTTGGCAATATTCGTAGAATACGAAGTGCTGAGCTGTGTGCTCCTGCCTCAGCCCTTGGAGGCTCTGTGCACCACAAGGGGCGCGGGGCAGGCTGCAGACCCCGTGTGAGAGCATCCAGAAAAGGACTGGAATCATGCACAGAGAGGAGAAAGCCATAGTAATAGCAGGAGAAACCCACTGACCCGGTGGAACACCACTGTCCTTCCCTGCTTCTGGCCAGATTCTCAGCCTTATGTAACTGGGTCTACCTATGTCTCCAGAGCCACATTTTTTCCCCTCTTGGCAGCAGCCTTCCACCATGCCCTCCTCTGAACCTCATGGCTGTGTGCAGTATTGTGGGTAGAGCTCCCATTGCGTCAGCTTTGGGGTTGTTGCTAGGCAGAACACGCAGCATGGTCCTTGAGGCCTCCCAATGCCACATTTAACCCTGGCAAGGCTGCAGCATGGCAAGGGATGGGGCCAGCTGGGGGAAGCAAGAAAATAACCCATAGGTGCTTGGAGATGGCCTGCATGAACTTCTGGAGGTCGTTCATGTCAGGCTTCAGTAAAAAGAGAGAAAATAGTCTGGAACTGTGCAGCTGTCAGCAGAAGACAGTCCAAACTGCTTCAATACAAGGTGTTTCTCTGCGAAGAGTTTTTGAAAGGTGCTGTTCCTTGTCCAAAGCCCTCAGGGGTGGTTGCTGTGCGAAGTTTACCAGCCAGTCTGGGGCTGGGGACCCTGGCTGGACCCACTGGCTGCACCTCACTGCCTCCCAACCTGCCTCCAGCCCCGAGTCGCTGGCCCCCATTGTGGCCTCAGCAGTGCCCATTGCAGCACTGTGGTCAAGGGCAGGTAACAACTCCCAGCAGCATCACCACAGCCCCAACGCTGAGGGAAGCGGGGCCACTGCTTGCACCTCGGGAGGTGCAGCCTTACTGCTGGTGGTGTAGTGAGCGTGAGTTGAGCACAAGTGGTCCCTCCTCCCATGCAGGAGAAAGTGTACACAGGCAAAAATCACAGTGACCGCTGGCCTCTGCAATGAAGGCGTCAGCAGTCTGTTGGCAAGAAGATAAGCAGGATCCCTCTTGTCCCTGAGCAACTGTTTCATCTCCAGCCATTTGCTGCCAAGGCAGTAAGAGAAGACTTGGAGCAGCCCTTGGAAGACGGGGAGGGTGCAGATGCCTCTCTTATTTATCCCAGGCCTGCAGGAGTCAAGGGACGGGAAGGCATAGATTTTGCATTACTTAGCAAAAAAAGGCCTTCTGGGAATGCTGTCATCTGTGCTTGGCCGTGCCGTCAGAGAGGGAAGAATTGCATCATTTCTGTTAGCTGCCAGAATTATGAGTTTGCTTGGGCCTTGCAGCAACCAAATAAAAAACCCCAACCAACCAAACCTAACCCACCTCCCTCCCCAAACCCAAGGCAACTTCAGCTTCCTTTAACCCTTCAGGTCCTCGTGCCTCCAAGACACTGGCTAGGGAATTGCCTGCCTCCCTTCAGCTTATGGAAGATGTCTGCTGATTGTAGTGATGCCACAAACTGCCCTTTCTTGGCTGGCGCATTGTGTGCCCAGAGCCTTTGAGGTCAGGATAAACTGATGCTTTCCACAGGCTTTGGGGTCCAACAATACAGTCTTTGTGCACTGCAAGGTGCTAGGGCTGCAATACCTGGACTCTGTGCAGATTTGCGCCCCACAGTCTTTGAGGACCGAGGGAAGTGGCGCAAAAGGGTGGCAGCCCAGGGCCTCCAGGAAGCCAAGCTGTGTCCTTCTGTAGGCTGCCCCCAGAAAGAGTTAATGTGCAGGCACATTCCAGGTGTTTGAAGTGAACGCAGTTGCAATGGGGAGAAGAGGGCGCTTTTGGGTGGAGAGAGCAGCCCTCCCTGTGAGCCAATGGCTAAACGATTCAGTCCCAACGCCCAGTTTTGGGGCTTATTTCATGGGCAAGAATTTGCTCGAATTTCTCTTCAAGGGGATTTGTCCTGAATGAAAAGTAGGGACTGAACCAAGCTTGTTGGTGTCTCCCTCACTGTGCTGTAGAAGGTAAAGTACTATGCTCTGGTACCTTGCTTCTTTCAGGGGCAGAAGTGAAGATACCTTCCCTGGCTGCGTATGTTGAAGGCATCCATTGTGCCTGTGTCTGCAGCTTCCCTTTGCATGATGAGAACTATGTTGCATGGTGGTGTGAAGGCTCTGCTGGGATGGGCTCTGTGGGGTGCCTGTGGGACTCAGCCCTGCTATTGAACTGAGATATATGGCCTATCCCTCTGCTCAGTTTTTATGCAGCCCTGCTGTGTTTTTCTTCAGCCGCCTTTCTTTTGGTAGAAAGGATACGCAGAAGGTATTAGCAGCAGAGAAGCTGAAGTCTTGCTTTGTGGCCCTGTTAGATCAGCCTGAGTTGCTATGAACAGGCTAACGGGCCGCTGCTGGCAGAGTAACCGCAGCAGCACGGGGCATCTCTAGGTGCACACCTCACTGAAGCAGTGAGAAGTCTGTTCAGATGGCAGATCCTGCCTGAACCGGGCAATACTACAACCCTTCCCGCTCGGTCTCTGCAGCAAAGAAGCAGTAGCTATGTTGTGGCTATCTGCGAGCATGGGGCTAAGTAACTGCCATCAGGAAAGGGCTGCTGTTCACTGAATTGCCTTTCAGTGGAGCAGAGAAATAGGGCAGTACAGAGAGCATAGTCAGTTTATGGCATGATTACAAGATATTGTGCCAGTACCAGCAAGAACGGGCTTGGTGGCTCAGGAGGTCTCTGCCTGTCCTGTGCCCTGTCCCTAACTTTCTGCAGGTGGAGAGCCCCAAGTCAGCAGCAGTTTGTAAGTAAGACTTTTGCTGGCTGGGTCTGGCTTGTGCTCTGGGTATACGTGCTGGGGTGTGTAAGTCACTTTTGCGTGCTTTTTGGGGCCTAGGAGGCAGCTGTTCCTCTGCTGTGCCTTGCTTGTCCAGCCTCGGGCAGGACTACAGGCCTTTTGCTCGGGGGCAGTGCCACCTCCCCAATTTCGCTCTTGGCCCTACCAGTCTCGCTACGTTTTCTAAGCACTGCCTTTTGATCTAGGGTCTCTGGGCTGGGCTGTTGCTCTCTGTTGCTCTGCTGACAAAGGCAAGTGTCTGTAAACTATACCCTGCCACTGCCCAGTGCATCCTGGTAACGTCGGACCAGAACTACTTTTTTGGCATCTGAGATCTGATTTAAACAGTACTGCATTTCTGTCTGCAGAATGGAGGGATGTTCTCGATGTGAACACACATAGTGGGCTGATCCTTGTCGCTGCAGCTCAAGGTGTACAGGTTGATAGCTGGAAGGGGTGGGGCGGGGGTGAGTTGGTGACCTGGCCCTTCTGTCAGTGGAACATTGACTTTGCAGTCAAGCAGTGACTATAACATGCTGCTAAGTCTTGGCCACTGGCTTTAGCAGGGTCTGCTCCTCCTCTGCAAAGCAAGTCCATGCTAGGCAGTGGTGCAGCTAGGACAGAGAGGTACCTTTATCTTTCCCAGTGCATTGTGCTCTCATTTATCTGTGGGTTTTCACTCCATCCTGGCCCTGAGTACAGCCCTACTTGCTGCTGCTGACTGAGTTGTCCACAGGCAGTAGGCAGGGTCTAAAGCGTTCAGGAGGCTTGCTTTTGGAGAGTCACAGGCTATGTCCCCATATGGGCAGATCACTTGTTGGGCATATGTTAACTAAGCCCAGGAAATCCACTTCACACTGACAGCTCTCAGGATGGACTCGTACCTCATCCAAGTGAATGGCCATGGAGATCATGCCCCTATGCTGGATGTTCATCTCAAGACCAATGGAAACAGCATGTCACTGGGCAAGGTGAAGGGCCGAAAGCCAAGATGGGCTGTCAGGGCTTCTGAAATGTCAAAGAAGACTTTCAATCCTGTCCGAGCCATCGTAGACAGCATGAAGGTGGAGCCCAACCCAAAGAAACCTATGATCTCCTTGTCCTTAGGTGAGCATAGTGCTGTGGCTGAAACCGGGCAGTGGGGTCGACTGTGTGGCTGGCAGATTGCAGGGCTCTGAAGCACAAAGCTTGTGTGAACACCTGGGCATAGGCCAGATAACTACACAGCTCTGTGCATGTCACAGATCAGTGAGAACTTTACTATTTTTCAATCTTCGAAAAGGAGATCCGACTGTCTTTGGAAACCTTCCCACAAATGATGAGGTCACACGGGCTGTGAAGGAGGTTTTGGACTCGGGACGTTACAACGGTTATGCCCCATCTGTTGGTAAGTTGACAAAGCTCTTCCTGTGAGCGTAGGATGAAGGCATGTGCCGGTTCCTATCCCACAGCAGGGATATGGAGCCCATGGACATCTTTCCAGTAGCACCCCACAGCTGCCCTCACCAATAGTCCCATGAGCGCATAAGCATGTATAATCCCCAGAGACACTGGAGCACCCTTCCCTGCATGATCTGTTGGAGGCCCAGAGCCTCCTGCAGAGGCTGTGTTTGCTTCCCCAGCCATTAGAGCAGGTGGGGTTTCAGGCACCCAGAAGGGCTCAGGACTGTCTCCCTGCCATGGGTTGCAGCCAAGTTCTTCTGATCTGCCTTGACCAGCACTCCCCTTGGGCTCCCTGACTTCATGGACAACATGAGCCTTGTTTGCAGTTAGTGCAAAAAGCATGCACAGAGCATAGATCACGCCTGCCTCACAGGACACTCCATGTGGTGACAGGGAGGGCGGCCCCTGAGCCATCACTGAACAGTGAAGTCTTAGCACTTGGCCGCCTTCTGGGTCCAAGCAGGTCCCTGGCTACCCTCCACCCTGCTCCTGTCAGTTCTGTGTCCAGGACATGCTGATGCCAGAGTCTTGGCCTACCTGGCCCAGCCTTTGGGCTGCATGGTTCTTGGCCTGAGGCAGGTCAGTCTCTGCCACCATGGGACAGTGTCACTAACGAATGGGCTTCCCCTGGCTGTGTGGCAGCTGTGAGCCTTGTACTGGCAAGAAAAAGGAAACAGTCTATAAAAACCTCTCTTCTGTGTTTGGCTCCTCTTTCTGCAGGCTACCAGTCCTGCCGGGAAGCAGTGGCTGCACACTACAACTGCCCAGAGGCACCACTGGAGGCCCAGGTACTCGTGCCCAGCTGAGGCACATCCACTGTAGTGCAGGCAGGGTGCTGCTGCCCACCTAGACCACACGGCATGGGGGCCCTGCCCCAGCTCTCTCCCTCCCCTGCCCAGCTGTGGGACTGAAGGCTTGCCTGTGGCCTCTTGCTGCTCTCATCCCCCGCCCTGAGCCCTTCCCCACCCTCCTCAGGAGGAGGTTGAGCTCTCCAGCTGCTGGAGGTTTCCTGCATTCAGTCAGGCTCTGGATTTGTATTTTTGGCTGAGAAGCTCTCACCTGGCAGAGCCCGGGCATTATGTCACTCACAAGTGGCTGGGGCACTTCAGAGTGGCTGTGCTTTCCGATGACTCCTGTGTGCTGTTTGCAGGATGTCATCTTAACGAGCGGCTGCAGCCAGGCCATAGAGCTTGCCTTAGCAGTGCTGGCCAACCCAGGCCAGAACATCCTGGTGCCACGGCCCGGCTTCTCCCTCTACAAGACTCTGGCATTGTCTATGGGGATTGAGGTCAAACTCTACAACCTCTTGGTAAGTGGTGGCAGGCCTGGGAGGGGCAGCCATGACATTTCTGCCTCTCAGAAATACCCTTGCCCTGCCTGGGAAGTGGGTGAAGATGACCTGAGCAACCCTGGGCACCTTGCCATACCTCACCCTGTGTGGCAAGTCCAGTTCTCAGCTGTTACTTCCCCTTCACTTCACTAGCCAGAGAAGGCCTGGGAAATTGATTTGAAACACTTGGAGTCTCTGGTGGATGAGAAGACAGCTTGCCTCATTGTGAACAACCCGTCAAACCCCTGTGGCTCTGTGTTCAGCAAGAGCCACCTCCAGAAGATCCTGGCAGGTAAGCCTGCATGCATGTATCTGGGGCACGGTTGCAATCTAGTGTCTGCTCACATTGCCCGTGTCTCAGTCACTGCAGCATCACGGCCCGGGGCTTTGCTTCTCTCCTCATGACTGACTCCACCTCAGGAAGCAGGGCTTGCTCAGTGTGAAGGTGTTTCCTTATCTGGGCAAGAACATACAGAGTATGTGTCTTGCTGTTCCTCAAATGCTCTGTGTGTGGCTTGGACTGCTCATTTTTCCACTCTGGCTCCACAGAGGGAGAGCGTTCACAGGGAGTCCTATGCTTCTGGAGCCCTGGCCTGCCAGTGGGAGGGCTCTGCTGCGTGCCCCACAGGTGAGAGCAGAACTGGCCTCAGCTGCAGGGATCTCCAGTGCTTGGGCTATCTGAATGACCAGTGTGTAGGAGGAAGATAGGGAACCTCTGTCCTGGGACAGAGCTTCCCTCAGAGCCCTGCCAGGCCCTGCAGCTGAGGGCAAGTCTGCTCCCATTGAGGATGCAGGGTGGCCAGGCTGAATGCTCTCTCTCCCACAGTGGCATCAAGACAGTGTGTGCCCATCCTTGCTGATGAGATCTATGGAGACATGGTGAGTGTCAGTTGCAGTCCTTTGCACCCCTATGCTCCCTGTCCTTTCTGATGCACTTGCCCTTTGGCCATGGCTGCCAGGTCTTCAGAGGTAAGCAACAGCTCCATGCCCCTATACTGTGTGCCTGAGTCCATGCCTAGAGCTCCCAGTCCTCTGCTGTGCAGTCCTGGGGGTACCTCTCATGTCCAGCTCCTTTCCTCTTCCCAAATGGCTCAGTTTCACGTGAGTGCACTTACTGTGTTTGTAACTCGAAGCTGGGAGCTTTCACCACCAATTTCCCATCACTTCCCTGCCTCCCTTCTTATTGTGTCTCGGGTACTATTCCTACATCTCTCACAGTAAGAGGCAGGGACAGCCCTAACAAAGTCTCCTGTCACAGGTGTTTGCTGACTGCAAATATGAACCCATTGCAACTCTCAGCACCAATGTGCCAATCTTATCCTGTGGTGGCTTGGCAAAGCGGTGGCTAGTCCCTGGCTGGCGGATGGGCTGGATCCTAATTCATGACAGAAGAGACATCTTTGGTAATGAGGTGAGAACTGCTGAGTGCTGCTGTCATGGCAACCAGAAGTGCAGTGTGTGGATCACCAAGGCTTTTACTGATACAGGCATGTGCTACTCTTTTGCCCTCACATGAGTGTGACCCAATTCCTTACATGCTCTTCTGCACCTCTAGGCTTTTCGTGTCCCTTCCTTACTCCATCTGCTCCCATACATGGCCATCTGCCCACATCTGCACTGTAACATACTTCTTGTCTCTGCTGCCCCTTTGTATGTGCCCTGTCCTTTTCATGTGCTTCTAATTCCTTCTCTTCTCAAATGGCTCCAGTGTGCACTGAAGGTATTGTATGGCTTATCCAGCATGTGGAGGCCATGTGTGGTCTCTGTGCTTTTACATGGTTTCTCTTAAAAGTACAAAGCACCTTGCAGTGCTGTCAGTGCTTTACCTGGCTATGTGTTCAGCCGTGTTACAAGAACAACCATCGTCTGCAGAGGAAGAGGGAGAAGACAGGAACAACTGAGTGAGCAGAAGAGCTAGTGTTGGTTGTCCCTACCTGGCTTTGAAAGTGTGGGTTGTGGGCCCAAACCTAAGGGAAATGCAAAGTGGTATTTGGAACGGCTCTGGCTTTATTTATATTGGCTATTTTCCAGCCTGGTTTGAGCGAATCAGACTGGGAAGCTCCAAAGGTTGCCTCCGTTGGCACTACAATCTCAAACTGAGGAACAGAGAATGACACTGTAAATAGTCTGCAAGTACTTGGCATACAGTCAAGCAAGTGTTCTTTAGTACTCTGTATGCTTGCTGAAAGAGGGGTGTGAACAGCTGTAGAAATGGAGAGCTGTCCCTTTCTTTCAAGGAAGCACAGTCTGAGCTGCAAATATCACCATGTTTCTTCAGATCAGGGATGGCCTTCTGAGACTGAGTCAAAGGATCCTAGGACCCTGTACAATTGTCCAAGGAGCACTGGAACGTATCTTGCACCGAACACCCACTGAGTTCTACCACAACACTCTCAGCATCCTCAAGGTAAACAGGCTGTAACAGGTCCGCAAGGTTTGTTCATGGATTGTTTGAAGGGAGTCATATCTCTCTAGCTCATCATCCCTCCCCACCCCACTTCAAGGTGCAGTTCTATCCGTGACTAGGAGAACCCAACAAATCCAATTCCAGCAGGAGACGTGGGAACCGGGGCAGAAATACTGGCTGTGATAAGTTTCAGGCAGCCCAGCCCTGTGTAGCTGGAGCTGGTAACCCAGGGAGGGGAGGGGGTGTTTGGCACTGACTTGCTGAGCTCGGCTCAGTCACACCTGCTGTACTCAAGGCCACGATCACCCATGCTGTTTGCATTCGTTGTCCCTTTATTTGCAGTGGGCAAACCTGTTTATAGTCCTGGTCCAGAGCTTGGCTTGCATTTGCTGAGTTGCTTCCTGGAATTTCTCCTGTTTTGAAACTTCTCCTTTCTGCTTTTCAGTCCAATGCTGACCTTTGTTATGCTGCCTTATCAGCTATCCCTGGCCTCCAGCCTGTCCGGCCCGCTGGAGCCATGTACCTCATGGTAAGCGAGGAGACTGACATGCCATTTCCAGATCATCAACACTCACGCTAGGTCTCATTGCTGGTGCTTGTGAATGGTTTCAGGTTGGTGCTTGGCACCAGGTCTCTGTTATCATGCATTTCCATATTGCCCTGTGCAGTAGACACATCCCTTGGTCACTTTAGAAGGCTAGAATATGTTGTTCATGTCCCTCATAGGGGAGGCTGGTACATTTCACCCACTTGCTCCTACACAGAACTCAAGGACTTGTAGTTTGCAANCTCCAGTGTGCACTGAAGGTATTGTATGGCTTATCCAGCATGTGGAGGCCATGTGTGGTCTCTGTGCTTTTACATGGTTTCTCTTAAAAGTACAAAGCACCTTGCAGTGCTGTCAGTGCTTTACCTGGCTATGTGTTCAGCCGTGTTACAAGAACAACCATCGTCTGCAGAGGAAGAGGGAGAAGACAGGAACAACTGAGTGAGCAGAAGAGCTAGTGTTGGTTGTCCCTACCTGGCTTTGAAAGTGTGGGTTGTGGGCCCAAACCTAAGGGAAATGCAAAGTGGTATTTGGAACGGCTCTGGCTTTATTTATATTGGCTATTTTCCAGCCTGGTTTGAGCGAATCAGACTGGGAAGCTCCAAAGGTTGCCTCCGTTGGCACTACAATCTCAAACTGAGGAACAGAGAATGACACTGTAAATAGTCTGCAAGTACTTGGCATACAGTCAAGCAAGTGTTCTTTAGTACTCTGTATGCTTGCTGAAAGAGGGGTGTGAACAGCTGTAGAAATGGAGAGCTGTCCCTTTCTTTCAAGGAAGCACAGTCTGAGCTGCAAATATCACCATGTTTCTTCAGATCAGGGATGGCCTTCTGAGACTGAGTCAAAGGATCCTAGGACCCTGTACAATTGTCCAAGGAGCACTGGAACGTATCTTGCACCGAACACCCACTGAGTTCTACCACAACACTCTCAGCATCCTCAAGGTAAACAGGCTGTAACAGGTCCGCAAGGTTTGTTCATGGATTGTTTGAAGGGAGTCATATCTCTCTAGCTCATCATCCCTCCCCACCCCACTTCAAGGTGCAGTTCTATCCGTGACTAGGAGAACCCAACAAATCCAATTCCAGCAGGAGACGTGGGAACCGGGGCAGAAATACTGGCTGTGATAAGTTTCAGGCAGCCCAGCCCTGTGTAGCTGGAGCTGGTAACCCAGGGAGGGGAGGGGGTGTTTGGCACTGACTTGCTGAGCTCGGCTCAGTCACACCTGCTGTACTCAAGGCCACGATCACCCATGCTGTTTGCATTCGTTGTCCCTTTATTTGCAGTGGGCAAACCTGTTTATAGTCCTGGTCCAGAGCTTGGCTTGCATTTGCTGAGTTGCTTCCTGGAATTTCTCCTGTTTTGAAACTTCTCCTTTCTGCTTTTCAGTCCAATGCTGACCTTTGTTATGCTGCCTTATCAGCTATCCCTGGCCTCCAGCCTGTCCGGCCCGCTGGAGCCATGTACCTCATGGTAAGCGAGGAGACTGACATGCCATTTCCAGATCATCAACACTCACGCTAGGTCTCATTGCTGGTGCTTGTGAATGGTTTCAGGTTGGTGCTTGGCACCAGGTCTCTGTTATCATGCATTTCCATATTGCCCTGTGCAGTAGACACATCCCTTGGTCACTTTAGAAGGCTAGAATATGTTGTTCATGTCCCTCATAGGGGAGGCTGGTACATTTCACCCACTTGCTCCTACACAGAACTCAAGGACTTGTAGTTTGCAAGAAGATGTTGTTTTACCTGGATTTGAACCCTGCTGGCAATGGGAAGCCCCTACACCACAAGTCAGATTATCATACCACCTGTTGAAGATGTAGCCTTCTTCCTACTAGCACACGTGTCTTCTGCCTACGCTGTTGCCTCTTTTTCTGCCTTTTTCCATACCTCTTTTTTTTATGATGTGGTAAACTTTCCCTTTTCATCTCAACAAGCTCAACTGACACATTTAAGTCTCAACACACTTTTAATCTTTTTTTTTTTCTTAGTGTCTCCAGTTTTTCATCACCTTTTAAAAATGTGGACTCGGAACTGGAGAATACTGCAATATCAGTCTCACTCATGTTCTATAGATGAGTCTGTCACTTGACCATATTTCCAGTCTTACCTAGAGCTACACAGGTCATTCTGCTTATGCTTTTTGTGCAGCAGCATGGCTCTAAGATGTTTTCACACCTATCACATTTCTGCAGTACCTGAACATTTATTTCAACTAAAATAATATGGTAAAGTTTTTCTTCCACTGGCTGTTTCAAACTTCTGCATACAAAGTATCTCTGACCTTGTTTCTGTAGGAATATTTTAATGAGATTTTTAAAATAGTCTTTGGTTATAAACAAAGGGCCAGGATATCACTGTCCTTGTGTGATAAAGGGACAGCCTTCTTCTTTCCAAATACAGAACAGAAACATTTATAGAGCGTTTCCATGTCACTTTACCAATTATATCATCCTGCAAGGATTTATTTTGTTCATGATATTCTATACCTTGCTATCTTTTTTTTGTAAAAAACCAAAACATTAGTTTGTCGTCTTCTTACTACATGGATTTCTTGCATGACAGAATTATTAAGGCATACTGACTTAGAGTTCTCTCCCAAGCTCTCTTTCAATATCTAATTTATTCCTTCTCACTTCTAATTGGTTATTTTATCTTTTCCATCAGTTGTTTTTACTAAAGTTTTCCTTAATTGAAATTCCAGCTTTAGGTAGTTAATCAGTACTTCTTGAAGAAGTCCCAGTTTTCATTTATATGTTTGTGTCTTACATTCCAGCCAGTCCAAATCATGAGCAAAAATTGAGGGCAGACAGCTGCACTTGGCTGGGAAGTTGTTGGGCCATGTGGGTAAGCAGGGACACTGTTTTTGTGCCCTTCGTTGCCATATTACATCCCTCTGCTGCAGGTTGAGATTGAAATGGAGCATTTCCCTGAGTTTGAAAATGATGTGGAGTTCACCGAGCGACTTATCTCGGAGCAGTCTGTGTTCTGCTTGCCAGCCACGGTGAGACTAACGCTGTGGGGCCAAAGCATGGGGAGAGAAGCAACAGGGGTTTCTAGCCCTGAGCTCTGGGGATGGGTTGGGAGGTGTGTGTGCAGTGTCCATGGTCTGTAATGGTGTGTGTGTATGCTGGCTGTGTGCTCCAAGTGCACTGTGTAGGGGCAGGGACTGGCAGTCTCTGGCTCGCTAACAACCCTCAGTCAGGCTGCCAGGATCTTCCCAGCTCCAGTCTTGCTCTGTCTTTCTCAAGCTGGCAGAGCTGTATTCCCTGAACCCACACCTCCTTGCTGAAGCTGTTCCCTCAGAGGCCCAGGACTGCTACCACCCGTGTTCCGTCCTTTCTTTGCCCTGTTTCCAGCCCCCCACCCCTATAGGCACAGGGATGGACTACAGACTGAGAACATCTGTGTCTACCTCTTCCCAGCTCCACTTCCAGCATTGAATACAGATGGGGCCTTGGATGCTCTCCTTCCCTAGCCCTTTCCAGCTCATTCCCTGGGTCCTCCATAGTCCATACAGAGTCCTTTGGCCTGTCACCCTCACAGCATCATGTCTGCACAGACAGAGATGGGAGATTTGCTTGGAACAGAAAAAACAGTCTAAGGGAGCAAGAGCCCATCCCTGCTGTCCTCCAGCCTGCCCTCCACTGACCATTTTCACTTGCTGACACAGCACGTGGCCCCAAGGCAGGGCTCTGAAACTACAGCACTGTCCCAGGTAATCTGCCAGCTTCATCCTTTCTCGTTTCAGTGCTTTGAGTACCCAAACTTCTTCCGTGTGGTGATCACTGTGCCTGAGGAGATGATCTTGGAGGCCTGCAGTCGCATTCAGGAGTTCTGTGAGATGCACTATCAGGGTGCTGAGGGGGCCCAGGATCTGGAGTGTGACAAGTAGCCCCAGCTGACCTCCTGCCTCTGCCAGGCTAGACCATGTGTGAGGCAGCAGCCAGGCACACAGGGCAGCTTCTAGCCAGCCCCACATCCCCCTGCCTGCAAGCAGCCATTGTCCTGCTGCTTCACGTTTTGTGCTCTGCAGGCCCCTCAGCACTATGGGAAGAAGCAGCCAGTTCTCTCTCCTCCTCCGCTGCAGCTTGCACATCCTCTGGCGTCCAGTGCCTGTGGTGTCCGTATACTCTGCGTTTGCACCCTCTGTTGGCCTGTGCTGCCTGTGAACCAGCTGCAGGCAGACCCCATGTGGCCAGTCGCTCTTGTGCTGGCTGTACTTCCCCTTGGGGACAGGAGAAAGCTGCTGTCTCAGAGGACAAGACAAAAGTACTCACCTCTCCTTGCCTGTGTTACCTTAGGAGGCCAGAGCTCTTTCTACTGAGCCCTTTGTGTGACAAAGGGAGTAAGTTATTGTCACTTGTTTTTTATTAATAAACATTCTGACATGCCTGTCTCTGCACTGTGCTCCTGTTGCACTAGATCTGTCTTGACAACTGTGTGGATCACCGTTGTCCAGCCCATGGTGCTGCAGTGCCACAGGCTTGCCTCTGCCTTGCAGCTAGCTGTCCAGGGCCTGCCCTGTCACCATCAGGGGCATGGTGAGAGCATCTCAGACGTCAAAGGCATCCACCAGGCCTTGAGGGCAGGGTGGCCCCTGCAAGCTGGCCACTCCGGCCCAGCTGATGCTGGAGGGTTACTGCGGTGGCCTTGTCCCTCCGCACAGAACAGCCTTGTCTGCACATGCCTGTTGGCCTTCACACCACCTCGCCCCCCCCCCCCCCCCCCCCCCCCCCCCCCCCCCCCCCCCCCCCCCCCCCCTTTTCCCC
>VZSC01019443.1:325524-348356 GCA_013398225.1 Steatornis caripensis
ACACACACTCCCCTTAGCCCCAGACAGAGTGGTGGTTGCTGGTGCCCACTACTGGGGGGGGGGCGCTACTCCCTGGACTGGAGCCAGCCATGCTGGTGCCTAACCATTCAAAGCTGGAGCAGCCGGGCTTTGCCTACTGCAGCAGTGAAGAAGGGGGTGGTACCCCATGAAACACTCCTACCGTACAGGGTGTTTCTGATATGTCAGCAGTGCCGGGGTTACTGATTGCTGAATACGTCAGCTCCATAAAGCGATAAGGAACTGGTGGTCTGGTGTCTGTTCATTCCTTGGAAACAGGAGGAGTTAACACCCATTGGACCACCTGTTCTGGTGAGCTGCTCAGGGCTTCGAGGAGACATTTCTGAGACTGACAGAGGGGTGACTCGCAGAGTGCCTCATGTCACCACCTTTGTCTCTGTTCACCTGTCCTCCTGCAGGATCCAGGATCCACAGGTCAACTCTGCCTCCCCAATGATGGGAAAAGTGATCTAGCTCTAGATTATACATTGCCAGACCTCCTGTCAGGTTCTGTAGACATCTCATTGCCTCCCCTGCCCAGGACAAAGTCTGGGTACCAGTACTGCATTGGAGGGGGGGTACCTATAAGAGAAAGATAGCAGTGAATGAAAACGTCATAAACACATCAGCTGGGTGTCCCTGATACATCCTTTCGCTTCAGAGAAAGCAATCCCAGAACAAAAAGACAGAAGCTGGGACTATTGGTGAATGGTAGGTGGCTTCAGACATTTCATGCCATTAGACCTCCAAATACAGCAAAATAACCTGAGCTGCTTAAGACAAAACATTGACAAATAATAAGTAGGCTGGTGTGCGCGGCGTCTGTTGGGCCAGGAGACCTTTATAGCATATTACTGCATTGTTATGCTGTCTTGCATCTACTACAGCTGTCAAGTTTCATCTGTTTCCTTGAACTCTTCTCCACATATCTTGGGTTCTGTGGTTTTAAGTCCCATTACTAATGAACAGTTCCTGTTTTTAGAGAAAGCTGCTCCTTTCCAACTGCTCTCCCTTCATGGACCTTGTATTGGTTTTGCATGGCAAGGTTTTGGTAGCGGGTGGGTAGGGGGCAGGGGCTACAGGGTGGCTTCTGTGAGAAGCTGCTAGAAGCTCCCCCCCGACATGTCCGATAGAGTCAATGCCAGCCAGCTCCAAGATAGATCTGCTGCTGGCCAAGGCCAAGCCTGTCAGCCACGCTGGTAGCGCCTCTGTGATAACGTGTTTAAGGGGGAACACCCCCCTCTCCAAATTGCACAACAGCAGTTGCAGTCCAAGAGAGGAGTGAGAATGTGCGAGAGCAACAGCTTTGCAGACACCAAGTCCAGTGAGGAAGGAGGGGAGGAGGTGCTCCACGCGTTGGAGCAGAGATTCCCCTGCAGCTCATGGTGCAGCCCATGGTGAGGCAAGCTGTCCCCCTGCAGCCCATGGAGGTCCACAGGGCAGCAGATATCCATCTCCATGCAGCCTGTGGAGGACCCCGCGCCGGAGCAGGTGAATCCCCAAAGGAGGCTGTGACCCTGTGGGAAGCCCATGCTGGAACAGGTTCCTGGCAGGACCTGTGGCAAGGGAAGCTCACGCTGGAGCAGGTTTATTGGCAGGACTTGTGACCCCACAGAGGACTCACGCTGGAGCAGATCGTGAAGAACTGCAGCCCGTGGGAAGGACTCATGTCAGAGGGTGAGGAGTCCTTCCCCTGAGGAGGAAGGAATGGCAGAGACAATGTGCTGTGAACTGACTGCGACCCTCATTCCCCATCCCTCTGTGCTGCTGGTGAGGAGGAGGTAGAGAAAATCAGGAGTAAAGTTAAGCCCAGGAAGAAGGGAGAGGTGGAGGGAAGGTGTTTCTAAGGTTTGGTTTTATTTCTCATTATCCTACTCTGATTTGATTGGTAATTAAATTAATTTTCCCCAAGTTGAGTCTGTTTTGCCTGTGACAATAACTGCTGAGTGATGTCTCCCTGTCCTTATCTTGACTCACAAGCCTTTCGTTATATTTTCTCTCCCCTGTCCAGCTGAGCAGGGGAGTGATAGAGTGGCTTTGGTAGGCACCTGGCATCCAACCAGTGTCAACTCACTACAGACCTTTCCTTTCAGAGCTGCTGCAGAGATGTCTGCTAACATGCAAATATTCTGCAAGGATTAACACTGTTCTGTTTCTTCTTAGCCCAGCAGCATTTGGCCATGGACGCTGCAAGAGCCAGAGACATAGGCATTTATATAGCTCATAAATCTCAAGATGCTTAGGTTTCTCAAGGCCACATCCTCTATTGCTGTCTTTTGCAAATACAATGCTACCTTTTAACCACACCTATGTTTTCCCTGCTACAATAGCAAACTAGTATTAAACCACAAATCTGCTAGTATCATTTTTCAGGCATTACACTCACAGATGCTTTGCGTCACAGTGCAGTGGTAGCCTAGAGCACCCTGCCAGCCACACAAACAAGCTTAAGCTGGTGTTTGGAGGTGCCTTGTGCCAAAGAAAGCCCCTTCAGCACTGAGACCAAGGAAGAAGCCAAGACACAGGTCTGGAGCTGCTCTTACTCAGATGCTTGGCCAAGGTATGCAGTGCTCTGGTGGAACTCCCTCAGGCCGTTTATGGCTGATCCACAGCCACTCTCCTTGTCTTAGCTGGGGACCACCAGCTGTATAACCCCGGAGCAGGCTTGCAGTTTGCTTCTGCTCTTCTCTGTGCTGTCTGGACTGGTCACGTTTAGGAGGAAGGTGACCTACCCCGGACATGGGGACCTAGGCAGTGAGGCAACCTCACGCCTAGTGCTTTTCTTGGGAAAGGAAGGAACTTCTCGGCTTATGGTCAAATGAAGGTGAAATGTACAAGTCCTCAGCTTCCAAAGGGGCTGGCAGCAGGGCCCAACCCAGCAGGGCAAGCTGCGGCACANCCCCCCCGACATGTCCGATAGAGTCAATGCCAGCCAGCTCCAAGATAGATCTGCTGCTGGCCAAGGCCAAGCCTGTCAGCCACACTGGTAGCGCCTCTGTGATAACGTGTTTAAGGGGGAACACCCCCCTCTCCAAATTGCACAACAGCAGTTGCAGTCCAAGAGAGGAGTGAGAATGTGCGAGAGCAACAGCTTTGCAGACACCAAGTCCAGTGAGGAAGGAGGGGAGGAGGTGCTCCACGCGTTGGAGCAGAGATTCCCCTGCAGCTCATGGTGCAGCCCATGGTGAGGCAAGCTGTCCCCCTGCAGCCCATGGAGGTCCACAGGGCAGCAGATATCCATCTCCATGCAGCCTGTGGAGGACCCCGCGCCGGAGCAGGTGAATCCCCAAAGGAGGCTGTGACCCTGTGGGAAGCCCATGCTGGAACAGGTTCCTGGCAGGACCTGTGGCAAGGGAAGCTCACGCTGGAGCAGGTTTATTGGCAGGACTTGTGACCCCACAGAGGACTCACGCTGGAGCAGATCGTGAAGAACTGCAGCCCGTGGGAAGGACTCATGTCAGAGGGTGAGGAGTCCTTCCCCTGAGGAGGAAGGAATGGCAGAGACAATGTGCTGTGAACTGACTGCGACCCTCATTCCCCATCCCTCTGTGCTGCTGGTGAGGAGGAGGTAGAGAAAATCAGGAGTAAAGTTAAGCCCAGGAAGAAGGGAGAGGTGGAGGGAAGGTGTTTCTAAGGTTTGGTTTTATTTCTCATTATCCTACTCTGATTTGATTGGTAATTAAATTAATTTTCCCCAAGTTGAGTCTGTTTTGCCTGTGACAATAACTGCTGAGTGATGTCTCCCTGTCCTTATCTTGACTCACAAGCCTTTCGTTATATTTTCTCTCCCCTGTCCAGCTGAGCAGGGGAGTGATAGAGTGGCTTTGGTAGGCACCTGGCATCCAACCAGTGTCAACTCACTACAGACCTTTCCTTTCAGAGCTGCTGCAGAGATGTCTGCTAACATGCAAATATTCTGCAAGGATTAACACTGTTCTGTTTCTTCTTAGCCCAGCAGCATTTGGCCATGGACGCTGCAAGAGCCAGAGACATAGGCATTTATATAGCTCATAAATCTCAAGATGCTTAGGTTTCTCAAGGCCACATCCTCTATTGCTGTCTTTTGCAAATACAATGCTACCTTTTAACCACACCTATGTTTTCCCTGCTACAATAGCAAACTAGTATTAAACCACAAATCTGCTAGTATCATTTTTCAGGCATTACACTCACAGATGCTTTGCGTCACAGTGCAGTGGTAGCCTAGAGCACCCTGCCAGCCACACAAACAAGCTTAAGCTGGTGTTTGGAGGTGCCTTGTGCCAAAGAAAGCCCCTTCAGCACTGAGACCAAGGAAGAAGCCAAGACACAGGTCTGGAGCTGCTCTTACTCAGATGCTTGGCCAAGGTATGCAGTGCTCTGGTGGAACTCCCTCAGGCCGTTTATGGCTGATCCACAGCCACTCTCCTTGTCTTAGCTGGGGACCACCAGCTGTATAACCCCGGAGCAGGCTTGCAGTTTGCTTCTGCTCTTCTCTGTGCTGTCTGGACTGGTCACGTTTAGGAGGAAGGTGACCTACCCCGGACATGGGGACCTAGGTAGTGAGGCAACCTCACGCCTAGTGCTTTTCTTGGGAAAGGAAGGAACTTCTCGGCTTATGGTCAAATGAAGGTGAAATGTACAAGTCCTCAGCTTCCAAAGGGGCTGGCAGCAGGGCCCAACCCAGCAGGGCAAGCTGCGGCACAGTGGGCGGGTTGGGCCAAATAACACCTGCCAGCAATGAGGCCATCAGCTCCCTCAGGTGCCTCAGGAACCTGGACACAGCTCAGGCCCTGGTCTGGGCCTTGCCCACTCTCTCTTCCAGCAGCCCTGACTGCCCCCAATGGGGCTGCAGCCTGGAACAGTCCCTGACTGTCTTCCTGCTGTGGGGCCGTGGCCCTTGGCCATGAGAGCCTTTCTGAACCGGCCTGCTCTCCACCAGCATGTAGCCACCCCGTACACCTGCAGTGGGAAGATACGGTCTGCCCCGAGCTGAACCCGGGACAGTTGCAGGGAGGCAGTCTACGGATGATCGGGGAGGCCCTGGCGAACCAAGGCCCAGGGTTCCAGGGAGCTCAGGTGAGGCATGAGCATTGTATGGGAGTGGGAGGAGAACCCCAGGTGAAGGTATCGATGCAAAGCTTCTTTGTGTATGAGGGCTGGCACCTAATCTCATTTTCCCAGGCTGTGCAGGCCTGTCAGAGGCCCAATGAACTGACCTGCTCTGGTGGCATTACCCATGAGGGTTAGAGGAACAAAATACTTGGCACGCAGCAAAGTGAGGCACAGGCAGGTTCCAGGAGGAAGCAAAGTGGCCAGGGAGAGACTGTGGATGGGGGCAGGAGTGGGCTGGGAGGCAACCCTTCTTTAGGTGACTGGGAGGGATTTTGCAAACCAGACTACGAGAGGGTAGAGGAGCTCTGGAGGAGGGGGAAGGCTCAGCACAGGCAAAGTCTTTCTGTTGACAGGACAGCCGTGAAAGATACAGCCTCAGCAGGGTTCCAGTGGCTGGAAGGCACCTAAAAGCTGTCTAGCTAAGCTTAAGAGCTGTTCAGAAGAAGGTTGGGGTTATATCTTCTATATGGGCCTTCATCCTGGGATCCCAGCACCGGGGAAGCCTTCTGAGGGGCAGAAGGCCTTGATCTTCCTCATGGTTTGGCTGTCTGGCCTGGGCTTTCTCACAGTGCTGGGAGCCCAGACCTATACCAGCCCTCTGCTTTGTCATGTATTGTGTTCCATTAGCTTATTTGACTTGGGTCAGTGCTCCCTGAAGCCCTGCCAGGGCAAAGAGGTGCTGTCAATAGGTCTGAATTATTTATTTCATGGATGCCTGACAGAAGTAGTTGGTGCTAGCACAGGGTCTTCTGCATTCTAGTGCATTGTGTGGACTGTGCGTGCTTCAGCTCTGCTTATTGCTGTTCCTCTCAACTCTAGACCAGCTGTTCTACTCCAGGCTTCAGTGCATGTGCTGATTTCTGGTTTGAGGCTGCCTATGTACGTAAAGAAAGCAGAAGCTGACCAGTGAAATTAATTCAAAACCTGAATAAATACATTTTTTTTCCTTACTATTTTTCTCTTTTCTGTAATGTGTTGGTAAAGTATTACGTGATCTCATTCTTAAAGCCTTATTTACATAAGCTTCTTTCTTTCCTGATTTCCCATTTCCCATTCCCTCACCACTTGAGATTTTAGAGTGCTATAATACAATGAAGCCAATAAATAAGTGTTGCCATTGCATTATTTGGTAAGACGTGGGAACATGGTCCAGTAAGGTTCTTCCTGGGTTACAAATCCCTACCGTCTCCAAGGGGGAGAGCTGTCTTTCTTGTCCAGCCATAGTAGAATACCTTTTTGTGTCATTCCGTAAGAAAATGAAAAGGCAGATAAACGAAAATAAAATCAGTAGAAGGGTTGGTAGTAAGGAGAAAGTAGTAATATTAACTGAAGTAATGGAAAGGTAGGTGATACTGCAGACTAGCCAGGAAATGGATTAATGATGTCAGACAGATATGGCCCAGATGTTTGTTTATTAATGCAGGGAATCAGCAGTAAAATAGAGGAACTACAACTCCTGATACTGGTCATAGATTCGGGAAACTTACAGACTGCAATAGATCGGTAATTATGAATGGAACATATGTATTCAAGCACATGCATTGTTCACAAAGGGTAGAAACGCAAGTAAAAGTTATGTGACAGGTTAGTAATCGTAGGGGTAAAAAACATAATTGCTTGTCTGAAAATCTCTTTGTAGAGAACTTAGAAGAAAGCATGATGGGTCTTGCTGGCCCTGTGTGATTACATACACAGATCTCCATGGTATTAGAATAATAAATAAAGTGAGGGGCTGTGTGATTATGGAAGACTTTTGGCTTTTCGGGTAGAGACTGGAAAACAAACATTACTTACTAATAAGAATCAATTGTGCCTGATGCAATGGGGAGATTTGTTCACTGAATTATTGAGCTAATAAGAAATGACACTACTTTAAAATTGTTTTGGCAAGCAGTCATCACCTTGTAGAATAGAGTAATGGAAAATAACCTCCAATCATGTGACCACAAACTGGATCATCTTATATTATGGAGAGAGAAACAAAGGTCGGGTGAAGTGAGGAGCACAAATACTAGCTAGCATGTGGATAAGGCTTGTAACTTTCCTAGACTGTAATGTATCTTCATGTTCAACTCTGTAGTCTGGATCAAGGGGAATAGTTGTTTGCACTCAGCAATGGTGATTTCATGGTACTTGCTAATGGCTTGTGATCTACCTAAATGTCTTCTGCTGGTCCAAACTGCTACGTCCACAATAGCAACATACATTTGTTCTATTTTCTTTCTTTTCTTTCTACAGAACTAGGGCAAAATGGTTCAGTTAAAAACTATGCTCTGCTGCCTGGAGGTTGAGCATGTTTCATTACGACTTTCCTGCTGCCTATCACATACCACCCTCTAGTTCCTGATGGCTGCATTTATAGCTCATTTGTCTTCACTGCATACTGGACGACTCAAGTCTGCGTACATGTTTGGCAGTGTTTTGTTCCTTTCCCAAACTGTCCAGCTGTCCTTCTCTTTGGATGCATCTCTCTAAGACAAGATACATTTCACTCAAGTCTTGCTGCTGCCATCTGAAATCACAAGATCGTGGAGTAATTTCGGTTGAAAGAGACTCTGGAGCTTTATGGTCCAACCCCCTGTTTACAACAGGGTTGATTACAGCAGCGGCCTTGTCCAGCTGAGTTTTAATATCTCCGAGAATGGAGATCCTACGGCCCTGTCTGGTCTCCTATTCCAGGGTTTGACACACACACCCTCATTGTGAAAAATTTTCTTCTTATATTGAGTCTCTCATCCTGTGCCTGTGCACCTCTGAGAAGTGTCTGGCTCCAGGCTCTCTGTGCCTTCCTGTTAGGTAGCGTCAAACAGCAATAAGGCCTTCCTTTTGTCGTCTCTTCTCCCAGCTAAACAGATCCCACCTCCTCAGCCTCTCCTTGTGCATCTTGTGTGCCTACCCCTGACCAGTTTTGTGACCTCTTCTGGGCTCACTCCACTAAACCAATGTATGTCTCTTACTGTACCTAATATACCCAACGCAGTCTCCCCTAAGAGAGGGGAAGGCAACCCTCTGTTGTCTGCGAACTTGTCAACAGTGCACCCTGTCCTATTGCCCATGTCCTTGATAAAGACATTAAACAGTATGTGCACAAAGATATCTTTAATTTGGAAATCTGTACCATCTCCAGAGTGATATAGAAATGCTGTTTTTAACAGAGGCATAAATTACCACTTCTGCTGCTTGCTTTTTGTGAAAATGATTATATTTTGATCTTTCTGCCACTTCATTTTGTGCAGGGACACTCAGGAAACAAACATTTTCATTTGCTTTGATATTCTAGGCTCCACTGATTCTTTTTTTTTTTTTTTCCTCCTTTCCCATAGTGAAAGTGGAAAAAATAGCTTCTTCATCTGAAGAATATTTTTAAACTATTGCTATGCATAACCTCAGGTTTTGTTTCCATATGTGTAAAGGTTTTCACTTGGAAATTCAGTTACCCAGTTTATCCGTAACATATGTTTTGCAAATTTGCAGTTTTTAAGCTATTGGTTTTATCTGTTAATCACGCTCTTTTCTGTTGGTTTTACCAATCTCTCTTCTCCGATGTGTTTCATAGAACGTTTGCTGAATGACAACAGAAAAGTTCCTTGCTTGTAAGGGTAACTTAGCTTCTTTTGTAAAAGAACATCTTATGGAGATACTGCAACTGCAAGCAGGGTGGGGGAAGGAGGGAGTCAGCCACCATCCTTCCTCTTGCCTACTGCAACTTTGGATCCTCCTGTGCCAATTCAGGCAAGTGTATTTATCTCGCGCTGCTTCTAAATCAAAATGTAACTTTAAAACTTAACTCAAACACAAGGGAAAGGCCACAGCAACGTGAGTGCAGGAGCACACCTGCCTGTCCTTGCAGAGATGCCTCATATAGGACATCATATCAGTCATTTCTCTCATTTTTCCTTGTTCTGAAAGCCACGTGGGGCAAGTTCTCGTCTGGCTCAGGAGGAACTTGGTCTGTATGGCATTTAGCATAGACATGACACCTATGCTCCTATGCATTCTAGTGCTTGCCTGACTGCTGCACTTCCTTTCCATCCTCTACGACCAATGATTTCTAAAGCAACCAGAGTGACTGTACCGACCAGGGGTCAGAACTGGGTCCACTCCTTTTCAACATATTTGTCAACGACCTGGATGAAGAGACAGAGCATACCCTCAGCAAGTTTGCTGATGATACAAAGCTGGGAGGAGCGGATGACTCCCCAGAAGGCTGTGCTGCCATTCAGCATGACCTGGACAGGCTGGAGAGCTGGGCAGAGAGGAACTTGATGAAGTTCAATAAGGGCGAGTGTGGGGTCCTACACCTGGGAAGGAACAACGCCATGCACCAGTAGAGGTTGGGGCTGACCTGCTGGAGAGCAGCTCTGCGGAGAAGGACCTGGGAGTGTTGGTGGACAACAGGTTCTCCATGAGCCACCAATCTGCCCTTGTGGCCAGGAAGGCCAAGGGTGTCCTGGGGTGCACTGAGAAGAGTGTGGCCAGCAGGTCGAGGGAGATAATCCTGCCCCTCCACTCTGCCGTGGGGAGGTCACATCTGCAGCACTGGGTCCAGTTCTGGGCTCCCCAGTTCAAGAGAGACAGGGAATGACTCGGGAGAGTCCAGACGAGGGCAACGAGGATGGTGAGGGCACTGGAGCATCTGTGCTGTGAGGAGAGGCTGAGAGCCCTGGGTCTGTTTAGCCTGGAGAAGGGAAGGCTGAGAGGGGATCTCATCAGTGCTGATCGATATCTAAGGGGCGGGTGTCCAGAGGACAGGGCCAGGCTCTTTTCAGCGGTGCCCAGTGACAGGACAAGGGGCAACAGGCACAAACTGAAGCATGGGCAGTTCCCCCCGAACATGAGGAAGAACTTCTTTGCCCTGAGGGTGCCCGAGCCCTGGCCCAGGCTGCCCAGGGAGGCTGTGGAGTCTCCTTCTCTGGAGAGATTCAACCCCGCCTGGACACGTCTCTGTGCCCCCCTGCTTTAGTGGGGGGTGGGACTAGGGGGTCTCCAGAGGGCCCTTCCAGCCCCTGCCATTCTGTGATTCTGTGTATACAGCATCCCTGCCAAAAAATCTCTTTCTGAAAGCCAGAGTTCTGCTCTGTTGCCTTGATCCATTTGAAAGTGATGAGCAATTGACATACAGACTTTTTTTTTGTTTTTAAGATTACTGTCAAGTTTCTTTTCTGCAAGGAGCAGGGTTTTCCCTGTGCATTTCAAAACACAAAAATGAAGCAGTACTCAAAATCCAGTCATCAGTCCCGAAGATGGTGCATGGCCCTTGTGTGAGTAGCCACATTGTAGCTTTCTGTCACACTCAATCTTGCAGAGCCATAAATTTCTATCTTTCCTCTACAGCTTTAGTGGTGCCAGCTAGAAAACACCTAAACTCCCTGTGCTTTGAAAGGGAGATCTCTTTCTGTGGCAAGGATTCAGCAGTGTATAGTCACCGCATTGACTGTTACAGCACCTTTGGGATGTAGGAAATGTGAGCCATCCCATCACACACCCCTTTCAGGTGTGTTGTGACACCAGGAACTAACTGATCCCTCTAAATAAATATTAACAGACACATGAGGGAGGCTTTCAGTCTCCTAAATCTGCCTTTCTGCCAGGAAGCCAAGAAAAAGTGGCAGTATCAGTCCTTGTGTTTGAGAGTCTAAATGTTTTTCTAAGGTCGAAGTTGTGACCTGAGCCAGACAGGACATTGCAAGACAGCAAACTTCCCTTCAAGTTTTAGAAAACAATGCCTCTCTCATCTCTGCCTGGAATTCTGTCAGTGAATAAACATCGGTGTCTCCAAAGGAGGGTGCTCCCAAGGGCAGGGCTCATGAGACAGACGAGTTGATGTATTGAAGAAGAGGGGAGAAGGATGCAAAACATATGAAGGCCTTTCCTCGGTCTGAGTCCCCTTGTATGTTGCACAGGGTTGTGATTTATCTTGCATGTGACAGATGGCTCCTGGGTTAATACTCCTCCTTTGACTTAATTGTGCAGGCTCCTTTTGCAATCCGTGGAAGAGACAGTGTCTTCTGCAGTATGGTTCCCACAAGCTGCTTTGGATATCAACCTGGTATAAGATGAGTTATGTTCTACAGGGCGTGTAAGAGCGGATGCTAAAATCCTGTATAGCTTAAAGATTGTGACTAGGGAGAAATTACTCATTGTCTCTCTTGATAAAAAAAAATGGTGGTATTACCAAATACAGTTTTTATATGCCAGGTTCAAAAGAGGGAAGTAGTTCTCACAGCATGCAGAACATATTCTCATTGCCAGGGAATACTGCTGGGGCCAAAAGCGTCTGAGAGTTCAAAACATGATTGGACAAGTGAATAGAAAAAAATCTAGGTGCTAAGAAATGCAGGCAAGCTTGATCTCAACTGATTTTTAGACAGCTTCCGTACAGGTGTCTGCTCGTGAACATCGCCCCCCGACCCCGCTCTTGTCACAGCCAAAAGCAAGAAACAGGAATTTTCGGGCCTCACTCCCTAGCTTATTTTGGACACCTACATTCACAGAGGTGAATCATGTACTCCAGAGCCCACTGAAGGCCAGGAGAGCGCCCAGGGAGGAAAAGTGCTTCATGTTCTCTTCCCTTGGTATCTGCTCTTGATGATGGCAGAAGATAGGGTATGGGGTTGTCAAACCTTTCAGCTGAGTTGTTTTCACTGCTCTAGGTATGCCTGTTTCTTTCATCAGATGATCAAAGACATGCCCTCAGGGAGGGAGTCTTCTCCAGTGTCAGCACTGAGGAGTTAACTTTAGTCCATACCTCTGACGTTACTCCTCAGCCTACTCCTGTTGCTGCTGCACTGGGTCAGGCATGCTCTGTGCATATGTACTGGGGAGCACTGCACACATTGCTTGCTTCTTCAGGGTATAAGAAATTGAAAGTCTGCTGCGTGGGCAGTTCACAGGGCTCACTAATCTCTGAGTCTCCGAGTCTCCAGAAAACACCTTTAATCATGGAAGGAGGGTAGAAAGCAGAAACCTGGTCAGCCATTGTGTGAGGTGGAAGCAAGCTGTGCAAGGCCGGGTGATATGGGCCTAACTGCCATTAAGCAACGGCTGACTGCCATATGCTTATGCTTTGCTTCATAAAGCTTATGAGTCAGACATACAGAGAGAATGGTGTTTGTGGTTTAGGAGCGAGAGGATTCCTGCTTCGCTTTCCACAATGCGCAGGTCTCGGGAAATGCAGTGTGCCAGAACAGTGTGCCCTCCCAAGCCTCGTCTCCAAAGAAGAGTACGTTCTCGTCCTCTGTGCAACTGCTCATGCCACAGAGGCTGCCTTCCGGAAAGCTCAGCCAAGTAGTTAGAACCTGGGATGTGTGCAACGGGAAAAATATGCTCAGCCCTGTGACTAGAGGACTATACAGCAGCGTTCAGTGCTGTCATGAAGCCTGATTATTGGTGTGAAAGGACCAGCATGTCTTGGGCAAGCTACGTACAGGTGAAACAGGAGTTTTGATACATCTCTGTTCATACAACTGTTGGTCAGGGAGGAAGAAGGCTTCAGGAAGAGCAACTCAAGTGGCGTGAACTTTACAAACCAGCTTTGTAAGACCTCATGACACATAGGTAAATCCTTCCTACAAATGGTGTCAGCGCAGGGCATAGGAACACGTAGCTGAAGTCCAGGTTGCACAGAACATTGTATGGCTCTCTCTCAGGAACCTATCTGGACTGCTGCCAGCTTCTCACCTTGTTTCCCAGCCCAGGGTTACCAGGGCTGTTTGCAATGCAGCAAGAGAAAGGGAACATGACCTGCCCCATTCAGGTTGTCCCTCCTGTTGGAAGGACCTGCCTTGCCCATATTTTTTGCTTCTGCTGTCTCCCATACTCCCCTCGTCCTCAGAGAAGCTCAGTGAGATCCTTGGGGGCAGGGGACACCATCAAGAGAAGGTCTACACCTCTCCAGATGGTGCGACAGAAATTGTGAGACCTGGAATAGGAATGACCCAAAGCTATTGTCTCTGCATGGTTGCAGAATACCATGCAGTTCTCTTGAGCCCAGTGCTGCCCCGCTTCACCACCTCACCTGGCACAGCCCCATTGCAGCTCCAGCACCCTTGTGAATCATTAACAGGCCAAGTCCTTTCACAGCTTCTCCTTTCACACAATTTTCTTTCCCAGTCCCCGAATGTTTAATTCTAGTAAGGCACAGACAGAAGAGTCAATAAGACTTGATGTGACTCTGCATCTGCTGACAACATGGCAAGCAGGAACAACAGCAGTAGTAGGTAAATATGCCCTATCTCTGCATTTCTGATGGACAAGCTAGTCCTCCTTGCAACAAGGGTTCCTTCTAGTCCTTTGCTCTGACACTCCTCAGACATCCCTGTTCCTCCTTTTACAGAGAGCAGTCTCTTTTGGGGCTTGCAATGGGGCTTAACATAAAAGCACCTCTCAATCTCCTTGATGGCTTTCCTGGCCCTTCTCCTTTGCCAGCGCTGTTTGGCCATTTGTGCCCCTGCAAGGAACTGCCATTCCCATGCTTTGCTACTTAGTGCAGGGAGGCGTTTTCTAGTTTAAGGCTGGTCAAAGTAGGCGGGCACTGTAGAGTAGTCAGTCTTAGAGCTGGGATATACACAAATGCAGGGGACAGGAGGGAGCAGGCACAGGTATAGGTAAGAGTGGAGTACACGTGTATGTGAGAGCCCAGCATGAAGGCGGAGTGCCAGTACGTGAATGCACAGCTGTTCGTGTGGCTGTCTGGAGGAGTGTGTTCCCCAGCAGTGAACTTGTGTGAGGGCGACTTGGCTTGAACCAGGTTTGGTGGTGCTTCAAGAGGACTTGTTAAGGTGAGATTCTCAACCGTTTCTTGGTATCTGGTGTGGATGCTCTGGTGCCCAGAACTGAATTCACTGCTTATGCTCAGCAGCCTGAACTGGGAGATAATTTTTATAAAACACTGTAGACATATGGATGCCAGTAAATTGCTACATGATTCCTCCTGCAGGCAGAAGCTGTTGGTCTGGCTTAGATGGTTGTTCCTGCTTCTCCAGACTGTCTTCTCTGTGCCCCTTCCCAGCATTTCCCACAAGTGACAGTCATGCCATCTGTTCTCTGCGAATGAGCAGATGCTACTTCTAATTCTGCAGAAGCTGATGAGGCCCAATTAAAGAAAGATTTGGTAAAACTATGAGCAACCATCAGTACCATCAAAGACCAGTGTCTGGGGCTTCTGTGGCACCAGATCCTCTTTGCTACACTACTGCCACTACAGCAGTGAGGGATCTGTGCAGGTCTGGAGAGATCCCTGGGACCTGCAGAGCACTCAGCCACAGTCTGCGTAACAGGAGCTGTTTTGGGTTGTACTGTCACCCCTCCTGCCTAGCCCCCCCCCAGGCATGCACAGGCTCAACAACCCTGTACTCTGGGGACATGCTGCCCATACTCGGAGTGTGTTTGGTGGGTATGTCTCCCTGGGGCTGCTTGCTGTAATGGTCTTTCTTTGCCAGGCTCAAGCTTTTCCAAGGCCCCTGTGTGCTTCTGGAAAAGCTCAAAAATGTTCATTTGTTTTGGAGACTCTAGCTGCTCAGGCAGGCAGATTCCAGTTCTTTGTGTTCTCGTACGTGTGCTGTGGGAGACTCTTAACATCGTGACAGTGGATTGTCATATTTTTCAGTAGTTTCTGTTTTTCATCCTTAGTGCCTTGAGATTCTTCCTGGTTTTTCTGCTCTGAGCCAAATCCTGGCTCAACTCTCTACCAGCAGACAGTAACAGTGTACCTTTTTTTGTTTGCAGCTGAGATTGTCTCAATCATTCTGAGCTGAACGTTACTCTGCAGCTCTGTGAGGGCTTCATATTTCACTTTTGCAATATGAAATTAATTTAATCACTTGTGACTCTGCACGTTTCCTGTAGGGAAAATGTGGCTAAGGTTAAGACCTTATTTTAGAAACATCCCAGCTGCCATGATCAAGAGATATGGCGGTGAAAAATAAGGTTATTTAATTAGTATTTCTTTTGTATTAGGAAATGTCTGATAGAACTTCTGCCACTCTTTGCTGCTCCTCTATTCCACTTCATCAGGCACACACAACTCATTTCAGTCCTTCTCCCCTCCCTGTGGGGCAGACTGGTCAGAACAACAACCGTCACTACTTCTTGTGTAAGAGTGAATAAGCTGTTGAAGCTGTGGCCTCACATGAGGCCGTTTCTCAGGCAAACACCAAGAACAGTCACAGGTATGGTCTGCGTACCTTGTGAAATGTCTAAAACATCCAGCTGTCCCACTGTAGTTTGATTCAAGATAGAAGCACACCCTTGCTTCCCAAAAAAACTGAATGCATTCTCTGACTCAGACTATTCACACACAGGTTTCTGAGAAATAATGGTTTCTGTGGTTTTAAATCTGCCTGGGTATCTTAATGCCAGTGTTCGTGTCTGCTCAACAGAGTTTTTCTCAATTGAAAGCTTCTGGCTATAGTCCAGGAACTCTTGTCGGGAGTTAGAGTAACGATATTAATGGTGCCAGATGGAAGTGATACCATGAAAGTTCATTTGGAAGCCAGAACTTTTGGTAAACACTGCTGTATTCATTTGCAAAAATAGTCTTTGCAGCTCTTCCTAGGCATGGTCCAAATGTTGACCTAAATTATCTTCTTGTCTGACCTGAACACTACAGTTATTTGTATAACCAAAAAAATCAGTTGGCTTCTTGTCCAGGAGACCAGAACCTTCGCTAAATGCACAGCCTCATCCTTGCAAGACAATACTAAAATAAGATTCTATTGTGGTAGCACTTACTGGCAACGATCAGGCTTACCATTTGGGCTCGGTATTCTCCTGGCTCTGAGAAATTATAATTGCTGCCTTATAAAACCTAAGCTCAAAACAAATGCACAGCAGGTAGATTAGATAAACAAGCCAATTTATACATACATGCTGGAGAGAAAGATGAGTACTCTTCCTAGTTGGTTAGCAGCAGTGACTGTACCTGGAAATCTAAACATCAGTACTACAGGAACTGAAATCGTGGGAGGAGGCACCTCTACGCAAAGCAGTCCGAAAGCTTCGCTGCAGAGGGAAATTGAGGCAGGGCATAAGGAGGAGATCAGGGAAATGTTGACTGAGAACATTCATGGATTACCATGGACCCAGAAGGTAACGTGGTAAGCGCATAGCAGGGAAGCAGTGTGAACATTGTGGCCAGTTTGGCCACACTTCTGCTGCCGCTTTAGTAGCGGCGCAGCTGCAGTACATGGGCATGGCTGCCTGAATTCAGTGCAATTGTGGGCTGCACAAAAGCAGCGTACAAAGCTGTAAGGACCTGGGCCCCAGTGCTACTCTGTCCACGAGGACGTCCAGCTTGCCGTGCAGCCCTGAAGGCCCTGCTCTCGCTATCCTGTCTGGCTGTCAAAGCACCTGGAAGGACTGACCGTGACTGAAAACCAGTAAGGTTTTTTAATTTTAGTTCACCTTGGGAAATGCAAAGCAGTTGCGCTGGCCAGAAAGACCTGTCTCCACAGCAGCAAAGCCAAACTGCCAGCCTGGAATGTGGTGACAGGGGTAGTGCACCATATTGTATGGACTTCTGTGCCATATGAGGAGCCTATCTACAGGGCTGGCCAGTGCTGCGTGCACCCACTTATATTCAAGGCACAATCAAGCATGGCAGGGGGAGGGGGGAGAGCGCACACAAGAGAAGCAGTTGGCAGAGCATGCTTTAATGTACTTAAAAATTAAGTGAATCCTCTCTGCCTCAGATCCCATCCCTGATGGTGTACTTCCTGCAGATTTCTGTGCCAGCTGGTACTCAGGCTATGAATTGTCCCTAGGCAGCACAATGGACATTTTCCGGTAATGAAGTCATTCTCAACAGGCAGAATAGAGGTTTAGGGCAAGAAACAAGGAGCCAGCTTTGGGAAGACCTTTGAGTTGGACTAACGTACGTCTTCTCGTAGAAGACCTACAGGATGAGTGGGGTTGGAGGGAGGAGTAGCAGGAGACAGTCTTTAAAAAGGAGTTAGGCTAAGAAAGGGGTTAGTTATAGCTAAGCCTACCTACACAAAGGCAGATGAGATAAACACTTGTAGGCCTTTCTAGGAAAATTGCCTGCGATGCTCTGACTGCGGAGGAGATATTGTTGTGCTTGGATTTATTACAATGCCAAATGACTTCCTTTCGTATGTGAGTTTTTGCCTGTGATAACAATAAATGTTTTCTGAAATTCCAAAGAATATGAGCAAAAGAAATTGAAACCTGCATTGTATTTTTACAGCATTCTGGCACAGGAATAATTGTGAATGGTGGCCAGAGCAGGAGCTTAAAAGTAGCAATGTGGAACTGTTGAATTCTCCACAAAAGCTGTTTATTCCATCTTGACTCCATAAAACTTGCTGGGATCATGTCTGCAGGGATTGTGTACACTAAGTACACGTTTGTGTGTATTGACATATTTCAGTACACTGAACTAACTCTTAAACCTTGCTAAAAGTGCAGACAAGCTTTTAGGTGATCTTCTAAGACTGCATCAGAATGGCTTACTGACAACCGTGTTTTTGTTACAGAAAACTTTCAGCCCTGCAGTATTTTTGTAATTTCCAAAGACATCTGTGCTGTGGTTGTAACAGTATCAGCAGTAGCGTGGCAGCTTTCCAAAGCCCTGAGCCTGCGGAGGGATTGCCAGGAGCCTGGTGTACCATATCCTGCCTTCTTCATGTTCCTGTGATGCTGAACTTCCTGTGTCTCTGCAGGTCCCTTGCAACCGTGATGAAGTCTAGAAGGGTGCAGATGCTCCTGATTCTGGCAGTTCTGTTCTTCCTTCTGATCCACTTCCAATTCCTACCCTGCAGCAACAATGCCCCCAGGGAAGAAAAACCTTCTCCAGTCCACATCCTCATTCTCTCCTCTTGGCGGTCAGGATCTTCCTTCACTGGACAAATCTTCAGCCAGCACCCCAGTGTCTTCTACCTGATGGAGCCTGCATGGCACGTGTGGGTTAAGATGTACCAGAACAGTGCCGATGTCTTGCACATGGCAGTGCGGGACCTAGTCAGGTCAGTCTTTCTCTGCGACATGTCTGTGTTTGATGCTTACATGTCTAGCCAGAAGAAAAAGTCTGATTTATTTCAGTGGGAGACAAGCCGAGCCTTGTGCTCTCCCCCTGCCTGTGACTCATTCAGTCGCGGTGACATAATAACTGCAGGCAGTTGCAGAACAATCTGTGGCAAGTACCCATTCAGCAAGGTGGAGGAAGCCTGTAAAACCTACAGCCATGTTGCTATCAAGGAGGTTCGGTTCTTTGATCTGAAAGTTCTCTACCCACTTCTCACTGATCCATCCCTGAACCTCAAAATCATTCACCTGGTACGTGATCCTCGGGCTGTGTTCAGGTCCCGAGAGAATACAATGGCAAACCTGAAACGTGACAGCAACATTGTTGTGGGGTCCCAGAGGACAAAGGGAGAAATGGGGCCCTACAACACAATGCAAGTAATCTGCAGAAGCCATGTGGAGATTTACAAGGCAGGCAGTCAGGCCATTCCCAGCTTCCTGAAGGACCGCTACGTGCTGGTTCGCTATGAAGACATTGTCAGAGACCCGCTAGCAAGGGCTGCTCAGATGTACAGGTTTGCACAACTCGATTTCACACAAGAACTTCAGAAGTGGGTGCACAACATCACCCACGGGAAGGGGCAAGGAGCACAGGCCTTTGATATTGGGTCCAGAGATGCACTGAGAGTATCTCAGGCCTGGAGGAAGACCCTTCCCTTCCAGAAAATAGAAAAAGTGCAAAATGTGTGCAAGGATGCAATGGACTTGCTGGGCTACCGGCTCGTTCAGTCCGAAGAAGAGCAAAAAAATATGTCGCTGAATCTTTTGTTTGCCCAGAACTCCTCTGAGTAACAAATTTTGAAGGCAGAAAAGCTGCTCTCTGCAGGCTGCAGAGTGGAGAACTTGTTTACTAGAGCAAAAGAGGACAGGGGTGCATGCGTATGTGTGTAAGTGTGCATGCTTGTATGCAAGGACAAGTAACACAGGAACACCGACTGCACTCATGAGAGCTTTCTCAGCAGCACGGCATCACTCTTCAAGGCCCCTGGAGGCTCAGCCACAATACAGGCTGAAGTTCTGCAAGTCTGTTTTCCAAATTAAGTCCATGGTTTATGTGAAAGAGGAAGTATGCGTAGCTTGGAGCAAACAGAATACTGAAGGAGTGGGACCAGATAGCAGAGCTCAAACACTTCACAGACCACAGATAAATACTGGCGAAACCACATGGAGCAATTGCATTGCAAAGGAAGAGGATATATAAATGGACGCTGAATAAAGACAACATTATTTGTCGTGCAGCCACCCAGGATGTGTAATGCCAGAAGAGATGCAAGGATGCTCAGACATGGGTTTCTGGAAAGAGCCTTTTTTCGGAATGGTTGAGTTTTCAAGCTGTTTTTCTTTTGCTCCATTCCTGTGCATGGGCATCCAGCTTTGGTGGCAATGTTGGGCAAAAGTTTACTATGCAATGTGAAAACAGTATAAACCAGCTATAGTTGAAAACAAAAACTCCTGGATTTTCATATCATAGGATCATAGAATGGAAAGGTTCTCAGTGTTAGACAATGCGTTTGTATGGTTCTGCAAAGGTAAAAGCACCGTATGCAGACTCAGAAGTTTGCATTGCATGTCTGACTAATTGCCCTGAAAAAAATAAACTCACTCTTAAAACAAGTGTCACGTAGAATTATAAAAATATATGAGAAGCCTTACACCTGATCATTTTATGTTGCAGCCATTTAATGTGTTCTACCTCTCACTTTGGGTTCTAGAGCAGTTTTGGTTAAACAAGACAACCATTGAATTGTGAGGTTATGGCGCTGCTGAAATGTGTACACCACCCAAGCTAGAATGGGAATTTTTGGCTGCGGGAGGTGACTGGACTTCTGTTCATGAACCTGGTCATCAGCA
Organism: Steatornis caripensis; assembly: GCA_013398225.1. NCBI lineage: Eukaryota > Metazoa > Chordata > Aves > Caprimulgiformes > Steatornithidae > Steatornis > Steatornis caripensis. Next base: position 345,529 of record VZSC01019443.1, read on the forward strand.
GTCCTTGGATTTCAAATCCAGCTGGTAAAGTTTCTAATTTTTAAAAATCTTACTACTTTATTTGCTATGTTGTCTTGTACTCTCTTATCAAGTGCTTGCCTGGTCCTCCACACAAGTCTCAAGTAACCAGTCTGAGCAGCGTGAATGTACCAAATAATCCTCTTTTTTTCAGCAGGAATGACCTGTCCAGTGAAACACTGCATAGTCTAAAATGCAGGTTTGGCATGTATTTGGTTATATTGGTTAACTCCCCAAATAATTGGTGGTTCAGGACAGCAGTTTTCTGAAGTAGCAGTCTCATCATATCTCGCTATCGTTGACTTTCAGTATAATTTGAATTTGGCTTAAAAATCAGCAATATCCTAATTCACCTTCATTTTTTTGAGTGCCACAGCGTAATAAGCAAAAACCACCCAAATATAATTCTGAGGGGAAAAAAAAAATCTTTGCTTTTACAACCCCATTTTATTTCACCAAAAGAGCGAATTCCAGATTTACAAGACTAACTTCGAATATTAAAATAGTAACCAGTGCACAATTTCAGGCTGAAAGTACTGAGTTTTTCAGATTGTGACTGTCTATGAGCAATGGTGTTTTCTCTCTCTCAAACACGACTTACGCGATAGATAGGTAAACTCTCAGCAGTCCTTCTTAATTTGTATCATCTCATACTTGAACTATTGCACGTGGCTGGTCTACTTTTTCCAACTAGGCTATGTGGTCTGGTACAAGTGTTACTTTGCCTGGATTAAAGAAGCTGGGACTCTTCAATCTGTAGAGACGCGGGTTGGGGCAGAGCTATTCATTGGTTTTGAAATCATGAAGCAAGATGGTAAAGTTAGTGTTATTAAACAAACCTTGCCATGTTAGCACTGGAGTACACGTGCTGAAGTGGTAATAAAAATTGAGATGACTTTCTACTGGCCTGAGGTTTTAACTGACAGATCTCTGTAACGTAAGATTGAATATTATAATGTCACAGTGACCTTTTTTGTCCATTCCCAGTACACATGGCCACTGCGTGCATTCATTGAGACCAAGTGCCTCATCTTCTGGGATGAACGTTCTTGATCCCTCTTTTGAACAGTTACACTTCAGTGACACTTTTAGTGTCTCTAGCTGTCTGCTACTAATCAAGCTTCATTAACAACAACAGAAAAAGGTAGTAACAGCTGGCAGCACAGGTTATTAAATGATCATCCACAACAGCTGCAAGTAAGACACATGACAGAGAACAGGTTGCTATTGTGCACTAATAGTGCATTACAAGCTAGAGCACTTAATGTTATTGTCAGATTTTGGTGCTAACCCTATTAAAAATCCTCTGCATGCAGCAATGTACAGGTAGGACTCTCAGCTGGTTTATACAGTAGACCCACACTTTAAAGCAAAGTTTCAGTGAAAACCCGATACTGTATAGAACCTTTCTGTTCACCATTTTCTATTTTTAAATGTTTAGTGTACCCGGTATTACAAATAAAAATCAAACACAAAATAGGCTTTTTATAAAAATTTATTTTAAAGCATTTCTGAAACTTTAGAATGTTGCATCAAATTTTCCATCGCATTTGCATTTCTGAAATGACCGTTTTTTTTTAAGTTCCTGCCACAGTCCTAGATCAGTCAGTCCCCTCTGCTTTGCCATCTAACTTTTCCTGAACGCTATCCGCTTTGCTACGTTTTCAGCTCCAAATTTTGCTATCAATTTATTTTTGACACAATCATCATCTTTTTCCAATTCCAAATCATCCTCTCTGTTCCATACAGGGTAGCCATCCAAGCGCTGTCCCGTCTGCAAAAAATATAAAGTAGCCTCCACTTCACCACTGTTTTTCAGAAAGGCCTGTGTAACAGTGAACAGGTCCATGCCAAACTTCTCCATGAAGTGCTGCATAGTTTTCACTACTTCTCCCACCACAGTGGAAGAAGAGCAAGTGCTTGTTGGTCCTTCTTCTCTTTGTAATTGAGTGTCAGGGAGAACGGAGTCCTCCAGTCCAGTTTTCCAACCAGATGCTGTTTGTCCTGGGAACCCTCCCTCTCGAACTTGTGTAGAAAGTTCTTCTGAAATGTCCGAAGTGTCGCTTCCCGACTAAAAGCAAGAGAGGTGGAATCATCGATTAGACATGGTATTTTCTGCCGAGCTTCTTTTATCACTGCTACCCAACCACCTTCTACTGTGACCCTACGCTAAATAAGAAAAACCTCAGAAATTACTAGGCATAGTAAAATTCAGGGATGAAGCTGTATGTGTTAATGAGCATATACAAGATCACAGAAAAGCACGAGCGTAAGGCAGAACTTGAACAGACTAAGCATAAAAGGCAAAAGTAAATGTTAAAGGAACTGCAGGAATGTTTTATGCCTGAGGCGGAAGGACGACTTCCACCTGCCAATACAGTTTTTAGTGTGACAACACTGTCACGTTGATTTCCTCAAGTTAACTCAGGCAAGGAATCAAACTAAGAGAATACACCACAGCGAGGCACCGCTCATTGTAAGGCGTGTAGTTCATGGCTCACACGAAGCTCCGCTTAGCCACAGCGGAAGGGATGACACGGTGCAAAGTCATTTAAGAAGTTAATTAGAAGTTACTGCTGCGCCGTTTTGTGACAACCAGGCAGCTCCGTTCCCAGCAGCTCGCTCTCAGCGGCGCTGCAGCGTGCACAAGCAGCCGCAGCACCAACGCTAATCCCCGCGCTGGCCCTGGACGCTTACCTCCGTGCTTTCAAACTCCCGGTTAGCCGCCTCGAAAAGACCCGTGCTCTGTGCGGCCTCCTCCGCCTGCGGGGGCCCTGCGGGAACACGCGCGCGTCGACTGCGGCGGGGGG
>VZSC01019443.1:358727-398050 GCA_013398225.1 Steatornis caripensis
CCGCCGCTGCCGCCGCCGCCCGGCCCGGCGAGGAGCGGCGGCGGTGGTGTTATCCCGTAGGGTAGGGACCTGCGCCGAGGGCAGCGTGAGCTACGCTTGAGAGCTGCAGCAGCTCGGTCGGGTCGCTGGCTGCCCCGGCTGCGGAGCCCTGCGCTCCCCGTTCGCTGGGGCAGGGTGGAGGCCTCGGAATGAGTGCGGCGGCACCAGGCGCCTCGGATGTCATGCAGGGACCGCCCGTGGACTGTGGTGTGATGCACGCCGTCGACTGCTGCTTAGCGAGGACCTTGGGAACCCATTGATCTCACCTGCTGCTGGACTATAAGGGTTCTAGCGTTGCTTTTTATTGCTAGGAATTTGGAAGAAAAGTTCTGTGTTTCATAGGATACATTTCTTCTAAACAATCCTGAAAAGGGTGATGCAGTTAGGCCTTGGATATTGGAATCTGGTGCAGGAAGGTGTCATGCAGAAGACGGCAGTAGAGGTGGAAGAGATGGGGTTGCTAATCTGTGTTGTGATGGTATCCAATTCGGTTTAGAACCGGCACTTGCATCAGGAGCCATGTGGTCAGCTGATGAAATTGCTGAGCTATGTTACCAGCATTATAGGACCAGACTCCCTAAGCAGGGGAAACCAGATCCAAACAGGGAATGGACTTCACTGGCAGCTGTTGTCAAAGTGGAGCCTGCACCACAAAGGCAGGTTCTTGCTAGTCCAGGGAATCTGAAGGGTAAGAATGAGTTGTGGGGATTGGAGCGGGAGCAGGGAGAGGAGGTGGCAGTCCTTGATGCTTTTTTTTCCCCCATTTATTCAAGATAACTTTTTAAAAAAACCCACCATGCACCACTTCCTGTCCCATTTATGTCTCCACCCAAGTTCTTTACTCTTTGCGATTGTAAAAGCTTTTACAGCTTCTGTCTGGAAAGAGAAGGTTACAGTGAAATGCTGTTCTTCCCAGGCTGTAACTAAGAAGATGAAAGCCTGTGTATGACTGTTCAATAAGTGTCAAAAGTCTAGGCAGGACCTGAATTCCTAACCTAAACCTTTGCAAAAGTGTGTTTGGCTAATATTTGGAAGAATCCTAGTAAGATCTCAGCTTGCTCTCCTTTAGCAGACTGCGTTATTACATTGTGTGTCTCTGTTAGTTCACGATGATCTTCTTTTCCCTTAGTGGCACTTCCATGTTGTCATGCACATTCTATCCCGTGCTTCTTTCTTGGGCGTTTGAGGAATCCTTTGCCAGTGCCCACTGTGTGTTGCCTAGCCTACCAGGCCTGTGTTAACACTCCTGCTATGGGATCACAGACTTTTCCTAGCACTGGTGCTTCTGCCTACTATGTTCAGTTCTCCAGCTGATACTCTTGTCCTTTCTGGAATGTTGCATGGCTTGCCTCCCCGTACCTTCCCTTATACACAGTGTTTTGTGCGTTGTCTTATCAGAATGACAGTATGAGAGCAATGCTCCTGGCGATTGTTCAGTTAATGTTGTTTATTTTTTCAGTAACGAAGGAAGTTGTTGCTATGGGAACTGGAACAAAATGTATTGGCCAAAACCAAATGAGGAAGACTGGTAAGTATGGTGTAAAATCCCAAGAACAGACTACCTATGCAAGCTTCTTTCTTGCTGATGCCACAGAACCGATGAAAACGTCTAAGGCATTGAGCTCAGACTTCTGGATTGAAGCCAGAAGTGTAAGGCAGACCTCACCTCGTCAGGAAGAGAGGGGCTTAGGCAGGCAGAATGGCTGCCCTGAAAGTTTGCTGCGCTTGTTGCCTTAAAGATGAATAAACTTTTTATGCATAGAAATGTGTAAGTTGGGCCCTGAGTTTGCACGCCCGAAGACTTCATAACTAAAAGCAAAACATAAGGAAAATAATTGTGTTTCAGTCATCTGTTACAGTCTAGTTTTATTGTGGTCTCATGCAAAAGATACCACTGCTGAGTTAGGGTAGGGATGACACCAGAAAGGTACCAAGAGGCTTTTTCTCCCTTACTGTGTATTCTGCAGCTCGATAGTTTTAAGTGTTTATACGATAAATGTATGGGATTGATAAATAGATGACTTCCCACAGCTACCATTTGTTGCCGTTTGTTGTAGGAGATTCTTTGCATGTCCTTTTTTTAATTCAGAATGTATCTGTCTCCTCTCCTAGGAGAGGCGAGAAGCCACAGTAATTAATGCTGAAAAGTGACTAAGGAGGAAAAGTGTTTGTGAATATGTAGGTACAGGGCTTTCTACCTTCATTATACTTCAGAGGATAAGTAGAACAAGATAGGAGAAACAGTTTTGCATGCATCAGTTTTAGGCTGTTTTGTGCTCTGTGTAACGTCCTTCGTATTGAAACAAATTAGCGGAGGAAAAGAGAAGAAACTAAATTCTGTATATTGGATTTTTGAGGATGTGTCTTCTGGCTTAGCCATCTTAGAAGGTATTAGCACGGACATTTTTCTGACTGATTTAGGAAAACCGTGTTGAAAGAGTTGTACTACTTACAGTCTAGTTGTTAAGAGTCGAAGTAGAAATTTAACTAGAAAAAAGTAAAGCTAATTCCTCTATTTGTTGTTTGTCTTCAGTGATCTGAATTCTAGAAAATATTTTCCTCTTAGGATAACATTCATTTGTTTCTAACTTAACTTGATTGGTAGGTCATGTTAGTGGTTATCTGGTTTAAACTTTAAGCCTTTAGAACTGTTAAAGTGGACTTTTATCACCTGGTCTTTTATTCCTAAAATAAAAGCTGATCTACAGATCCTGTTCCTTTAGATGCTGCAGGAAGTTTGAAGATGAGATGTCTAAACCTGGTATAGATCAGAATTATTTACAAGAAAAGTAATTTAAATTGTAGGACATAGCGCAACAAGAAACTTCAACCAGAAGCTTAACAAAAACACTTGAAATTTTCTGGATGTTATGCTTAATCTAAGAATGTAAAGATTTACTGTTAAGAACTAACATCAGGAAGATTTTGAAGGAAGCCAGTGTTCATTCAACTCAAAGGATTTCAGATATATCAGAAGAGTTAAAATTTGGTATTTAAACAAGTCTCTGCTTTTGGTGGGCTGAAGACTTTTATCCTTCATTTGTATACACTACTGACCTCCTTTTGTAGTGATTGGAAGTTTAAGTATCTTATAACAACCTAATACCAATGTTAAACCATCAAATGCTAACAAATCTGGAGAACTGTCGTCTGTCAAGTACTGTTTGCTTTGTTCACCTCCTTTTCAGTAATGATGCGTATTGTTCTCATTTGGTTGTTGCTTCAGGAGACATTCTGAATGATAGTCATGCTGAAATTGTGGCCAAGAGGAGCTTCCAGAGGTGAGGCATGAAGTTCACGTGCTGTTATTCAGTGCCGCTTGAGGTTGGTTGTTGTGATACAAACGGTTTTGACCTGTAGCAGAAATAGCCACATTTTGCAGCTTCAGTGTAATGAAGGAGATAGTATTACTTCTGTGTAGGCAACACTTTTTTCTCCCCTTTGTTAGCAGGAGTTTAACCTAATTTTTACACTTCTAGGTGGTGTTAAAGCTCTTTCGCAAAACCTTGTTTCTTCCTCATTCTTGTAGAGTGTCTGTATGAAGAGGTAGGATCTGATTTTGTGTGATGTCGATGCTGGTCTGATGACTAGCTGTCAAGGGCAGCGTTTTTGCTGTTTCCCACGTACCAGTCCTCTTGTTCACATGGGATAAGCTCGTTCAAAGAACTGAGCCTAGAGAATAGTAATGCAAAGAAACGAGTACATTGCTTGTGGTTTGATGCTACTAAACTGGTTCGCACAGAATTGGATAAGTTGGAGTGCTGGTCAAAATACAGAGAGGGAGGAGGGAACCTTAGATACATGATTTGAGGAGATAGTTAACTCCACCGAATCCAGCCCTTTGAGGTCTGTTATTAAGGTTCCAATTATGTGTTTGTGTTTATGGGTTATGTTGAATCCTGTCTATCTGTAGACGTAAAACTGATTGGCTCCTCATAGGACTTCATCAGGAAAGAACAGACACTAGTGGTCATATAATCTTTGTTGGTTTTCCATGCATCAAAAATGAAGTAAATGTTTCATGAAAACTTTCTGCCTGACAGGTATCTTCTCCATCAGATGTGGCTGGCAGCTTCCCGTCAGCAATGCAGTATCTTTATACCAGGAACTGAAACTGGGAAATGGAAACTCAAGCCAAATACCATGTTTATTTTCTTCTCGAGTCATACCCCATGTGAGTATGCTGGAGTGAATGAATTTCATGCCTCCTACTTGTAGAATCTTTTCTGCCCCTTGCCCTTTCTTTGGTCTGGAGCGAGAGTGAGGCAGTAACTCGTGTTATCAGTATATGGCCTAAGGTGTACTTGGCTGGTCCTCTGCAGATACGCTGGCGTTTTATCTCACTGGTTGTGATTCATGAGAACTCGGTAAATCTGATACACTGCTCACTCTACAGTGGAATGCTTCACTTTATCTTTAAACAATAATGGCTACTATTTTCTTTTTGCAGAAACTAGCATACTTCTCAGAGGTCCTGTCACATCGCCTGGCTGCTTTGCTTTAAATGTTGCCTCCTTGGATTCAAATTATAAGAAAAAACATTGACGTTTACCACAGTTCCTAAAAAAAAAAAAAAAAAAAAACCCACAAACCCCAAAAGAAAAAAACCCCCCAAAACACAAACAACCCTCCCCCCCAAAAAAAAGCCCAAACCACCAAACAAACAAAAACTTAAAAAAAAATCAAAAAACAAAGAAACCAATACAAAACAAGGAAGAAAACCCTACACAAAACCCCCAACAAATCAAAACCAAACTCCCCCCAAAAAACCCAACCAAAGAACACCACCACCCCCCCATACCCAAAACTTTTTATGGAATGGAATGCAGCTTCTTGTTTTGTCACGGAAAATGCTTTTCGTGTGTTTTTTTCTGAAGAAAAAAAAAAAAAAAGGCACCACAAAGATGGCAACCTGTTGGCAAAACGTAGGAATGTGACCTCTTGATCTACAAGCTTATCTGATGTCTTGCTGTTACCGCACTCTTTATCAGTATGTTCTTCGACTGCTAGTCTGTTACCAGAGCAAAGAAGTCTAAGCGCTCTCAAAATATGCCTCATCAGTACTTCCCATGGTGGATTAGTTGCGCATATGTTTTTATGATTTTGAGGGCATTGCTGGAATACGCTGTGATGGTTTTCTTTGTTAATGCAATATGAGAATGGAATCTAGATCTTCAGACTTAATAGCAAGAATAAGTTCCTGACTGCCTTTTTCTCACATGCCTGTCAGGCTTTGTTTGCTTTGACCTGAGCTTCAGAATTTTGGTTTTGAGCTTGTTTCAGTGACAGAGGTTAAAATTTCCATCCTTATTTGATAGGTTATTCTGTATTTCTTTGAGATTTGTATTGTTTAGTTACATCAGACTAGTTTTCCTGTGAGTCTTCTGCACTGCTTGTCAATGCCTTTTATGCCTTTTCCTTTATGATTTTTGTTTTAAATTTTGCTTTTTTGATTATTTCTTAGGTAGAATGCGAAACTTGAAATTAAACATATAGTGGCTCAAATTCCAGCAAAATCTGATTCATCATTGTATGGGGCAATGTTGTTTGAAAAGTGTGTTCTCATAGTTAGATTTTCCTGAGTGCAAGTCTGTAGAAGCTAGTAGCAGCTGTAATATCACTGTTGTGATGTGTTCCGCTCATGAGAGGTGCGTTTTTGGCCAATTAGGATGTTACTTCTTTTGTTCTAGGTGGAGATGCTTCTATTATTCCAGTCAGTCAACCACAGAACCAGCTTGCTAAGCCAGTGACTGGAGATGATGCAGCTGGACAGTCAGCAGAGTGCAGAAGTAACTGTGATAATTTGGGTCCAGAAGATAAAAGGAAATCAGAGAAAACCGCAAGTAATCCTGTAATCAAGAGAATGAAAACTGAGGATGATGGTTATTTTTCCATAATCACTGAAGACCTGGCTGTTCAGGAGGTATCTGTGAAACAAGAAGATGAGACATACCCAAACAGCTGTGAATGTTCTGCAGAGATGCAACCAGCTAACAAGGAGACTGGCTTAGGGAGACCGAAGGTGGTAGATGTTTATAGAACTGGAGCAAAATGCGTACCTGGAGAGCTGAGTGATGCCCGAACGCCTGGGCTAGGGTATCACTGTGTGGGACTATTACGAGTGAAGCCGGGTCGTGGGGACAGAACGTGCTCTATGTCCTGCAGTGATAAACTGGCTCGTTGGAATGTATTAGGATGTCAAGGAGCTCTTCTAATGCATTTCTTGCAGTATCCAGTGTATCTGTCAGCAGTTGTAGTGGGGAAGTGTCCGTATAGCCAAGAAGCTATGCAGAGAGCAATTATTGAAAGGTAAGTGCTCTCCTTTGGAAATCGGATAGCATGTATGAAGACAATGAGTTATGGAAGACAACATGTGCCATGCAAGTATCAGGACTTTGCATCAAAGTTGTCTGCAGAAAATGTGAGTTTTTGCAAATTCAGATTTTCAGAAAGTAGCGCTGTGTGGTACGGAGAAAAGGTGACTACTGCTGATGGTTCAGACTTGAAGATTCACAAAAGAATTCCCATTAGGTTTGGGATCCCCTTGGCTGTGCTTTCATGGATCCGTAATAAGCTGTTACCCACCTGAGATTTTGTGCAAGCCTTCTGGCAGAAAAAGCAGCTGGAAGGCCACAACGTCAGCGTAGTGAAGTTTTTTAGCATAGTAAAATTGAACTTTTCTTTCCCTTTTCCTGATTGTATTTCCTCAAGCAGGGTCAAGAAAAGTTTTGATTTATTCAGTTACCCATACTACACAAAGCCATTCTGAATATCTGTAAGTTCCCTTTTATAGAATTGTGTTGGTGAGCAAAAGCAGCTTTTATTTCTTGCAGGACCATTCCTAAAATTAAATTTAAAAGCCCCCAAATCTGTCCGTCCTAAAGGCTATTTGACTGAAATGACTCTAAATGATGCATAGGTGGACTTTTGCTCTGTGGAAAGGGTGTCTTTCTGCTTGTCCTTACAAACCTTTGTATAACTTAGCCTTAAATGAACTACTTCATTTTTCTGAAGCTTCTGCTGATTTTAGACCCTGCTTTGACTTACTTCCCAGCAAGTAAAAGGTTCGGTATTTTAAACTTGCTTTGAAGGGAATTGTAGTAAAAACAGACCAGTTTTTGCTGTCTTCCTAAGCTTGGATCTAAACTTAAAATTTTCCAGGAGGTTAATATTTGTGTTATTGCATATGCATACAAGTCCATACCATATAAAATTTCAAGATCATATTGTCAGTCTGTTCTCAGTAGAGAATTTTGAAAACTGCTATTCTGAAATTTTGACTGTATCACATGCCTTCAGGTGTACTGTGCAGCCCATGGAAACTGCATTCTAGACCTAATGCATAAAGTGCTGTGGAGTGGTAGAGTACATCTGGGTTTAGAAGGTTGAGTGCTGTTTGACAACCAGATTGGAAAGTCATGATTTCATGTCAACAATGGTTTCTATTAGTGTTAATTGTCAGTTTGTTGCTTTTTGAGCAAAACTTTGTGCTTCTGGGATGCTTCACTCTTGCATGCAGGCTCGTATCTCTCATTGGGTGGTTCCACAACTATCACACTGATTTGGATGTGCAGTGCAAGTTCATCTTTTGTATTCTTCATGCATTCTGAGGGATGCGCTTTGGAATTCGGCCATGAGACTCTGAGCCTTCAGCCTCTGTAAAAGATGAGGTTTGTGGCTCTGCAGCTCTGGCTTTGGCATACTGGTTTCTCATGCTCCTGCTCTGCAATATAGAAAGAGGTGGAATTTTTTAATGTGATCCACCTTTAGGAATTATTAAAATGGCAGATAGAGGAGCCAACAGGGAGAGGTACTCTGCTGGACCCCTTACTCACCAGCAATGAGGGGCTCATTGGGGATGTGAAGGTTGAAGGAGGCCTTAGTTGCAGTGATCATGAGATGGTGGAGTTCAGGGTTCTGAGGGGAAGGAGGAGAGTAAAAAGCAAGCTCACAACCATGGACTTCAGGAGAACATACTTCAGCCTCTTCAAAGATCTGCTTGGAAGAGTCATGTGGGTTAAGGCCCTGGAGGCAAGAGAAGCCCTTAAAAACTGGTTAATATTCAAGGATCTCCTCTTCCAAGCCCAAGAGCGCTCCGTCCTGACGAATAGGACGTCAAGCAAAAGTGTCAGGAGGTCTGTGTCAATCAAGAATGAGTTCCTGGCCAAACTCAAACATGAAAATGAAGCACATGGAGGTTGGAAGCAAGGACCGGTAACCTAGGAGGAATATGGAGACAGTGTCTTTGTATGGAGAGATGAAGTTGGGAAAGCTAAAGTCCAACTGGAATTCAATCTGGCAAGGGATGTTGAAGACAAGCAGGACTTCTCTAGGTACATAGGTGACAAAAGGAGGGCTAGGGAGAATGTGGGCTCACTGCTGAATGACATTGTGGACCTGGTTACACAGGACGTGGAAGAGGCTGAGGTACTGAATGCTTTCTTTGCCTCAGTCTTTACTAGCAGGACCAACCTTCAGGAATCTCAGATACTAGAGACTAGTGGGAAAGTCTGGAGCAAGGAGAACGTACCCTTGGTGGAAGAAGATCAGGTCAGGGAATACTTAAGAACACTAGACATCCATAAGTCCCTGGTCCCTGATGCGATGCACCCAGGAGAGCTGAGGGAGCTGGCAGATGTCATTGTGAGGCCGCTCCCATTAATCTTTGATCGATCGTGGTGGTTGGGAGAAGTTCCCAAAGAGTGGAGGAAAGCAAATGTCACTCCATCCTTCAAGAAGGGCAAGATAAGAGGAGCCAGAGAACTACAGGCTGGCCAGCCTCACTTTGATTCCTGGGAAGGAGATGGAGCAGCTAATCCTGGAAACCACTTCCAGGCACGTGAAAGTCAAGAAAATCAGAAGTAGTCAGCATGGATTCACCAAGGAGAAGTCGTGCTTGACCAACCTGAAAAGCTTCTATGATGAAGTGACTGGCCTGGTAGATGAGCAGAGAGCAGTGGAAGTGGATATTGTCTGCCTAGACTTCAGTAAGGCTTTTGACACTGCGCCTTGTGAGATCCTCATGGAGAATGTATTTTAAAGTATGGGCTAGATGAGTAGACGGGGAAGTTAGCTGGAAACTAGCTGAATGGCTGAGCCCAGAGGCTGGTGATCATTGGACAAGGTGTAGTTGGAGGTATAACTAGCCGAGTACCTCAGGAGTCAATGCTAGGTCCAGCCCTGTTTAATATCTCCTTAACGAGCTGGATGATTGGCACAGAGCGTAACCCCAGCAAGTTCGCTGATGACTTAAAACTGGGAGGAGTGGCTGATACGCCAGGGCATTGTGCTGCCATCCAGAGGGACCTCAGCAGGCTGGAGAAAAGTGGGAACCTCATGAAGTTCAACAAGGGGAGGTGCAGAATCGTGCACCTGGCGAGGAGCAGCCCAGTATATGCTGGGGGCTGCCCAGCAGCTTCACAGAAAAGGACTGGGGGCTCCTGCTAGACCCCAAGCTGAACATGAGCCAGCAGTGTGCCCTGGCAGCAAAGGTGACTAATGGTGTCCCGGGCTGCATTAGGCAAAGTATTGCCAGCAGGTGGAGGGAGGTGATCCTTCCCCTCTACTGGCACTGGTGAGGACACCACACCTGGAGTGCTGTGTCCAGTTGTGGGCTCCTCAGTACAGGAGAGACATGGACAGACTGGAGAGAGTCCAACAAAGGGCCTCGATGATGTTTAAGGGACTGGAGCATCTCTCCTGTGAGGAGAGGCTGGGAGGGCTGGGACTGTTCAGCCTGGGGAGGAGAAGGGGCTCGGGGAGATCTGATCGATGTGTATAAATACCTGAAGGGGGGACGCGAAGAAAATAGAGCCAGGCTGTTTTCAGTGGTGGCCTGTGACAGGACGAGAGGCAATGGGCACAAATGGGAACACAGAGGGTTCCCTCTGAACACCAGGAAGCACGTTCTTACTGTGCGGGTGATGGAGCGCTGGCAGAGGTTGCCCAGAGAGGCTGTGGAGTCTCGCACCTTGGAGATACTCAAAAGCTGTCTGGTACGTGATCCTGGGCAACTGGGTGTAGGTGGCCCTGCTTTAGCAGGGAGGGGTTGGGCCGGATGACCTCCAGAGGTCCCTTCCCACCTCAAGTGTTCTGGGATCTAGTGAAGTGGTTTGGGACACCTAGCAAGTGCTGGCTGGCTTGTACTGGTCAGCTGCCGAAAGACTAAAGAGTGTAATAGACTAGAAAGGCAAAACTTAAGTGCATTTCCATGGTGGTAAAAATTTGTCTGCTTCTTTGATCTGAATTACATCCAAGATTTTGTTTTTCTCCCTGCTGTGAGTAGTAGAGCTCTGTGAATGCAACCGGTCAGCTGAGGGAAATCGGCTTGAGAGGTGAAGTGCACTGCTGCCAAATGAGGAAAGTCATCTGCTGTGCACTGGCGTTCTTGCTCCCCAGATCCTTGAGTGGATGAAAGCTAGCAACAAAAGGATAGGAAGTGGGTATTTTTCTTGCTTAGGAGGTTGAATCAGTACAACAAAGGAATCTGCAAGCATTACAGGAGAATAAGTGGAATTGGACAGAGTGGAAGGAAAGGGCAGCAAGAAAGAAACAGGGAGCTGAACCACTCTCTTTGAGAGGCAGCTACTAGACCAGCTCATGTGAACAATTTGACTTTGTCTAGTCTAGATAAACTCCTTTTATCAATAGCCTTGCATCCTTCTAGGATGGTTATAAAAGAGGTCGTGGTACATTAGTAGGGGAAACCCTGGGTACCTATCCAGTGGAGCTTACTGGGTAATCCTTTCCTCACTCTAACACATGGGGCAAGAATTTCCCAGCTTCATTAGTCTTAGGTTGCAAAGTCAGGCACTTTTTCAGACTATTACATCTGAAAATATGAACCTCAGTCTTAATTCGTTCCTGATTTATATAAATATTATCATTAAACACGTGCCGTTTTTTCCTCCTCATATGATCCTAATCCCATTCAGTGTGTAACGGTAATTTAAGGTAATAAAGATGAGATTATATATGGAACTGTATTTTGCATCTTTCTAGCCTTGATTATGAACCTTTAGGTTCATGAAACAGTTGTTAATGTAATGTGGTTGACTGCATTAATACTTTGTGATTATTATTTTCCGTTGTAATTGCAGAAGTATATTACAGTTTTCATCCTGCATACTTTATCTCCATCGATTATACTAGCTTTTAACCAGACCTTTTTAAAAATCAATTCATCATAGTTTTTCTAGGATGGACAAGGTCTTAATACAGTGCGTGGCTTTGGTTTTTTAACAGATAATTTTTTGAACGGAAAAATGCCCCCAAATCTCCTTGTCTCTCTTCTATAACTCATTTTCAATTCAGTTTTAATGTAAAAGTGACGTGTTTTAGATTACGAAGGGAAATGGCACAAAATCTGCTTGTTTGGAAAGACCAGACTTAAAATCACTTGCACTTTTCTGTGTTTACTTTAGGTGTCAGCACATCTCATTTTTACCAGATGGTTTTGTCACTCAGGAGGTTCAACTGCTGCAATCGGATCTTCGATTTGAACATAGCCGTCAGGCAATTCAGGAAGTTCAAACTAACAGCAAAACAAAACTTGTTCCTTGTAGTGCAGGTGAGTTACCTTGGGCTAGTTGCATAACTGTGTGCAAAAGTCGAAATACAAATTAGGTGGTTTTGGTGGTTTTCTGAAATGGAACATCATTCATTGCCATTGCTAGGGGCAAAGTGTGACTTAAAGCAAGAAATTAATTGTTAATAATTAATAATACTCAGCTCACGTCTAGTTCCCTGTAGGGGGTTTCCAGACTGAATAATCACTTGGTTGATACCATTAAGAATGTATAATCTAAACAAAGACAGAAAATAACCATTGAAAGCAAAAGTTCTGAGGGCAATCAGGAAACAAAAATACCAAAAGACTTATTGTTTCAGTTAGTTTTGCATTCTTCTTGGTAACGAACAGAAGACTTGCCATGCTGAGTTATGCTTGTAGTTGCTCCAGAAATCCGTGAATGTAGAAAGAATACGGAGTAGTGCAGTGTAAAGGTTCATTGATAGAGGTTTTGGACATTGCATTTTTTGTCATGGTGACAAATGAATATGCAAGTCACCTTGTGATTTAGCAACATGGTTTCATTTGGGGATAAAAAACTAATGGAACTGCCACTGTACGTGTATGGTTAAGCAGTTTCTTTAAACTTGGACATGCCTACCTTCTGCTGTTGTATAGTTTTCTGGCTTAGCGAGAAGTGGGAGTTACTCTATTAGAGTACAGCTGATGATAAAATAGAATGGAGACAAAGGGTTCCTTAATGGAATTCAGGTTCATTAAATTGGAGTTATTTACAGGTGCCAGGAAGGAACAGATTTTGATTCTGTGAGATAGGAAACAAAATCCATCATTGAAAAATGGTGCTAATTCACTTAGCAAAAAAGATCTGAAGACAGCTGTGACTAAATTCCTGTGTATGCCTTTCTTTCTGTACAGTTACACAGGTAATTCTGTTAAATAAAGATGAATGATTCTTTATCACGCTTTTTTGCTAGGTTGATTTTTTTCTTGAAGCGGTGAAAATCAGCATAAACTATAAATTGAGGGCTGTTAGACTGAGTGTTGAAATACGCTTGATAGGAACACTTCAAATGGTATTTTTAAAAAGAAAAATGTATTCCGTTTAATATTTTGAAGTTTGCAATAACTATGAAGAAAGGAAAGGGTAGTTTCATTTTTAAGAAAATTTTTATCTGCTTGTCAGAATCTGATACCCTCTGACTTCTACAGCTATCAGTTGGAGTGCAGTCCCTGAGCAACCTCTGGATGTCACCTCAGATGGCTTCCGGCAGGGAACAACAAAGAGGAGGATTGGGAGCCCTCAGAGCAGGTGTGAGAATGTTGTGATATGTGGATGCATATGCCTTATTTGTTAGCATACACGCCTCTGTCAGCTTCTGTGCTGCGTAGTGCATTGTCAGAGCAGAAAGAAATCTAGGGAGTGGGGAAAAAGGAGAAAGGTAGGGAGCCGGGGAAAAGGAAGAGTCACCGTGTAAGGGAGAGAAGGGGAGTTGGAATGACAAAAATTAACTAGAGTTAACAAGTTTATCCTGTTTCTTCTTTGTCACTGTTGATTAAAGAGAGCATTGTAGAAAATGGGGGTGGGGGGGACTATCATCGATTTTTGTTAAAAGACATTTATTGGTGAAGTTAGCAGAATTTTTGCTTTGTGTCTTTTGAGTTGATGACTGTGAAGGACATTTGTGTGTTGCAGGTCCTCCTTTTAGAGATTTCTTTTTCTGTAAGAGTCAGGCAAGCTGACCTGGATGTATGATTGTTGAAAAAGTTGCTTTGAAACGTGACTATCTGCCTTAAAGTTTGAGAATGTTACTAAATGCTTGCAGCAGATTCCTAACACAGACCATGTCACCTTTCCAGCTGTGGTCGTGACATTGTGCTCTTTAAGAAACATCATAATCTTCTATCAACTATTAATGTTCGAAGTAACAGTTACTTATTTTTCTTGTCACTTACAATTACTTGCAAGCATCTGCAGACAAATTTCTCCATCTCTCTAAACTTCCCTCAGTTTAGATGAAGTGATCAAAATTATCGTTGGTCTGTGGAAGCTCAGCTTGAGGTTGGGGACGTGTTTTGTTTGTTGGTTGCTTACGCTACCAATTTATCAATGGTCATATGGTTCGTTTTTCCCAGGCTTTCTGGGAGAAAGAAGATAATCCTGACAGTAGTGAATAAAATGATAAGTAGAGCTTAAGACAGTTCTTGTGGAGAATTCATCCACATGCTTGCGAGTTGCACGTTCTGAGCTTCTCAAACTTAGGCCTGACTTGGCTGAAGTTTATCCTGGTATATCCTAGTATTTCCAAATTTTCCCTGGAAAGAAGAGGACGAGGAACTTTTGAGGTTTGTGACCAATATTGGTGGCTGGGGTGCTGTTAGCGCAGGTGACCTGGGCGACTTAATGTGTCTTTTGAGACAAGCTTCATGTGCACTGTAGAATAGTAGTTTTCAATATGTGGTGTGTAATGTATTCCAGAAGACGTATGAAAGATCAAAGAAAGCAACCAACCCGTTTTTCTCAGTAGGCTTAAATTTGTTACATAGCATTTGTGTATAAACTCTAAAACTTTAGAACCATCTGCTACCTGCCAGTTTGCACAGAACCATAGGAATGTAATTACTTTGTTGAGAGATCCTCCTATCTTTTTTTATGTGTGCTTGAAATTTACTAAAACATTCAAAAGTTATTAGAGAGGGCCTACAAGACTGTATGATTGCAAAGGTGTCGTTTCCTTAGGAAATCAGAATTAAAATCAATGTCAAGGAATAAGTAAACTGTTTACTCTTCCGTGATAAACAGTCACAAAAGGAACTTTTGTGACTGTTTTGTTCCTATTATGCAAGTAAGGAATTTACAGTCTTATTGGGGCATGTATGTGTTTAATAATAAGCAAGACTTGTATTTCTGCCCTGGTTTTTTTCCCCTCAAGGAATCTCAGGGTGATGTTTGGGGTTTCCCCCCCCCAGTATGCTAGATAATGCTAAATATCAAGGAAGGTAAAGCTGACTGACAAAAGGAATTTGTAGGTAGATGTCTGGTATGTGCTTTTATTAACGCTTAATTAACTTGAACACAGAAAATTACAATCGAATGTTTGACAGATTAACATGAAGATGAAATTTTAGAGCATCTTTGCATGCCAATTTTGGGCTTCTTAAAGAACATCCTAGCAACGTAGGAAGTTTTTTTGATTGGTGGTTTTTTTTCAGTGCTTCTGGAGAATCAGCTTGCACATGTTGGAGAACTGAATCAGTCATTGTGAAGACAAATGTATAAAGATAATTTCATTAAATGGAGAAAATGGCTGGGGCTTTCAAAAACAAACCGTGCTTCATAAACAGCTCTTCTGGTTGCCTTCTCTTTGGGGGAAGAGAGGGGCTGAAAGTTGACAGAGATGCATACGGTATCTTCTAAAGGCCTTTCAAACTTTGACTCATTTCATTTTTTTTTTTATGAGCCTCTTCATATTTAACTGCAGCGCCACTGTTGCCGAATGTGTCCACGTCACTGTTGTGAACAGGACAGCATTGTTCCAAATATTTCTGTTGGTTCTTTTATTTGTTCTGAATAATACAAAGTTTGCCAGTTTGAACAAGTCTTTGGAGTCCTTCTGTGCTTGTTTGATCAGTTCTGGGACTAGGCCTTCTGGCTCAACCTTGCTGTAGTTGTGAGCTAATGACGGTGCAGTCTCATGCAGGTAACAGTGTGAGGATATTAAAATGTTCTCTGTACAAACTGACAGAGTGCTGGCTGGGAGAATGGGGGCAATGCAGCTCTTTGTCCACATATAAAACGAGGGGAAAAGGCAGGTGGACAGCTCAAGGTAGGAAAAGTTAAATTGTGGAGAACTTTTTACATTCTTTGAGAAGTGAACATAATTTTTTCTATCAAAAATGTTCAGTTGGGATATACTTTCTCGAATAGCCCACAGTAGTACATTTCCAATTTCCTTTTTTTTCATCAGCATTTCTGATTTTTTTTTTTTCATCAGATCCAAAATCTGTAAACTGGAACTCTTCCATGCATTCCAAAAGCTGGTGACAAGTATTTCACAAGAGGATCTACCAGACACTCTCCGGTAAAGACATTTTCATTATATTTGGAAGAGTGACTTTACCTTAACGAAACTCAAGAATACTGTGATGATACCAGAATCTACTGATGAATCTCACTTTAGATAAGTCCATTGTTAAAATCTGGTACTTGGAATTGTGCTTGATGGATTAGGAAGATACTCTTTCGAGTCTTTTTAATCACCTCCTTGGAGAAATAACTATCACATCTAATGCATTAACAGACAGAAGAAATTGCAGGTGGTTTGTTTATTTATAGAGTTAAGAATTTGGGGCAGCTGATCTCTTCCGGAGGCTTACGACCTTTGGAGCCTTGTCCTTCTCTTGCACTAGATCTGGTGTCTGTTGGACACCTCCCTTAGCCTCTTCAACTTGCTGTCTTGGCAGAAAACTTTACATTTTTAATTTTTTTCTGAGTTAAAGTGGCATTGTCTGAAAGTGGCAGTGGACAGCTGGGGGAAGAAGATGTGAGGAGGGAGGCGAGAGGAGAAAGTAGTATTGTGAGCTGTTGGATCAGCTGCCTGCAGCACTGTACCCTTGGTGGCATTCAAACCCCCGATCCCAAAATTATTGTGGGATTATTGATACCTGGTTGGTGTTTAGTAAGTCTTCTGTTTCACAAGGAGGAGGAGTTTGAGTAAAGAAAAATTAATTTTTTTTTTTCTAAAGTCTAGGCTAAAATCTTTTTTCATCTAAGCGTATGGTGGAGTAAGAGCTAGGAAGGTGAGATGGTGCGTAGGGCTCTTTCTGCAATGCATGTATTACGTAGATGGGGACTTTGTGGAAAGAACAGAAAGAAGCCTTTGTCTGAGGAAGCCATACTTGGAGGTTTCTTTTACATTATTATAAACAAGTTTGGTTTTTCAGACCGGAGCGTCTTGTGGTAATCATCCAGTCTGGCATTGCATTACCTGCATTACGTATTTGGCAGTATTCCAGCCCAAATAGCTACCATAGAGCATGGCATAGTTTCATATATACAGAAACTTACGTCTCGCTTTGCCTTAGAGATTCTGAGATATGTAGAAGGTTTATTTTATTTTTGTCTTACTTCCAGCTATGATTTCACCAGCTCTGGGATGCAATTATACCAGCTTTTAGCTGCTGGTGGGGATGGTCCTGCAGCAGGCTCTGCTGCTACTGGCTGTAGATTCCTGTTTTCTCCCTTGTATCAGTAGCGCTTCTCCGACCTCATGGTGAACCACTTCAACTAGCTAATGTGGCAGAAAACCGTTCCCTTGTTTTCTATTGGACTAATGAGCTGAATTGGCTCACAGAAAGCTAAGACAGATAATAGAACACGTGCAAAGGAAGTAGGAGGTATGTGTGGCTAGAAGCAGCGGAGATAGGCCACTTCTACCTTTCATGGTACCAAGACGTTAGATGAGATGAACTTAGCTGAAGTAAGTGCACCCTGGATCTTTAGTAGCTCTTACTTGCTTTTGAGTTTGTGAATTGAAGGTTGCAGTTACCTTCCGTGTTTGTTGAAGTGTCTCATAACTATTTTAAAGTTCTGATGTCAACATGAGCCATGCTACTGCTGAAATAGTTTCAGCTGATTCTGTAAGCAGAGATACACTTTCTCCTTAATTCAGTTTTAAATATAAAATTAATAGCCTCTTTTGGGTGGGAGTTTGTCCTCACTTGTTTAGCCATCCTAACATCCTCGAATAGAGTGTGAGTTGGTGCATTGTTGGGTAGGTGACTCATTGTGCTGATCATGTGCTACTTACATAAAGTCACTTCACCTCAGGGCTTTTCTAGACTCCAGTGGCTTTGTAATTTCCTGTGACTTTTTTGTCCTCTACCATTTTTGTGTCTGGGCTTCTCCTGACAAAGTGCAGCTGATTCGCAGATGTGGCATCAATTTTAGGCTGCAAATCTCTGTTTATACAGTAGATGCTATCTTAGCAGTCAGCTTGTCCAGTTGCTTTTCTTTTGAAGTCTTTGTTTTTCCTGTTCTCCACTTAAGAAAACAATATAAAAAATGTCTTTGTATTGCTGTTTCCTTCTTCTTCCCTTTCCCTTTCTACACAATAATCTGATGTGTTTTCTTCTTTTTTTCCTTCCTTTCCTCCTTGAAATCTGAATTTGAGTGGACTTCAGATAAGAAATCCCACACTGTCAAATTATTTCCTCTAAACTCCTGTGTTTAACTGTTACCCGGTTTTGTATTTTCTTCCCATTCAAATACATCTTATCTCCTCCCACAAATGGTTGCCTCTAGTGCGGTGCTGTCACCCAGTGTCCTTTTCCCCCTTTGCTCCTAAGCTCCTGCCCTGCCTCTTCTAGTCCACTTTTTGGTCCCTTGTCTCCCAACCTTTCTGTTCCATTGAGGGAATCTCATTCTGTAGTCCTTTCGCGTTTGCTGAACATCATCTTTTGGTAGTTGTAGGGTATATTAGGACAAGGATCATTCTTTGGTAGTTGTAGGGTATATTAGGACAAGGATCATTCTTTACTTAATCCTTCGTCTGCTGTTGTCCACTGTCAGATCTAGGATGCTGGGGCAGTTAAAGCTTTACATGGAACTAGTATACTTTCTTTTAGTACGGTTCTTTTGTTTTCTTCTTTCCTGTGTCTAAAGCTGCTTCTCTTGCTTTTTGTGCCTTCCTTTCTGTTTCGTTCTTCTCTCCAGAGGATCAGTGCAGGCACTGTTGAATTGCAACAGATAGAGAGTCTACTGGGGGCAGAACTTTGCTGGCTTTCCTAAAAGCCAAGTTTATGAATTTGTAGTAGTGTAGCTTAGCTAAGATGCTCAGCATAACATTCAGTAGTTGGGTTTTTTCAGTATTTAGTTTATTTGCTTGCAGCTGAGACTGTGAGAAGGACGTGGTGTGTGGCTGGCATTAGCTGCGTCTTCACCAAGAACCAGATAGTGCTGTGTTGTGCTGTTGCACTTTCTTTCTTCCTTTCTGATAATTTCTATGATTTCTGTCTTCTGTCCCTTGCTTAAATTTTCACTCATCTCTCTAGCTAGACTATCTAAAATGTTATTTGTTTCTTTATAACCTCTTACCACCACCTGCCATACTTTGCTCTCTGATGTTGATTCCCTTGCACATATTGTCTTGTGTTAATGTTTTGAAATTACTGGTACATAAATCCATCTCTTTTTTTTTTCTTTTGATGTTTTCCTTGCTCACTGTCAAAGGAATCATGACACGTCATTGGGCAGTGTTGTGCCATTTGAATTGTTATGTAAAAACCTCTGCAGTGGTGGTGGTGTTTGCAGATCACTTGGTGGTATTACGACAAAGGAATTTTTTTGTATTGTTGGTTTTTTTCCCTGCTGGTAGAAAAAACCATGCCTTTTCATCACTTGAGGAAGTGAAAGCCGCCATTTGTCGTACAGTGGCATCCACCATACAGAACAACCAAGCATTGCTGTTTGTGCAAGGTGTGGCTGGCTGTGCAACCCTTTGTCTGAATCTAAGGGAGGCTTTGTAAAATAAACTTGCCCTGAGTTTCTTGCTGGGCTTGTTAAATGGATGACTAACCCGCTTTTCTCTTCAATTGTAGTCAGGAGCCATCACAATTAAGATTGTGCTTTCTTCCTCCTTCCCATTTAGTCTGCAGTATGGATGACTCCAGTTCCAGTGACACATAATTGGAGGGGATGGACTGTTGTACAGAGGAATGAAAGGACTTTCAGATGGCTTGAAGGTTTAAATGTCTAGACTAAAATATAGAACCTTCACTTGGGCTTCATGTTTAAGATTTTTTGTCAGTGTTCATTTGTGAAAAGCAAAAGGATTCTGCCAGGTGACTGCAAAGTATATTTCCTGCTGGAGTGACTGAGGATGATTGTAAGGAAGTGCCAGCCTAATGAAAGAAACTGTCATGGGAGGGGTGCAGTTTCACTGTTACTGCTGTTCTCCAATTAAAAAAAAAAAAAAAAACAACCACATTTGGCAAGAATTTTGTTGCAATTTTGTAGTCCTTTTTCAATTTTCTTTTTATAGTTCGTGCATTAAACAATTCCTGTGGTGGTCCTACCACTGCATAGAGTAGGACAAAGTTGTAGGACACGAACACTGCCTGCAGAACAGTGACATATATATATATATATATATATATATATATATATATATATATATATATATATATATATATATATATATATATATATATATATATATATATATATATATATATATATATATATATATATATATATATATATATATATATATATATATATATATATATATATATATATATATATATATATATATATATATATATATATATATATATATATATATATATATATATATATATATATATATATATATATATATATATATATATATATATATATATATATATATATATATATATATATATATATATATATATATATATATATATATATATATATATATATATATATATATATATATATATATATATATATATATATATATATATATATATATATATATATATATATATATATATATATATATATATATATATATATATATATATATATATATATATATATATATATATATATATATATATATATATATATATATATATATATATATATATATATATATATATATATATATATATATATATATATATATATATATATATATATATATATATATATATATATATATATATATATATATATATATATATATTCTTTTATATATATATATTTTCTATACTGCACGTCACAGATGCTTGTTAGGTCTCTGCCAGATTGAAGACCCTTTTATTAAGTAGTATTTTCTGCCCCGTGAAAATACTTAGCCATCATAATTATCTTGAGACTTGATTTTTTTTTTAATTAATCTGTTGAGCTTCTACAACTTTTCCTCTGCGCAATTCGTTTTTTCCACATCTCATATGACATTGGAAAAAGCCATAAAGCTCGCTTTCCAATTTTTCAATTATGTTTTGAAAATCTGGTCTGCCAAGCTAGATAACAGCAGTGCAGTAACAATCTTCCAAATGCTGTGAAACCGTACATTACTGTTAAAACTTGTTGTATTTGAGTGAAACTCGCTCATTGAGTTAGGTCCCTGTGTGACTTTGTTCTGTATCTTTTTAACAATTGGTGTCAATTACAAAGTTTGCCTGCAGTGACTGCGTTTTACCTGAAGCATTGAAGAAACGAATGCAGTCAGGTCAAGTATGGTTTCCTGGCCCTCTGTCATTATGGGTTCACAACAGATTTTTATATATCGAAGATGTATAAGCTTTTGCCTTCTTAGATGTGATTCGTTAATTTTTGTGTAAGAGTAATGTTTTGGTTGATGCCTTGTGCTTATGTCACCACTTTTCATGTGCAGTGTATCTGTAATCTCAGAAGCATATTATGGGTTGAATGTAAATGTTTGAAACCGGATATAGAGTTGAAGGTAGGATTTGTTGCTGAGAAGAAAGTATTGCAGCAGCATGTTACTTTTCTTTGCAGGCTGCCTTGCTTGTGAGCCCATTTCTGCTCAGCTTTGCACGTGGCCGAGCATGTTAATGATTTCAAGTGTAATGGTGATTCGTGTAAGGCTTTTTGCAAGTGTGTGATACCTTTCAGAATGAAATCTGTGGATCACCTCTCATGTCTCTGGCATACAGCCATCAGAGTCACTCTGTCTCTCTCTTACACAGTAGTGTAGGGGCAAGACTGAAATAGTAAAGGGAAACATAAAAGGAATGTAGCCAGGCAGACCTGGGTAGGCTGGAGATCATATGATTGTATTGGACTTTGCCTGGGGCCGCAAACTAGTGTTCACTACTTCCAAAAAAAGTCACAGGTTCTTTGTTATTAATGCTCAGAGCCTTAATGGCCCAACCAAAGCTGAGATACAGTCAGATCATGTGAGGTTTTTAGGCAGATGTAATGTATTCTGAATTTGAAAGCATTTTTCCCATATATATGTTGAAAATTTCTTAGAAGCTTAATGCAGAAGTTGAGCATGAATTAAATAAATCTGTTTGATTTTGGCAGCCTTCCTTCTTTGAAGAAGCTGCTTAAAATGCAGCTTTCTGTAGCATCCACTGTTAAATCCTGTAGTGATGTTGTCTGCTTGGAGAGTGAGACCCCAAGAGGCTGTGGTCAGGTGTGCTCTTGTGGCTGCTACGGTGGGGTGAAAATATTGAGCTGCTCCTTAGTGCCTATCCTGTTTTTATGCTAGCTGTGTCTTCCCTTACAGTCTGCTTCAACAGTTTCCAACCAAAGGTCTGTTGGAATAATCTAGGTTAGAAGAATCCCATATGTGTTTTAGTTAAATTGAATCAGACTGCCAGGTATGACGTGCTGAGCCATTGATTTGCCAGCAGATTCAGAGAAAATGAGCAATATATTTAACAAGACAGAAATGAACGGCTAGGCATTGGAGTCTTTCTCTTGGCTTAGTGGCAGGTGAAATCTATCTAAATCTGTCTTTATCTGGATCTGGATTTAAATACATGCATCCACAGCAAATGCAAGGAAAACAGCTGTTTCACCTTTAACAAGACTGAGCCAGTCCAAAAAATCTGTGTTGTATAATTCTTTCTGGATCTTTGATCATCCTAAATGTGACCTCAGAAATACAAGTAGCTGTGTTTTTGAAGATGTAAACAGCATGATACTAGCTATTGTATGATGAAGGACAAATATAATTCCTTAGATGCATTTATAGTGAAGGGCAGGGTAAAAGTCTTACATGTCAGATGTACTTTTTTTTTTAAGTGCAAGAAGCGTACTAGCATAAGAGAGTTTCTTACCAAAGAATGAGTTGGTCATTAAGTGTAAGTGTGCATATTGCTCCCCAGAGAATGGTTTTGAGGTGGAGGAGAAGGTGCAGGTGGTTTGTACTGTGTCTGAGGTACCTGTTGGAGGGAGTACCTGGGAGAGGAACAGCTTGCCTGTGCTAGGGATTTGTAGCTGGTTGTTGTGCGGTTGACCTTGGCCCTTCTTGGACCCGTGCTGTTTCCTGAATGCCGCTTACGTAGCTGGTTGGTGCTCTTTTGCCTGTTCAGTGATGCTCCTAAACCACGATCCACGGTTGATAGTGGGGTTCTGTGACTTTCACTGGCCAGGTGGAGGGGAGGTGCAGCGGGGCCCTTCATGGAACTTTCCAGAGCAGCTCAGAGGTTAGTTTCACAGAGTTTGATTAATGTGAAAGGGGTAAAGAAAGCAAAATGGATTAGCTGTGACAAGAGTGCCGGCAGGCTTTTAAGAGAGTATGTATCTCGCATATTCAGCAATGGCATGGACAGGTTCATCCACTCTCGTGCTTTCTGAACATAAGTTCTGCGCGACAGATAATACCTCATGGCTTGCTACGCGTGTCACGGTTTTAGAAATACATTTTTAGCAGAACACTGAATGCCTGAAATACAGCTTCTGATGGTCTGCTGTTACGATTTTTTGGGCTTGTTGGGATTTTTTTGAGGAGGACTGGTGGTGGTGATCAATACTGCCTTTGAGCTTGAAAGCCTGTTTTGGAAGTTAGTGCGGTGGTTCTCAGACTTTTTAGATTAGCGCTCCTGTAGCAGTTTGCCTCTCCCTCTGTCTTGACAAAGATCGTCTTGCCTATGATCTTCCCTTCATATTGGGTCAAATGTATAAATGTGACGTGCCACATGTGGCTAACAGACTGTTTGGCAAAGGGAGATGAAAGAGGCTGGTAAAGGAATGCAAGGAAAGGAAAAAAGTCTTGATTAAATTTTCTTAGAGGCGTTTGTGTTCAGATACTCTAGAATTTCCCTATTTTGAAAATCAGTGGTATAATGCACTCAGCAGAGCGACCAGTGGTTCTGCTGAGATTGTGGGGAGCGAGCGCTACGTGAGGAAGGGGAATAGAGCACCAAAACTGCTGAGTGTTGCTTTATGGAGAAGATTAAAAAATATGTTCTCCTTTGTCTTGCTCTTCCCTGTTTTTTTTGTGTTGGAAGAGAAAAACTGTACTGTTCATCGTTGTCCCTTTCCCTTCCAGCCAGCAATCATATCCATTCTTCTAGCAGAACTACCACCCAATTCAAAGCACCTATCTCTAGCTACCTTTTCTGCTTTTCTTCAACATCTTTTGCTATCATGGAAGTTTTCTGTAGCCTGTTGTCACACAGTCAAACACTGACACGTCTGTTGCTGGAGAGTGTGTATGAAGCGTGGCAGAGGAGTTGTTTTGCTTCCTTTTGTAAGACTGCTGACAGTGTGTAGATACACTAGCTTCAGGGCCTAGGCCTCTCCAAGTCTCCCTAAAAGCACAAGAGAATTTCACTTAGTAGCATGAAAGACCTCATAGGGCATGATCATATTCTTAGATGTTTGATTGTTTTTTTCATTTTGTGACGTTACATCCAATAGGATAACAGAAATATTTTTGTTGTTGTGCATTTTCTGTCAGGATGAAGACTCTAGAAACCTACTGGGACTACAAGGAAGCTGCATTAAATTATCAAGAAGCCTGGAAAGTGCTGCGTAGCCAAGCCCTGCGGGGTTGGGTCGAGAATGCCAAGGAATACCTGCACTTCACATGAGAATACATACGGCCTTGTAAATCCAGTGCTAAGCCCTGGTGCACAGCAGATACCTCTGTAGTTCAAGGGCCAGGAAAAGATGTCCACTAGTTCATGAGCTACAAGAAGACAGGAGTGAAAAGGAAAGCAATTTAGAGAAGTCCTTATTTTGGTTGAGCTCTCTTTTTATTGAAATATAGAAAAGTATCATTGCAGACTTAAAGTTCTGAGCTGCATGAAACTATGCCTCCAAAAGAAATGATCGGTGATGTGCTGTCCTCTGTGATCTGAGGATATGATCCGTAAGGCATAGGCCATTGCAATGAAAGTACAGGTCAACTGAATTGAAGCAGTGCTATGGAAGAAAGGTTGTCATTGTAAAATTTAGGTGCTGCTTTTTTCTTCTGATCTTCATAATGTTATGGTTGGGTTTGTGTTGCTGGGACAACCCTCGTGTATAGCAAGTAGTATTTTTATAACTCTTGGCTCTCATTGTCTGGTGCCTGGAAGAATTTTCCATGTCCCCCTGCCTCATTGCTTCTAACTTGAAATACTGGTTCTGTTAAAAGAGGCTTTTTTTCTGGGAGTCCTTCATATAAGCTTCTATCTACTAAATATAGCCAAAGCAGAAGCAAAAGAGTGCTGAGGAGAAGGCTGGGTCAAATAATACCACTAACTATACCCTGCGCATCTCTCTCAATTTCAGGACTTTACCAGATACCCCTTCAACTGCTTTGCTTCTGTGAGCAGGAAAGAAACCTCCTGAATTACCTGGTTCAAACCTGTCGATCCTGTGTAATTCCAGGCAAACATTTACCTACTTTTCAGTGTTTCAAGCACTGACCATCCCCCTGTCCCTTTGTGATACATGGTTAATTAAAAGCAGGGATGCCTTAGCCATTTATGTCACTGTTTCCTGGCAAGTGTTCATTAATAGTCTGGCGAAAGTGGAGATGCTTTGGGGGGGACTGGAAGTAGTCTCTGGCAGTCTTTGCCTTTGTGCTTTATTACCAAATAACACCTGCGTAGCAAAGCAGTCAACATTGTGAGCTGGCGGGGAAAGCAGCAGGTAATCCTCCTTAAATTTTCTGTCTCGGTTACTACCTTCTGTGAGCAAGGTCGGGACTATGTAACTGCTACTGAACACGCTCCCCTTTTGTACTTTTCCTGTTGGAATTCATAAAATGTTTGGACAGGGCAATGGCAAGACGAAAGAAGTGGGTAATTTAGAACTTAAGAATTCTTTAGTGATGCGAGTTTTCTGTTCTTTGGTATCTCAGTATAGTTTTGGATTTGAAAAATGAGCACAGCAGCTCTCCAAACAGCCTTTACGGTCAACCTACTCAGCTATGTACGGGACTGAACGGTACATATCGCATTACAGCCTGAGAATTGATTAGAGCAAATCCTTTCGCTTCACATTTGGCTTGACTTGTCAGATAAGAATAGTTCTCTCTTACTTGTTGAAGAAGTAACAAAGAACTTGAATTCTGCATGTATAAGCCGGTCCTCTCAAATCCAGCACTAACATGCAGAAAGACCAGTTGTATTGGTGAGGGGAGAATTCATTGTATGTGTTTGTAGAGGGCAGGGGATTATGGAGAATGCTGACTTGCATTAGTCATCAGAGGATGAAAAATGGCCAGATGCTGTTGCAGGTGGGCTACAGGGTGAACTGCTGAAGAGAAATGGTGGCACTTACTGTAAGTGAGCAAATAGCATTCCAAAGGCAGAGTCCTGTAGTGTACCTAAAAAGATAAGCAGTAAATTTCCAGGCTTCTGAAATTTACTTTTGTCCTTCCCTGAAATCTTGCAGAAACTGTACCTTAACATACCTAGTTTCCCTTTGTTAATCAACAAGGTCTGCTGACCAGACTGGAATGTTCCCATTTCCTATCCAGCTGCTATATTAAAATGGGTTACATAAGGCTAGTTGCTCTGTAGTCTTGGCATTAGACTAGTTTTCAGATGAGCAGTTACATGATGTAAATTCTTTTAACTCTTTCCTGAAATTTGAGCCTGGCTGTGAAAGTGATTGTTCCTGGTGCGATATTCCTGTGCGTTTGTAAAATGCTTGTGAACTGTAGACTGCTCCTTTCTGCTGCTTGTCAGGTTTAAAAGTAGCTTGAGATGCTGAGCACTGATATTAACCTTACTTCTTGGATGGAGTTGAGGATATACGTAAGCCTAGAGTGAGTCAATGACTATGTGAAGAGCGGGAAGGAGCTAAAACAAAGCAGCATTTAAGAGGCTGAGGGGCTAAGCCTGCTGCATGTTACACTCAACTGGATGGCACGTCTGGGATTGAAATGAAGTATTTAGATGCTACATCTGCTTAATTCCAAAACGTCAGGAAATGCTGTAGGCAGTACTGAGAAACTGCTCTAAAAATTACAAGGGAAAAATGCAGAGAAGCGAGAATACAATCTCTGCTTCTGGAAGAGAACTTTCATCGTTGCCAGCAGATCTTTGGAAAAATTGCTCCTGGAAGGTAGCAGTTGACGTGTTCCAAACTTGTGTCGCTCCTTTGCACTGGAATAGCTGACATAGGCAAGGTGTAGGGAGGACAGTAGAATGCGGAGACTCTGCCAGGGAGCGGAGTTGGCGGGGGAGTGAATAGAGGGAATGAAGTGCCCACGTTTTGTGGTTAATGAGGACAACCAAACAATTGGTAATGGGAGCAGCTGAGTATACGAGGACACTGAGATCCCCAGGGCATGTGTAAAATGCTCTAGAGAGCATATTTGCATTAGCCCGATAGGTCCTTGACTTTCCCAAACTAGTACAGGGACCAGTGGCCCCTATTTGCCAGAACAGAGAAACTGTAATCCTTATTTGGAGTGGGATGTCTTTAACAGCTTCACTACTGAAGAAATCATTCGGTTTTCAATCGCAGTAAAAAGGCAGGGCAGACCGCTTGCTTATCTTTAAGGAAGACCAAACTAGACCACAGAAACACGTGTTCTTGTCCACGTGTAGAAGTAAACTCTCTGTTTACGCTGGAGGCTGCAGTTGCATGAGACAACACGCTACCATCCACTTACTTTGAAAAAGCAGGGTTTTGATCTACACGCTTACTGATCTCGGTGTGTTCAGAGTAAATTGAAGACTATTCAAATTACTGTCTTGGTAGAAAAACAAACCGTGAGCCCACAACAAGGTGTAGCGTTTCACTAGGAGTTAAATCAGCTTTGCAATAAGCCCAGTAAGCACTAGAGGAAAGGAAGAGCTAGGGCTGCGCTGCTGAGGGCAGAAGGAAGTGGAGCCAGGCTTCCTTTCATTTGTTACAAACTGTTACCTCTTTATGAAAAAAACACACCTGGAGAAAATGCTTGAGGTGTGACTATGGGAGTGAAGTGTGACTTACTCCTGGGAAGCGGTTTTTTGTAAGGAGGAAAGAAGGGCGTTGGAGTAGAATTGGGTGCGAAATGTAGTTGAGGGGCCTAGCAGTTCTTTCTCTCAAAGATTAACCATGCTGAGAATCTGATGTCGTCATTATAAGGGGGTTTGCAGCAGCAGTGGTTCGCAAGTGGAAGCAAGATAATTTTTGAAGAAAGACGATCTAAATTAATTAGTACTAGTTTAGTTATATCTGAGATGACATTTCGAGTTAGCCTAGATAGGTGATGTGTAAGTGTTGCTGTAGGAGTAGTGAGGTATTGCTTTCTTTTCTGTTCAGTGTATAAATTCAAATGCCTTCCCAGTCCTGAAGGGTTAACAGAAAGTAAAGNTACTAGTTTAGTTATATCGGAGATGACATTTCGAGTTAGCCTAGATAGGTGATGTGTAAGTGTTGCTGTAGGAGTAGTGAGGTATTGCTTTCTTTTCTGTTCAGTGTATAAATTCAAATGCCTTCCCAGTCCTGAAGGGTTAACAGAAAGTAAAGATCATATGGGACCCAAATGCTTTTAATAATTTTACAAGAGTGACTCTACTGTCTAAAGGGATGCATTTCATCGATGTGTTTCAGAAGGAAAGCTCTTGAGATGAAAAGTAAAGTTACCGCTGTAGAACATTTATCCTTGCATTCTCTGGAATTGCTTGGGTACCTGGGCTCCTAAGTCTAAACTACTAATTACAGAGGTGTTAGAGAGTAGTTACTTGGGTTTTTTCGAGGCTTATGAAGGGTATTCCAAAAGTCACCTCAGTCATGACATTGGGAATAAAACTTCATCTTCCCTTGTTTTGTTTAGATATATCTGTGTGCTAGCCTGTAGTTAACTTTATTTAGCAGTTCTAAGTTACATTTCTTACTCTCTTGTTAACAGCTAGCAAAAAAATATTACTTGATAACTACAGATAAAGTGTGAAGTTTCTGCTTAAAGAAGACAACATTTTCCAGTAATAAAAGGTAATAAAAAATCACAGATGAAATCTCTTTTCTTCATTCTGAGCAAAAAATTCTGTTAAGGGTAAACAACAATACTAAATGCGTGGAAAGGGGGCAGTGGAAGGAATTCACAATGGAAGGCAGTGATGGAATGTTTACTAAAGCAGTACTATGCATTGCAGTGCTATTCTGAAGAATGAAAGGCATACTGAAACCAATGGCATGCTTTCAGATGCAGTAAGCATATGCAGCACTGTTACTGTAACACGCCTCAATAATGGAGTAGTGTGAACATTTCACAGGCTCCTGCCTTCTCATTTTGGAGTCCTTCTGCCAGTACCTGTGGGTAACTGTGGAGCCAAACATAATTCTATGCATAAGGTGACTTCTTGGGAGTTTGACTTAGTCTGAATTTGATTTAAGCTTGGAAAGTGATAAATTTCCACTGTGATTGGAAACACTTTAAAAACTAAGCTTTTCCGCACCAGGTAGAGTGAAAATGAAGTAAAAATTCTATAAGTAATCTGAATTGTGATTAGCGTTTCCTAGCTGGCTTGCGAAGTTCAAAGGAACGCTACTTTTCCAAGCCAGTGTTGTCCTTTAATATCAACGCGTGAACTCCAGTACTGCGCAATTAGGTCAACTAGGTGGTTTTTCCATCCCCTGCCTCGCCCCCTTGCCCCCCGCATCGTTCAGAGCCACAAGTTTGCCTTTTTGGCTGTAAGTAGAGGTATACGTGTAATCATGGTAAGCCCATTTGGAGAGAAGTTGAGAGCTTCATGAATAACTTGTTTTGGTTTTGTGGCAAAGCCTCTTGACTTTTGCTGTGCTGCCTACATGCTTTGGCGATAGTGCTCGTAAACCGGAGGAACTGATCTTGAGTTCTTTGTCTTGCATGCAGCATTTCTAATTCTAGTTGTCCGCCTCAACTAAATAGAATCGTAGAACGGTTTGGGTTGGAAGGGACTGTTAATGGTCATCTAGTCCAACCCCCCTGCAGTGAGCAGGGCCATCTTCAACTGGGTCAGGTTGCTCTAAGCCCCCTGTCCAGCCTGACCTCGAATGTTTCCGGGGATGAGGCACTGACCACCTCTCTGGGCAGCCTGTTCCAGTGTTTCACCACCCTCATCATAAAAAAAATTCTTCCTTATACCTAGTCTGAATCTACCCTCTTTTAGTTTAAAACCATTAAAAAGCGTGTCCCCATCTTTCTTATAAGCTCCCTGTAAGTACTGAAAGGCTGCAGTAAGGTCTTCCTGGAGCCTTCCCTTCATTCCCCAGGCTGTACTGATAGTGGGAGTTACCCTGACTCAGGTGCAGGACCTTGTTGAACCTCTCGAGGGTCACATGGGCTCATTTCTTGAGCTTGTCTAGGCCCCTCTGAATGGCATGCCGTCCCTCAGGTGTGTCGACCGCACCACTCGGCTATATAGTAATGTTGTTCTTTCATGTACTTGGTTTTGTAATGTCCTTACAATATCTACAGAACTTTAACTTGGAAAGGACGTGTGTGTGTGTGTGTGTATATACACACGTATATAACTACCTGTAACACAACTACTGGTTTGTTGGGTTTTTTTAAGAGCTGCTCATGCAACTGTTTTAATCTGAACGCCTTACCAATTATTTCTCTCTCTGCAGTAACTCATGTACAAATTACACCAAAGTTCTCCAGCTCTCTGGTCTCCTATTTGTATCATTCCTTCTCCTAGGTGCCCTTTCCTTGCACGCTATGCTTTTGTCACCTAGGTTCTGCTTTCCAAAGCCCATGGTATTTACTCCTCCGCTGACACCCTGTGGGCAGGCATAGCTCTTCTTACGCGATCTAGTAGCTCTGAAGCTATTGGTTTTGGAACCTACAGCTAGCTCGTTTCTTGCTTGTGTCATCATCCACATACTAAAGGCTGAGAAGCTGTATAGTGTCTAGTAAATGTGAAGTATAACTTTCTGGCCTAATATAAGATAAAGAAATGACAGCACTGCCCGTTTGTGACAGGAATTTTTATTGTACTTGTTTGTTAACTGAGAAAGAGGAATATATTTGCTCAATTCAACATGATCAGCATCTTGCTCCTGCTTAGGATAAGCTAGCAAATCCAGTGTTCCCAATACTAATTTAATGTTTTTATTTTTCATAAACTAACACCTCAAAACAGAATAAATGCGTATTCTTCTTTTCGTGTTTTAGTAGCCCAACTACTTTGCTTTATTATTTAATCTATGTCATCACATGTATCCCCCAAAGGAGCGAGGCTCTGGGAATTCATAGCCATGAGGAGAAAAAAAAAAAGCACAAAACCAAAACTTTTTTTTTATAATTTAACAGTCTAATAAAACAAGATCTATCAATATATTAAGAAATAAATCCAGTTACAAATACATGTATGTAGAAGGAACTTCTGTGGATGTCCGAACAGAAAATGATCAGCTATTTACAAGATACACAGCAGGATGGTATAGTAGCCAAGACCCACCGTTCAGAAACCAAATGTGTTCTCTCCACTGTAGGCAACATACAAGAATCCATCCTCATCCTTTTCCTTCTCATAAAGTTGTCCCATAGTTAAGCTTGAAGGGGAAAAGAGAGAGAAACGGCTTGGATTGTGACAGTTGCAAATAGTAACAGTTAAAACCTCACATAAACACGGATCAATAAAAGCTGAAACTTCTAAGTCTGTGTGTAAATTATAATACAAAAATGAGGATGTATGAAAAGCAGTTGACTCAAGTTAGCAAAATGATCCTGGGCTCTCTGCAGAGGGTCTAGGTTTTTGTTACTTCTTCACAAATGCATTTGTCAGAATGCTTCCTTCTTTTATTGGAAATTAGTCACTGAACGTATTTCAGGTTCTGAATCATCCGTTATTGATGCCACGTTAATACCAGGATCAGTAGCCTGATAGCACCTTTCACGAATGCAGCTGCATTAATGTCTTGCCTCTCGCGTGAGCAACCTCGTTTCTCCCTCCACCTGGTACAGTCACAAATGTTCAGCTGGTCTCAGGCCTATCAAACGTGCTTTTTGGACTGATTTTCTGAGGTCCAGATTGTTTTGGGGAGTAAAAGCTTTGTTTTCTATATTGTTAACAAGCGATGATTTAAAATAGTGCTAGTACCAAAATGTGTAGGCAATAAATTACAAGTTAGCCAGAAACTAGTGCTTTTTTCGGTGGATAAAGGTTTTGAACGTTTGATCACATGAAATTTTTTGTAAACTGAAAGGTATGTGGCCCTTCACAGTCTAAGCAGTTGCGGTCTTTAGGGCAGTGTCTGTATTTTGAAAACAAGAAGAAACCCAAGCAATTATGCGGCCGGTACACCTGCTCCAGCCATCTATCTACAGATTAAACAGGCAGTTGACATCAGTCAGTTGCACAAATGATGCCTCCTCAGCTCAGTTCACTCTGACTTCCCAAGACTGAGAAAAAAGGCTAGTGAACTGAAAGATGTGAGCGACAGGGAAAACGATAATGGCTTTTTACCCAAGAGAGGAGCTGGGAAGTGTTGCAGGCAGTACTTGAAATGGAAGGGAATTGGTGAGTAGTAGATAAACTTCTGGATGAGGAGAGAAGGATGTCAAGAGTTAGTGGTCTATGCAGTAAACTCAGCCTATGAGAGGAGCTGAGCCATTAACAGATTAGATTTTTGCTTATCTGTTAACAAGGTAGCATTTTTACATTAATACATTTGAGGCCCTATTTTTCCAGCAGAGATGTGACATGTCATCGTGAACATGTGAGATGAGACAACGTGCCCTTTCTTTTTCTTTCCTGTTCCTAGCAGTTCTACAGCACTGTTAGGATGACTTATAGGCACTCCTAATACTCTTAGGAGAAACCAAACAGAAAAAATGGTTCTCACGGGTCCCTATTGTGTATCACAAAGTAAATAAAAATACTCCTAACTGAGTCTGGACACGTAACCTGGAGGAACTCTTCCTGTTACACAGGTAAGGATTAATGAGAAGAATAATATGTCTAAGCCACATAACATCATGGTGTACTATTTCCTCAAATGCTATTAAAGTATCTCGTATAGAAAGCAGCTGTAGTAGCTGCTTCTGCTATACGTTATTCTGTGCCTAGCAGACTACAATGAAACTTACTCCTATATAAAAGCAATGTGAAAAACCTTTCTGGAGTAATTTTGTGTTTATAGAAGAAAATAAGTAATTTTTAAAATGAGTAACAGCAACTAGTCTGTAACATCTCTTTGTGAGCTGACAAGGCATTTGCTTTTGAGCATTTAACGTCCAACTTTTTTGTTACGTTGAGAATGACTTTTTTTTTTTGCATTGATGATGTAAATGTTCTTGCACTTATCCAAAGATACAATAACTCCAGAGCTCATCCTCTTGCCGTGGAAGTGAATCATAATATATTTTTCAGTCACATTTCCTTTCAGCCTACCTCTAGATGTTTGTCAAACTCATGAGAAAAAAAATATCACAGATTAAGATGTAACCAAACACCTCCTAAAATCATCAGATAAGCCTCAAAGGGGGGAGTTACTGTACCTCTGATCCGCACAGCCTTGCTGAAATGGTTCTGAATAGCCTCTTACCTGGACTGTGGGACAGTCTTGTCTACGAAGAGGAATATTGCTTTCTCAGACGGCAGTTGAATCCTCTTCCTGATGATCCACATGAACTGGGCCACGGTGATGTCAGACGGAACTAAGTACTTCCTCTTGTCGATATCAACAATCTGAGATCCTGAGACCTTTTCCACTATGACCTGTAAAGCGCAGATGTGAAGGCCAGGCTTTTCAGGACTGGTACGAACAGACAGCTTTGGTAAATTGCTTGCTGCTACGGGCTTACAACAGCGAGCAGACGGGAGGAACAAAAAGGTTTCTCGACTGCAACCAAATGAGAGGTAGGACCGGCTGAGCACTGTAAAACCTCATTTTACAACGGCACTGAAACCTACATTCATATACACAATGGCTCAAAACTTCCTGTGCCTAAGTTTGACGGTCATGGGGTGCCTAAAAGAAGCCTGTGACAGGAAAGTATACACATGTTTAACTTTTCGTAGACAGATGATATGAAATGAACTGCAATGTAGACCCCAAGCTGAAAATGAGCCGGCAGTGTGCCCTGGCAGCAAAGGTGACTAATGGTGCCACGGGCTGCATTAGGCAAAGTATTGCCAGCAGGTGGAGGGAGGTGATCCTTCCCCTCTACTGGCACTGGTGAGGACGCCACACCTGGAGTGCTGTGTCCAGTTGTGGGCTCCTCAGTACAGGAGAGACATGGACAGACTGGAGAGAGTCCAACAAAGGGCCTCGATGATGTTTAAGGGACTGGAGCATCTCTCCTGTGAGGAAAGGCTGGGAGGGCTGGGACTGTTCAGCCTGGGGAAGAGAAGGGGCTCGGGGAGATCTGATCGATGTGTATAAATACCTGAAGGGGGGACGCGAAGAAAACAGCCAGGCTGTTTTCAGTGATGGCCTGTGACAGGACGAGAGGCAATGGGCACAAATGGGAACACAGAGGGTTCCCTCTGAACACCAGGAAGCACGTTCTTACTGTGCGGGTGATGGAGCGCTGGCAGAGGTTGCCCAGAGAGGCTGTGGAGTCTCGCACCTTGGAGATACTCAAAAGCTGTCTGGTACGTGATCCTGGGCAACTGGGTGTAGGTGGCCCTGCTTTAGCAGGGAGGGGTTGGGCCGGATGACCTCCAGAGGTCCCTTCCCACCTCAACCGTTCTGTGATTCTGTGATTTATTCATACCAGGACTGTAATATCCTATTGTGTTTAAATATGGCTAATTTTGAAAATGTTCTGAAGTTTCCCATGTGCAGTATCCAAAACCAGTGTATTCTGTGACACAAGCTTGGCAGGCGGGGGCAAGAGAGCAACAGGCGTCTACTGATAGACATTCGAAGCACAGGCAGCTTGAAAACTTCAGATTTAGGAGTGGCTTGTCAGCACTTCCCTTAAACTAACTGGTGATTGGAGAAAGGAATCCAGGACTTCTGTCTGGTCACTTACTCCAATTACCAGTAACAAACCGAGGAAGCCATTTAACTGTATTCATTCCTTGCCCCATTCAGCTGTAGTGGAGTCATGAAAAATTCAACTGGAATGCAGTGCTGGTACCTGAGCAACGGCAGGTGATCTAAGTGCGTTCCCTTTGTACAGAGGTTGCTTATTTTGTTTTTGCCACTATCACAACATAAAAAGGAAGTAGAATAGAACAGAATAGTTCAGTTGCAAGGGACCTACAACCACCATCTAGTTCAACTGCCTAACCACTTCAGGGCTGACCAAAACTTAGAGCATGTTACTAAGGGCATTGTCCAAATGCCTCTTAAGCATTGACAGGCTTGGGGCATCGACCACCTCTAAGAAGCCCGTTCCACTGTTTGACCATCCTCTCGGTAAAGAAAGGCTTCCTAATGTCCAGTCTGAGCCTCCCCTGATGCAGCTTTGAACGATTCCCACTCGTCCTGTCACTGGATACCAGGGAGAAGAGCTCAGCAGCTCCCTCTCCGTGTCCCCTCCTTAGGAAGCCGTAGAGAGCAATCAGGTGGCCCTCAGCCTCCTTTTCTGCAAAAGAGACAAATCCAGAGTCCTTAGCCACCCTCACAGGACATGCAAGTGTGACCATCATTGCATCAC
Source organism: Steatornis caripensis (assembly GCA_013398225.1). Lineage (NCBI taxonomy): Eukaryota > Metazoa > Chordata > Aves > Caprimulgiformes > Steatornithidae > Steatornis > Steatornis caripensis. Next base: position 393,795 of record VZSC01019443.1, read on the forward strand.
ATCTTGTGTTACACCAAGTTCTAGTTTGCGACAAGCATTCCGTGTCCTCTTTTAAACTGTCATATGACTAAATAAAATCGCACAATATGAAGAAATACAAGTTTAGTATACACACCACCTCCACCCTTCCAACTTATCTTTTTTAAACAATGTCCCAAGTTGCTCCTAACAGATGACAGAACCAAGTGCCTTGATACGGTGTATAGCCAAAGAAAAAACAAAAAAGGAAGAAATATCAGAAATAAATTTCAGTAACACTGGAACTAAAAAAAGAACTAAAAAAAGAGAGGGAGAACCACCAGCCTAGTCTGGCATCTGATCTGCCATTTAACCTATTGTGCACAACGCAGAGATGCCAAAATGGCTCTCAGGCTNAAGAAATATTAGAAATAAATTTCAGTAACACTGGAACTAAAAAAAGAACTAAAAAAAGAGAGGGAGAACCACCAGCCTAGTCTGGCATCTGATCTGCCATTTAACCTATTGTGCACAACGCAGAGATGCCAAAATGGCTCTCAGGCTTCCATCTAGAGCATTAGAGTATTCATTAATACTTCTTTTTTTATCCCTTCCTGAAATGTTTTGTATTCATCTGTCCAGCATACTGTACCATTACACAACGTGTACCAGTATGTCAGAAACTGTCATGCTAAGTAGAGGCACGTGCACACTTCAGGTAACTCAGCGCAGAGTTGAAGAAGCCAAGTTATATCTGAATACAGTCACAGCTCTGACGGAGTTAACTGTGGTATAATGCAAGGTTCTAGTTGGCCATAGACCACATGTTCATTTTTTTACAGTGCTCTGCAGTACTGCTTTTGATCCGACATCCACGTTCTCTGCATTTCTATAATTAATCCAGCAATGGTTATTGACTTCCCACAGCTAGCCACCAAGCTTTTCAGCCAGGCTCAACAATGCTTCAAGGAAGAGAAATGAAGCATGGCTGCAGGGCGCTCTGCAATACCAGTTGGCCTGCCAAGGATGCCAGTTGAGTGCTTCACCAAATCACCAGAAAGGTGCTGTGATGTGATCTAGTCTGCTGTACCAGATTTATACTGCCAGATAATCCAGCGATGTATGCATCCGATGTTAAAAACTATATGATTACAGCTTCAGTTGACTGGATGAAGTTACAGGATTATAGTGAAGCCAGACTAATAAAGTGCAGCTTTTAGCTATATATGAATGAAAGCCAGATGGGACATGTAGGCTGCAAGGAAAATAAATAAATAAATAAATAAATAAATAAAAAAAAGAAATAATCACAGCTCGTGCTTATGCTGCTAGGCCACCACAGGAACGTGGCTATTCTCTGCCTACACCAGGAGCATTTAGCAACAAAGCAGGTAGGAACTCGAGCAGAGATGCCTAGGTAAGATGTCTGCAGCATCAACAGGCTTTTGTTTGCAACTTTGAAAAAAAGACCGCCTATGTTAATCACTGTTTTGGGATGTCTGTAGACTCGGGTCTGCAGTAACATACTGATTTTATCACTGGAAACCTGCCTTTTTTTTTTAACGTGTTATTCTGAATATAATTGCACTCTAAGGCATATAGTTTGTTCCACTGTGTTACTCTTGTTAAGGTACGACTCACTGATGCTATTCTCTGCTTTGTATTATGCTGAACTGACACTAGAATATCTTACTTTATACGCTAGGAAATTAGAAATTGACTACAGGAAGGAAAGATAGCAAGAGGGCCACAAACACAACCAAACAAAAAGCAACAGGTATAGAAGGCAGGAGAATGAAGTATTACTTGTGGAAAGGACCTGATGCTTATTGCTCCACACAGACCAATTCTTGAAGGAAAAATGCAGCACGTGGGGAAGTAAGGCTTACAAGAGGTTCCAGTGTCTCCATTCCTTAGCTCTGCATTCCCCATTGCTACAGCATACAGGTAGTGCTCAACTAAGTTTACAAAATATGCTGTCTTATGATCTGGAGAGGGTTTTCCTTATAATTTCTTCAGCTCCGCATACAGAAACACAACGAGGGCACAGTAGCTGACCCTTGCAGTTAGTACAAGAGAACTGTAAAGAGGACCAAGAACAGCCTGAAATGAATACTGGAGCCTTAACAGCTATGTTTTTGGGGTTTTTTTTTAATATTACGGTAACACACTAGGCATTTTAGTTTCGTAATGCAGAAACTGTCATAACTGGAAGTCAAGGCTGTTGGTGAACTGCTTCTAGTAAAACTTACAGATACCTTTAACGCTTAGACCACTCGATTCCCCAGGCAAATGTACTTAGCAAGCATTAGTTTCTTCCACCTTCCATTCTATTGCTAAAAGGTCTAGTCTAGGACAGACGCAGGCCATTCGTATATTATCTTAATAGGTTTGAACACCGAAACATCTCTAAATCCAGGTAGACAGATACAGCAGCTGAGAATTGAAGTATTGGCCCAGACAAAGCATCACACTGCAATTTGAAATTTAACTCCTGTATGCATCCACACCTTGCTGTCCATTCCTGATGCAGCATCACGTGATTCTGACTCGCACTATGAGTTTCGATGTCTCTTTTCCTCGTAGGGTTATGAAAGGTATTCGTGAAATGGACAAACGGGTATCTGTGATGTATGTTACAATGCTACAGTCTATATACGAGGGAGCAGTTAGCCAAACAGAGAACGACAAAGACTGGATCAGCTTGCTAGACTGCAACTGGACAAGATGCTGTGACTAGGTGAAACCCAGCAGCAGAGAAAGTCAATGGGATTAGAGGTTCTCCTCTGGGCTGCACTATCTAACGGATAAGTAATTTACCAAGAGGCCAGACAGGAGTGGCGCTAACCGGCACGTGCTCAGATGGGACTGGGGAAATTTTACTCACAAGCAGGTAAGTTGAGAATGCGGACATGTTGCTACCTGTTACGTAACGATGTGAAGTGTGGTCATTTCACTGACTGAAACGTGATTAAAGATATTGCATACTGAAGAGCAGTCAGTCACTATTTAGCAGGTAGGTAGGTATTAAAGCAGAAAGGAGGGGTCACCACTTGCACTGGCTCTTCATACAACAGGGTTTGCACGGGAGATTCACCATAGAAAGACTGGTTATAGGGATGGAATACGTGAAGCAAAATCACCTTCCTCATCTAGCCAGGATGGAACACTGTCAAGGTTTAAAGAATTTCTGTTCTTTCTTGGGATCAGGCACAGAATGAATCCTCAAGACACTGAAGGTATTTGCTGGGGTATAATTGCCATTAGAAGAAACCAGGACACTGATAAACCTGAAACACGCCTGGGAAGCGTTCAAGAAGTCAGGCACTCCTGCTTACTCGTCAGTATGCACTGGGGCAGTGGACGGCATGTCGGGATTAGTTAGACGTGTTTGGGGCCTCTTTAAAACATCTAAGAACGCAAAAGGGAAGGTGAATTTACTTAGTAGGATCTGATCAAAGAAGAGAGGGCAGGATGGAAACAGCTTATCCACCTTTACCTCTAAGTACTCGGACGAAGCCGGCGTGGTTACTCACCGGGACACGGTCAGGGTATTTGGCTCGGATTTTTGCCGACTCGACACATCTGTGCTCTGTGGACAAAACTCTAATTAGTAATTGCATAGTAACAGCATCACCAGTGTCCTAGACCGAGAGGCCAGCGCCCGCAGGATGGGGATCCCGCCTGTGGGGATCGCAACCGCGACCGTCCTGCCCGCCCCGAGGGGGGTCTCCAGCTCTTCAGGGCGGCCGTCGCCGGGCACCGCGCCACCCTTCGGCGAGGGCCGCAGGCGGCTGTCCGCCCGGAGACAAGACGGCCGGCTCGGGGAGCCGACCGGGGCACACGGAGCCGGGAGGCCCCGGGGCCGCCGGCGACACAGCAGACGGAGGGCGGCGGGGCCGCCGGCGGGCGGCGCCGGGCCCGGGCCCACCCTTACCCAGCGCGTGGTCCTCCTTGAACATCCACTTCATGGTGCGGGCCGGCGGGAAGCGGAGCCAGCGGCGGCGAGGCCCGTGGGCGGGCGGGCGGGGGCTCGTGCCGGGCGGCCGGGCCTGCGGCTGTCACGGTCCCGCGGCTATCACGGTCCCTGTCACAACAACAACAGCCACGGCTCGGCAGGCGGGACTTCCGGCTCGCCAGTTCCCTAGCAACCATCCGGAGCGCAGCGCTTCCGGCCGGGGGATCGAGGGGTGGGGCTGTAGCCCCCGGGCAGACAGTCACACGGCGGGCGCGAGGCTCCGCGTCGGCGCCGCCCGAGGCGTTCCTGGGGCTCTCGAAGCCGCATCGTGGGCTCCGCC
>VZSC01019443.1:399079-409158 GCA_013398225.1 Steatornis caripensis
GTTCCCGGGCGCTCTCCCGCCTCGCCGCCGCCGTCGGTGCCGGAATGCAGCGGTGCACGCTCATTGGCTAGCGCGCCGTTCCCCCTCGGGGCCCCCACGTGCTGATAGGCGCGGCGCCCCGTCAGTCTGGCGCCCTGCCGTTGCCACNGGAGCAGCCCACCGTGCGGTTCCGGTACGAGGTGCTCTTCGTGGCCACCATGGGGGCCGGCCCGGGCAGCTTCGTGGCATGGAGCACGTTCCCAGCGTTCAACAGGCTGCAGGAGGACCGGCTGCGAGTGCCGCTCCTGTTGGTAGGCCTGCCCGGGCGGAGGCGGTGGGAAGCGGGGCTGGAGAGCGGGACCAGGGGAGCGGCGGCGGGCTCGGCGGAGGAGTGTTGGTGGCCTGTCGTGCGCTGCTGCCGTCAAGTAGCATCAGCTTCACGCATCACCTCGGGCCTCACGGCGAAATTCGCTTGGGACGAGTGATTTTTAACAAGTGCAATGTCCCGGTTTTGGCTGGGGTAGACCTGATTTTTCTTCTAGAATAGTGCTGTGTTTTGGATCCGGTTTGGGATTTAGTACGAGAAGAATGTTGACGATATCGCGATGTTTTTAGTTGTTGCCAAGATATTAAAGACTTCCCAGCTTCCTGTGTCTTGCTAGCGTACGGATGCACGAGAAGCTGGGAGGGAGCATGACCTGAGCAACGGTCTCAAATTGGCCGATGGAATATTCTTTATCATACAATGTCGGTATATAGATTAGCATTGACTGGGAAGCTCTCGCTCTTCCAAGATTGTGGTTTTGGGATCTCGCTGGGATCGTTAGCTGGGAACGGGCTGGGCATTGGTCAGTGGGTGGTGAGCAACTGCACTGTGCATCACTCGTTTGTATATTCTATTATTATTACTATTATTATGTTATTATTTTAATTTATTTCAATTATTAAATTGTTTTTATCTCAACCTATGAGCCCCCTTACCTTTACCCTTCCAACTCTTTCCCTCATCCCCTGGGGCGGGGGAGGGTGAGCAAGCGGTTGCATGGCGTTTGGCTACTGGCCGGGCTAAAACTATGACACCCAGTTTTACTCCCCCTCAGTGTTATAGAATCATTTAGGTGGGAAAAGAACCTTAAGACCATCAAGTCCGACCATTAACCACCACTAACCTGTGCCTCTAAGTGCCACTGATGATTTGCACGAGCACATGAGCTTACTTTCCTCAAATTAGATGCGCTCCCCCTCTGCCGTACGGCTTATCGTGACCTGAAGTTCGCAGGGGTCGGTAGGTAGCCGCTGGTTTTGAAAGCAGGTCTGTGCTTTCTGAAGTACGTAGCCTCTGCCTTGCAGCCATCGTTTCTTCGGGGGTTCAGCAGTGGCAGTTGTTATTCCGCGTTACTTCTCTTGAGTCCTGTTACGCTCGCAAATAGCTGAAGTACAGGGCATTTGTGGCACAGTAGCGTAGCAAGCCTTGGCTCACAACCAGGAATTGGCATACGGACACCACTAAGAGACACGCTGCAATGGCAAGAGGCAAAAGTCTGGCCATCAGTCACACATTCACATAGGATGTGACAGAAGATCCAGCCCTAAAGCATGCTTCGTAGCATGCAGGGGAGGTGGTTGGAACGGCATAGGGGCAGAAGAGACCCTGAAGAGTCTGATGAGCTTTCCCCCTATAGGGGGCATATGACTCATTGTTTAACAGGCAAAATCGCAGGCTTCTTGCATGTCTCTAGTGCTGTGTCTGTAAAGTCAAGCAGCTTTTTATCGCATTCCTAACTATGCGGTTTATTTGTTTCCTTAGTATGTGCATGCTGCGGTTGTGGGGATCCCCTGGAGTTTTACTTCTTTTGTTTTTCTATCTCACAGAAGTTCCTGTATTAAAAAAGAAAAAAATCTTACTGATTCTTCTAGGCTAGAGAAGAAGACGGAAATCAAGATGGCAAAATGGATCAGTTGAATTTTAAATTGGAACTTCCGCTACAACCAACAGAGCACGTAGTTGGTGTTCAGCTGATTCTACTTTTTTCTTACCAGCTTTACGTGAGCATTTTTAGTTTGATTTGTTGTGACATATAGACCCTTTGTAAGATTCCAGTAGCGGTTATGCAAAGGATGAAAGAAGCTTTTCACATTTGAAATTCCTATCTAAAAGTTTTATTTTACTAGTAAAAATTTAATTTTATCCTCCTCTGCTGGTTTGCTGCTAGTCTATCTCTGTTTCATATTTTGATAAGTTTAGTAGGATTTGTTTGTTTTTTAAAGTCGTGTATTCTCTCACGCTGTAGTGCAGCACAGAGGACAGAGAGGCACAAGAGTCGGTATCAGCGTGGGTGGCGTCAGGAAGTGAGAGTCTTGCACTAGGCAGAATGATGTGCATTCTTAGATTCTGCCGGGTCTTGACATAACCAGTTAGTTTTCTGAGGTGGAGGGGCAGGCTGTTGCTGCAGCCTAAAACTCCATGCATTTTGCTTACTTAATAGCTTTTGAAGCAATGGTAATAATCTGCCAGGATCTTCTGTATCTTGTAACTGGGTGGGAGAACAAGGTGTTGTAGGGAGACAGGAAAATAAAATTCTGCTGCCGTTGTATCCAAGTAGCAACGCAATTAATACCTAAAGCAGCGCGTAAAACACGAGTGCACAGAGGAGCCGTGGATGCATCTGCAAGGAGCAATGCTACAGGGCTGTGTTAGATGCAGCCACAAAGACAAGAAGTTGTTTTACTAGGGAGATTCGGCCTAGCTTATCCAAGAGACCCTTGCTGGTTGCAGGTTAACAAGCTTAGCAAGCATAGCTGTGTGGCGCAGAAGACATTCTTCAACCTGTAAGGCCCAAAGTAAAGGCCTGACAGTCCTAACTTTGTGCGGAAGTATTAGGTCAGTGATTAATATCGCAGAGTTCAGATATTCGGAACACCTTTGTTTTATGGTAAACGTGAACATTTTTCGTCAGATAGAGTCGTTGTTAAGGGCTAAGGAACTTCTTTGTTTGGTCCTTATTGCAGAGCAGGAATCCTTAGCTGGCTTTGACTGCTGATTATTTTAAAGTGTGTCTCCAATGAAAGCGTTTAGTCATCTCTCTGCTTTTCACGTGTTACGGCAAGTCAAAGGACTTGCCATAACCGTTGGACTTCACTGAATTTCCTTTGGAACTGTGGTTTCTAAAGTTAGTTAACTAACAACTAAGGTAGTTCACTTAAGAAATATTAATTACCTTTTTTTTTTTTTTAATTTGGCGTTCCCTTGTTTAGACCCATGTGACAATTTGAAATTGGGGAGTCAGAAAAAAAAATCCAGTCCATGCAGAAAATCTGTAGATACAGGGAGGTAGAAAAGCGTGTTGTGTTCCCCCTCCCTCTAAAGTCTCTTTTCTCGTGTTCACCGTTTCAGAGAATGTCAACATTTGTGATGCAGAGCATGGCTTTTCTTCAGTTTTTTTCTCCTGTGCCAGGCTCTCGGCTTTATGTGAATGGAGACCTGAAATTGAACCAGAGGCAGTTACTTAACCATTGTGGGCTGGATACCAGATACAACGTGAGGAAACCTTTTTCCTTTCCCATCCATTCCCCCCCGCCCTTTATCCTCCCAGTACCATAGGTGACACCCCAATTATTTGTGCACCTGCACGGAATGTACCCTAGAACTTTGGAACTGGTGTTTTCTTGTTAGGCTGAGAGGTGGAGGAGGTTATGCTGCCAAGATGTTCACTCTGATGTTTATGTGCATTCCTTCAAGGGCATGGTTACTTTGCGTAAGAAACTCAGTAGAATGACTTTCTTGAGGAGTGGACAAATAATGCAAATATTTCCTTGTTGTAACAGGTGTCTGTGATCAATGGCACAAGTCCTTTTGCAAGTGACTACGATCTAGCAAACATCATTGCAGCGTATCGGGATAGAAATGGTAAGCCTGAATGTATAGCTGTGAGTTACAGGACAGCAGTAGTTAGCATCTTGGCAGCTGTTCTGTGGGGATTTGAGTTCTGTATTAAGACTGAAAAGCCCCTTAACCTGGATGTTTCCTTTCCCCATTTTAGTGACAACAGTTTTTTCAGATCCTAACCCTGTTTGGATGACTGGAAGAGCAACAGATACACCATTTATCATTAATGCCACTGTTCGTTACCCAGTGGAAGTTATCTTATATCCTTTGAAAACTGCATAAACTGGCATAACTAGGTTGCATTATTTGGGTCTTCACATATAGGGCAAATGAAAACTGTTTTCTTCTAGACTTGTTGCTAAACTTCTCCTTTGTTAGCTAAGCAAACGCTGTATGTCTGGAGCTGGCTGAACACCTGTTTGTGTGTTCCTCCCGATGGTTCCGCTTGCGTAACTGCTTTTTGCCTTTCTCTACTGGGAAACCGTGTTGCTTTTCAGCCTTGCTAAACTGGCCTTTAAGGCAGTTTCTTAGCCATTCACACTCGATATCCTTAGTAAGTCTTGCTTTGCTCCTGCTGCAGCTGCTGTCCCAGTCTGTCGTGGATGCCACTAGCAAAGCACGATACTGTATTCTGTGACCTAAAGCAAATAATTAGAAATCGGTAGGCAAGGTAAGCTCATCACATAATGACCCCCGCAGCGGATGTGGCAAATCTGTTACATGCGCAGACAGACGTGCTATCTTTTTTTCCTACAAAATAGTTCCTTGTTCATTACATTCTTTGCTCATTTTCTCAGATAAGAACAAGCCAGTGTTTAGAAGAATAATCTGTATGAGGCTTGTTTACCTGCCTGAGTATTACCAATAACTGCTTTCCTGTGAGTCAGGGATGAAATAGGCACTTTCCACTGAATTGGTTTACCTGTCTTCTAGGACAGGCGTTCTCTGCAGCTTTTGTTACATACTATATTAAAAGGCTTTTAGGGGTTTCCATGGCTCCAAGGCTTTGCATTTGCCACACAAACTGATGTCTAACGAGTTTTGTGCCTTTCCACCTCTGAGTTCGTTTGTTTAGTTTCCGCAGCGGTAGCATCAGACGCTTCTTCGTTAGAACTCCTTGACTTTGTTTAAGTATCAGCCAGGATTTTGGGAAATGATTAAATTTGCCTGGATCCAGTATGTCAGCATTCTCCTGGTCTTTCTTTGGGTGTTTGGTAGGATTAAAATGTTTGTGTTCCAGAATCAGATGTTGACTACAACTCCAATATCACCAGTTCTGCCTGTGTCTCCAGTACTGTCCTACAAACAGCACCAGTCCTGAGGGGATGCCTGAGAACCCTTTAAAGAAAGGCAGTTCAAAAATAGATAGCTGCTTTTATTCCCTATACACTTTTTACTTTGGATGATCAGAACTTTGTAAGTATGTTCCAAGTATGTTGTCTTCATGCTTCCTTTTTAAAATACATGTTTATTCATCTGTTTCTCTAGGAACACTGCTTTGGGAGTGAAAATTTTAATATTTTTGACAGCTAAAGAACCTCGTTATTTTTTTGCAGCCGGAACATGTTTTAAAAAAAAAGAAAAAGCCAAAACGGTAGAAAGCAATGAGACCGCTTTTGCATGATCTTAATTTCGCTAAACCTTGAGACTGAAAACAATACGCTAACACTAACAATGTAAGCCATTTTTAGTGTCTTGTAAATTAATTCACTGCAGAGTTAGAGTTCTGTCGAGCTATTTGTACATGCATTTATGTGCACTGTGAAAGGAAAAAATATAAGGAATGTGAAAAATGTATGGATGAGTTAAGGTCAGAGCCACACTTCTGTAACCGGCTATCTGTGCTCACTGATTTAGTTATTAAATTGTATGATGGATAAATACAAGACCGATGTGAGAAACCGAGTTGTGGGTGATAGCGTCTGCAAGGGTCGCACAATCATTTACTATTGGCATTGTTACTGTAGCACTAGATCATTAATTGTGAACCGGGAATAGTAAAACAGAAGCCTGGTATTTGTTTAAAAAAAACTAACAAAAGAACTACCAGAGAAGCTTCAGAGTTCCAAAGCAAGTGAATAATTACTTTCAAAACTTAAATGATAACTTGAACAGAGGAAAATTAAATCAATTATAATCACCAGGTGAGCACTGAAAGACTGTGTCCCTCATTCTTTAAGGGGATGGTGGTGATAGGTTATTTAATTTTCTCTTTCTGGGCTTACTTTTTACGCCAGACAAACTTAAAAGGGAAAACAACAAAATTTCCATTGTATTTTCAGTTTTGTAGTTAAGATTTAATTCTAGTAAAGCAGTGTTACGGCAGAAGAGAGTCTAAAACAATTCTAGATGCAAATTAACAAATTCTGAGTGTCTTTGGTTCTCTTGAACTCTTAAGACACGGTGCAACTATGAAATGTGAAAGAGCAACTTGTACAGCAGTGCCCCATCTTTTGGCCATTGTCCTTTAGAATTCAACATCCTGGCAGTTTGGAGACCTGCCTATTCCTAAGTCTTTTCTCCTTCTCAGAACAGCCAGCTTCTTTTTGTACTTCAGTTCAAGCTTTTTTTAAACGTCGTAGTGATGCAGCTTGCATTTCTCCCAGCTTCAACGTGCCGGATGGACTCCAGCCTATTCTTTGGTGCAAGTGAAACATTGATGTGGGGAGGCACGTCTTGGTTATTCAGCACAGTTTTGCACCTGTGAAACATACACTTACATGCGAATTGTAAATTATTACAAGGAGCGTTCACTGTATAATGCATATATATGTATATTTTTGGTTTGAAATCTCCAGTTTGCTCTTTGATCTTTGAAGCCTGTACCTGGCAGCCTAGGACTGCTGATAAATGGCTTTGTATGAGAGTGCACAGAGTCAAAGCAACTGTCTACTGCTTTTTAGTGTTTCTAGGCTCTACACGGGATGAACGGTGGGGCCTGTGAGCTTGTTTCCCTAATATCTCAAGCTGATGTTCTGATCTTGTCTGCTGTAGCCCCAGCTCTTCTCCCTTGCAGTGCTTGTGTGACTGCGTGAGTTAATTCAGGGACCTCTTGTGGTGAAGATCATCTTTACCAGATATACTCGCTTTTTCAGACAAGCCAGTTCCCTGATATCTCAAGCTGATGTTCTGATCTTGTCTGCTGTAGCCCCAGCTCTTCTCCTTTGCAGTGCTTGTGTGACTGCGTGAGTTAATTCAGGGACCTCTTGTGGTGAAGATCATCTTTACCAGATATACTCGCTTTTTCAGACAAGCCAGTTCCCTGATATCTCAAGCTGATGTTCTGATCTTGTCTGCTGTAGCCCCAGCTCTTCTCCTTTGCAGTGCTTGTGTGACTGCGTGAGTTAATTCAGGGACCTCTTGTGGTGAAGATCATCTTTACCAGATATACTCGCTTTTTCAGACAAGCCAGTTCCCTGATATCTCAAGCTGATGTTCTGATCTTGTCTGCTGTAGCCCCAGCTCTTCTCCTTTGCAGTGCTTGTGTGACTGCGTGAGTTAATTCAGGGACCTCTTGTGGTGAAGATCATCTTTACCAGATATACTCGCTTTTTCAGACAAGCCAGTTCCCTGATATCTCAAGCTGATGTTCTGATCTTGTCTGCTGTAGCCCCAGCTCTTCTCCTTTGCAGTGCTTGTGTGACTGCGTGAGTTAATTCAGGGACCTCTTGTGGTGAAGATCATCTTTACCAGATATACTCGCTTTTTCAGACAAGTCAGTTCCCTGAACGAATTTGGGATGTGTCCGCACAAGCGTTAGGGTGGGCATAAGCAAGGGATAGAAATCTCTGGAGAGACCATAGAACCCCGTTTTAAGGGATTGAGCTGTTGGACTCCCACAAAAATGGAATGCGTAACAATCCTCCAAGCCGAGCAGAAGCCTGTTTAAGGTAGCAACCGGAACGTGAAAGAGGATAACGCCAGAAAACAACAATAAGACTGGGAGGCTCCATTATCCCTATCTCACTTTTCTCTCGTATGGTAACCTTCCGCATTAAGTTACAAATGACACTGCTCAGAACAACAGTTCAGTGAATGCATGTGAGTAAAAAAAAAAAGTAAATAGGTCTTGTTCCAGAAATACAGAGAAAAATATCCTTATGTTCTATTTTCCTTTAGAAGGAGAAATCCTCTACAGTAATTTAAGAGAACTATTTAAATTAAAAGAAGGAAATCAAAAGGAGTTAATTGCCTGCAGTTGACATGTAACTGTTTAGTATGACCCGAAGCAATCCCTCCATTTCTTTTGCAAGAGGCGTGTTTCGCGACTGGGATTAATAAGCAAATGCAGTGTCAAAGGAACAGTAATGGCAGATGCGGCTACAGCAGGGGAAAAAAAACCTGTTTGCGACACCTCTGCGGCGGTGACTTTCAGGATCGCTTTTATACCGACCGTAGTTCTCGGTTCATAGTTCTAACTCCTTTTTCAAGCTTGGAGAGGCATTCTACCTCTGTAAGTAACCAAGCAATGGAAAAAAGGTAGGTAAGATTTTGTCGCTGTAGCAATAAACTGAACTACAAGAAAAAAAAGAAAACCTGTGCTTCACTGCCACTAGCGTTGAAGGAGCTTTAGGAAGGAGGAGCCTTTCTCAGAAGGCTCTCTGTTATGTCTGTTCCTTTAGCTCGCTAAGCAACAGAAAATGAAAAGACAAAAATACCACTGCAGTCCACCGCAGTGCTACTACACAGATCTTCTCCGTACAAACACGCGAGAGAGCAATCTCAGTGCTGTTAGTTGAGGAAGGACACAGACGCACGTCAGGATTAATCACATTTCTGTAAATGGCTCTGTAAGAGGAGAAAGTTAAGTAGGTGGTTTCAGTGCTGTGCGTAAGTCCTGTGGGAACGTGGGCATGTAAGAGCCGTGCTTCAGGAGTTTTTTAAGGGGTGGTGCTAGGATGACAGCAGCCCCCTCGACGCTTATTCCTTAACCAGCCAAGCGGCCTGTTCGCGGGGGTAGGACCTTTTAGTGCTTCTCACCTGAATGTATAGCTGTGAGTTACAGGACAGCAGTAGTTAGCATCTTGGCAGCTGTTCTGTGGGGATTTGAGTTCTGTATTAAGACTGAAAAGCCCCTTAACCTGGATGTTTCCTTTCCCCATTTTAGTGACAACAGTTTTTTCAGATCCTAACCCTGTTTGGATGACTGGAAGAGCAACAGATACACCATTTATCATTAATGCCACTGTTCGTTACCCAGTGGAAGTTATCTTATATCCTTTGAAAACTGCATAAACTGGCATAACTAGGTTGCATTATTTGGGTCTTCACATATAGGGCAAATGAAAACTGTTTTCTTCTAGACTTGTTGCTAAACTTCTCCTTTGTTAGCTAAGCAAACGCTGTATGTCTGGAGCTGGCTGAACACCTGTTTGTGTGTTCCTCCCGATGGTTCCGCTTGCGTAACTGCTTTTTGCCTTTCTCTACTGGGAAACCGTGTTGCTTTTCAGCCTTGCTAAACTGGCCTTTAAGGCAGTTTCTTAGCCATTCACACTCGATATCCTTAGTAAGTCTTGCTTTGCTCCTGCTGCAGCTGCTGTCCCAGTCTGTCGTGGATGCCACTAGCAAAGCACGATACTGTATTCTGTGACCTAAAGCAAATAATTAGAAATCGGTAGGCAAGGTAAGCTCATCACATAATGACCCCCGCAGCGGATGTGGCAAATCTGTTACATGCGCAGACAGACGTGCTATCTTTTTTTCCTACAAAATAGTTCCTTGTTCATTACANATTTCCCCTCGTTCTGGGAGATCGCTTCCCATTTTTGTACTGTGTCCAGCCTCTGTTGCTAGGTGAAAGTGACTTACTAGATCAAATAAATTGTCAGCATTTATTAGTTGCAGCGGTTGCTTCACTGGGGCACGCAGGGCACGGCTCATCCCGTGCTCTCCTCAGGCTGTTTGAATTTGAGGACAGTGTTGTACCGGTGCCGGCCAAGTCTCGGATAAGTAATAGCGTTCAGTCATTGCGAGTGTGTCTTTGTCACTCCAGTTTTGCCATTCTTAAAAACAGTTGGAATTCCTAACAAAAATTGCAGCTGAGCAGACCTCATTTCTCGAATGCTACTAACTACAGCAGCAGAAGAAATACTTTGTTACCTTCAGCTGCATTGCGAGGAGAAATAGGTGTCGAAGAGCTCTGCCTCGACACCGCCGTTTGTTCAGGCTGGGCAAATTTATCTGACTCCAAATAAAATAAAGGGGGGGGGGGGGG
>VZSC01019445.1:8089-19439 GCA_013398225.1 Steatornis caripensis
TTTTTTTTTTTGTCGGGGGGGGGAGGAGGGTTGGATGATGTTTGAGGAAGTTGTCGATGCCAAAACTTGATCTAGTCGAAGCTTTAACAGGCAAGAGCTTAGCTTTGTGTGGTGTGAGAAGTCTGAGCTGGGAATATTAGTGTGCTTTCTGGAAGAGCTGCAGAAACAGAGCCAAACTCTGATAGGAGAACGGAGCATCTCTCTCCTTAACCTGAAAAGGTAGTGTCCAAAGGACAGCCATGTGAAATTCGTTGCAGTGAACACACCTGAAATAAAAGGTGAAATCCAACCAGCTTTACTTTCTAAGGTAGTTATTCCTTTCTGTCTTAGCATTCCTATGGTAGTGACTGAGCTTACGTACCCTGTACTAGCCTTGGTGCAAGGGTCCTCACTCTAAGTAGAATGTGTTAAGTCTGTGGTGCTATGCTGTAAAATGCTTAACTGACCAGGTATGTGGGCTCTTAGGATAAGGTCTGGTCTGAGGAATATACTTGGTACCACCGTACTGGACTGTGCTGTGAATCTCTTACAGTATCTCTTTGAAAACGGCCGAGTAGATGACATCTTCTCAGATCTGTACTATATTCGGTTCACTGAATGGCTGCATGAAGTTCTCAAGGACGTACAGCCACGCATTTCCCCTCTTGGTAAGTACTTTTGTTTAAGACCTGTAAAACTTTCTGGAGTTTGGAATGTTTGAACTGAACTACAGCATGAGTGTAGTCTGAATAGAAACCCTTTGGAAGTACTTAATGTCCCTAGGACAGCTCATACTGGTCAGGGAGAAAAATGTGTCTGCAGTGAGTGGTGGGGTTATTGCACTTGTCATGGTCTAGCGCTGAGTGTCGTTGAGGGTTGTTTGTCTATCGCTTGCCACCCATCAGAAAGCAGATTGTTGGGGCTTTGTAGTGTCATGAGATTGGCGTGCTTGGAAGCCAGCTGATCCTTGATCTGAATCAGGCTTTCTCATCTGAAGTGCTAATACATCTTGCCTCTAACACGTGTTGTTACTTTGGGAGATAATACAACACTGTCATGTTGCCGTGTAGCCAGATGGATACGGTCTGCAGGGCCAACTAAGTGTCAAAGAGAAAAAACAATGCGTGATTGGAGCCTTGAATGCTGCAGTCGAATGCAGCTCACCTCAGCGCTGTGTTTAGAAGATGAAGGCAACAGGGGTGAGAGGAGCAGTTCCAGAAGAGATGGATTTTGACAGAGTTGCATATGAGAACTAGATTAAGGATTGTATTTTCAGAGCACAGAAACCTGGCTTCTCATTACTTCATTCCCTTTGATATGATGAGACGTCAGTGAAGAAGCTATTGCTTCTGTTCAGAAAAGCAGCTGATGTTACAGGCTAGATGGCTGAGTAGCACCGTGAGTTTTGGAATCCTTTTGTTTTCTCTCTGGCTGTTTGATCTGTGCTTTGTCATTCCACAAGCCCTGGAGTTCATACTGCTGTCTGTTTTTCAGTTTATCTGTGTATTTGGAGTATAGTATTTCTCTTCCACACAAAGGAAAAAAAAATTTGAGAATCAAAGGATTACTCATGTGTCCAAATACATCACTTGGCACTGTGTGCCGACTAAAGCTGTGCACGGGGCCAAGAGCTGATTTGTTACACTGGCCTGCTCTCACATATTATTGGATTAGGAGCATCTGCATTGGAGTCGAGCCATTAATTAAAAGCTGTTTAAGTGCATATTTATTTCTCTCTGGGCTGGGATGTATAAGCGTATTGCGGAAGCATACTTTCCGCAGCTAGAGGTTGACGTGTGCATACAAGTGTTAGCTAACTGTACCTGCTGTTTAAACAGTTCTTTGCACAGTAGTGAATCTTGACATCAGTGAGGATGTCCTCCTCCCCTTAAGATTTATATGTTCTCCAATACTTCCAGACTACAAAATGCTGCCTGTGTTCCTGCTGTGACTGTCTGCTGGCATGATGCTGACTTCTGATTATTGCAGGTTATGTCCTCTCCAGTCATGTAACGGAAGAGATGCTGTGGGAGTGTAAGCAGCTGGGAGCTCACTCCCCTTCCACCTTGCTCACTACACTGATGTTTTTTAATACAAAGTAAGTACTTAGGTCTTTGGGAATCTCGGGGAATAAAAGAACTTCAAACGCCTTGACGGGGTTGGTAGGAAACTACTGCGCTGGATTAGGACAAGATCGTGAATTTCGAATGGTTGCACGCAGAGCCCTCTTGCAGCCCCATCGGGCAAAGAAGATGCAGTACAACAAGGAGGGGAAGCTGAACTTGTGGCCGTTGCATGTTTTGCTGCTTGGAACAGTCTTTGACTCGGTGTTTGGTTTGAGCTGCAGCTGGCTCACGATGAGTAAAGACAGCTACCTCACTGTTGTGACTGTATCCTTTACTTGCCTCTGAGTCTCCTGTGTTCTCTTGCTGCTCAGATACTTCCTGTTGAAAACAGTAGACCAGCACATGAAGCTGGCCTTCTCCAAGGTGTTGAGGCAGACCAAGAAGAACCCTTCTAATCCCAAGGATAAAAGCACGAGTATCCGCTATCTGAAGGCTTTTGGCGTACACCAGACAGGACAGAAAGGTAGTGTCTGGAAGCTTTCTTTGGGAATATTTACTTACTGGGCTTGAAGGAAGTGGATGAACCTGGAGATGTCTGCAGGTAGGGCCACAAGAACCCAAGGCTCTGCCAGTTACCTTCAGCCTAGCAGCATGAATTTTCTATGTGTTCTGTCTGAGAGCGTGTATACCTTCTAATAATAAGGCCAGGGGCGTACCTTACCTGAGGCCTGTAGGACTCATCAAGAGCTGAGGATAACTTTTTTTGATACTGTGGCTTTTATGGGCAAAGGGGCTATTGGGTATAAGTGCTTATGAACAGAGGGCAAAGCTTCTTCGGGAGGGCTTCTCTTACCTTGACTCACGTGAACACATATAGAATCCGTATGTATGTAAGTACAATCTGTCCTCTTAAAAGCACAGACCTGGGATTTAGCTGAGGCCTTGCAGTCTCAGCAGTGAGATTTCTCTCATTTTGGGCAGAGGTAGAAGAGAAATGGAAAGAAGGATATGGATGGGCTGTGTTGTTTATTGCCTTGGGATAAAGCAAGCTTTGAGCGTTTATAAGCAGGTGCCTCTGCCCTGGCATAGCCGTATGTCTCTTGCCAGCTCTTGCACAGTGACACGGTGCTTCGGAGTGCTGAGGGTGTACGGCACTGCTCAGTTTGCTGTACTTATACAGTGACTTACAGACTGCTGGGGGGGGTGATTTGTAGTTACAGATGACATGTATGCAGAGCAGACTGAGAATCCAGAGAACCCCCTGAGGTGTCCGATAAAGCTGTATGACTTCTACCTCTTCAAATGGTGAGAGCTCTTGTTCATGCCTATGGTTGCTTGTCTTCTGTGACCGTTAAGCCGCACCTTGTGGCTGGCCTAGTTTTGGGGGCTGTGTTTTATTGCTGGCACAGTTTCTACATTTGCATAAATTTACTTAAATGGGGAGGGACATTGATGTGAGAGGGTGGGATTTACTCTGATGGCACAGGAGTTGAACTTCTGTGGTATTTAAAGAGACAAATCCTGATTTGTGAACTGGCTGCTCTGAGTCTCATACCCACTCTGGAGGTTTGCTGCGATGGCATGAGCTTGCTGTTCTGCCTGTGATTTGCAAGCAAGTCTTCTGGAGGCATCCGCTACTTGAGATGAGATTAGGGTCCTGTTCAGATTGGCTTCTGAACTAAAATGAGGGCTTGCTCTGGAGATTGGAGGGAGCCTCAAAAGACTCGTCTAAATCATGATCATTCTGACAATTGATGTAAACGTTCCTCTGCATGGATGGGTCTGCAGCTAGCCTGAATGTGAAGATACCCCACTGTGCGTTGCTCTGAAAGACCCCCTAAAGCCATGGGTGCGTTGTACTTACCCAGTGTGAAACAAGAATTACTTTCTTGTAGTCATCACCATGGCTTTTTAACCTTGGCGTGGCCTAAAAACTTTGGGACCACTGTTGCCCCTAGATGTAACTCCGTACCTTCATGTCTCATCAGCCAGACATTCGCTGTCAGGAATTGTGAAGCCTGGGGTGAGGACAGTGGCGGTCTCTCCCTCCCAGGACATTCTGTTAGTCTGGTTATTTCTGATCTTCCTCACGCAGCCCCCAGAGTGTGAAAGGCCGGAATGACACGTTTTACTTGACACCGGAGCCAGTGGTGGCCCCCAACAGCCCAATCTGGTATTCCATCCAGCCGATCAGCAGAGAGCAGATGGAGCAGATGCTCACCCGGATCCTGGTGATACGAGAGATTCAGGAAGCTCTTGCCGTGGCTAATGCCAGCACCATGCACTAAGGCATCCTTCTTGGCTCAGAAGGGGTGGGGCGGGGTGACGGGGGAGGGACAAGCAAAGATAAATTGTACAGACTTTTACACTAAAGGAGATGCCTAAGTTTTTGGTTTTTTTATTGGTGTAGTTATGAAGCCCTTTTAGGCTTCTTCTCTTTAAAAGAATCTAAAGGAAAACCTACCCATTGTGTATCCTACCCAACACACCAAACTGTTGGAACCATTGGAGGCTGCGTATCCCCTGCGAGCTGGGAGCTGTGGAAAGCTGCTGGTTGACTCTGGGTTTTTTTATGATGTAGAAAACATGAACTACAGGATTGGCCTGGATGGCTGGGGCCTCTGTCTCCTTGGAGCACGCGCAGCCTAGAGGGCACAGAACGATGGATGGACCTGCTCAGCCAGTGGAGGAGAGGCAGGCATCTTCTTTTCTTGTGCTTGGACGTTAATTTGCTGTTATCTTGGAAGGAAGAGGAGAGAGTGAACTGCAATTGTGATTTATACAAAAAAAACCCCCACAAAACAAACAAACCAAACCGACGATTTCTATTCAGACCTTTAAGTGACATTTTTAGATGTTAAAAGTACAAAAAAAAGTACACTCTTCTTTTTTGGCCTAACATTGAGGCCTTAAACCTTGAGGCTCCTGTGCCTGATGGAATTCTTGTAACATACACTTGTGTATCATATAAAGATACCACCCTGTTTCTCTTATGTATTCTTACTCTAGTTGTTTATTAAGAATGACGAGCACGTCTTTTCAACATGCCATTGAACAATGTGTCTTTATTTGGGGAAGAGTGAGCTGTGAGGGTGGGGGGGGCTCATTATACAAAGATCAGTCTGCAAACTGGTTGTTTTCATCCCTGTTCGTGCTTGCCAGCTCGGCTCCACTGGGCTTCTTTCACCCCTACAAATTAGGAAGGTAGCAGGGGATGAACTTCTGTTGAAGGACCCGAACGTCTGCTTGCTAATGGAAGCTCAGTGTCAGGCTAGGAATGTGGGATCTGTGAGACCAGATCAGACTGACAGTCTGCCCTCAGGTTCTGTGGCCAGCCCGTGAGGCTTTACCCCTAGGCAAATCCCCCTGTCCCCACCTTTACAAATGCATCACACCAACGGCATGATGGAGGGGTGTTGGAGGGCAGAGGCCTTCCAGGAGCAGCACGTGGCTTACTCCTGCCATTTAACGGCCTTTTCACAGTTTTTAACACAGCCGCGTAGCTTCTGGCATCGTTCATGTTCCTAAACCCCAGCCCTGTAGCCTGGCCTTGCTGCATCTTAAAATGGTTGCTGTATTTTATGTCATTAACGAATAGTCTGCTCTTTTGAAGCCAGCGGGTAGCCAGCCGTGCTTGAAATGGGAGTTCACTCTAGCCAGGCTTGTTATTTGTGCCACCAGCTTCTCGGATGTGGAGAGATGACTCTGCTTCTTGAACTTGTCTTCCCTGCTTCCCCATCTCATGTCCCTTCCCTGTTCCAAAATATATAGATATATATTTAAATATATATTACAGTGAAAGAACTTAAACTTGTCTACAGGCCAGCAATTTCTCTGAAGCTTCTGCTGACCAGCACCTGTCTGTACTGAGAAGGAAGGTCTGCCCTCTCTGTCGCTTGTGCACAGTGCCAATGATGAGAGCAGCCGTAATGTTCCCTGCCTTTGGTCTTGATCGGTATTGAAGCGTGCGGGCTTACAGAGACTATTAGCCTCTGATGCTTCACATTGACGTTGGTGCTCATGAGGGAGGAGATGCGCTCAAGTTGGTCGTCAGTGTGAGTTTGTTCCCTGTGTAGGGCTCTGTGCTCAGATAGGTGCAGAGAGGTGAGGTTGTTTACTGACACCTGTGCTCTGAAGTAGACTCTGAGCTCAGTGTCTGCTCAGAATTATGCCAGGGGAAAACAGCCTGGGGTCGGTGCCCAGATGCCAGCGGGTAAGTTGGGAAGATGGTGCCCGGGTGGTGTCGAGTGCTGGCAGCACGTACCCACGGCTCAGTTCAGCCGTCGGGAGCCAGCAGTTGGCCCCTGGTAGGGTGGCTGTCGGGATCGCTCATAACTGCTTCGGCTGTCAGAAGCCTGTAATCCCTTTACCGTGTCTTAGTGACGTGACTGTCCATCTTGGCCCTAGTTTTAAGTATTCAAGGTCATGGTTAGGGGCAGGCTCCCACTGTTTTGAGCAGCCGGGTGTGCTTGTTGCTCAGGATGCCCAACGGGCCTGCACGGAACGGACTTCCCATTCTTTTGGGCAGTTTGTCCTGTCTTCCGAACGGAGTTGCAAAGATGTGCGAGAGCCTGCAGACGCTGTGCTCGAGTCTCGCAATGTGCTCTGTAGTACTGCATGGGAAGCTAGCTCCAGCACGCCTGCACCTCAGCATGCGGCTTTGGCTGTCCATCAGAAATGCAGTGGGTGTTGAAGTCATCTGCCAGACACCCCGTGTGCAAGTTGCTTTGTTAGGTAGCTTTTGGAGTCAACTCTTGCTCTAAAAATTGCCAGAAGCTGGAATAATTTGACAGAGTATTAGGGCAGTTCCAGGTTAGGGGTGAACAGAGACTTCAGCGGAGCTTTCTGAGGGAACGGAATTCCATGTTTCCTTAAAATTCCATGTTGTGCACTTTCCTTACTACCCTGAACTGCAGCATGATCCAAAATCTTTGTAGGGGATGAGTTCTCCTTGATCTTGGAGTATACCGCTGAAGAGCAGGGGAACTTGGCACATGGTGAGCTACAGAGATCTCCTCAGGATTGGTTTTGTCCTGGCAGACTGAAGCATTTGTTATTTTCTCATTGCTTGGATGTACACAGGAGAGGGATTTGCTGACGCGGAAGTGGACTGCTGTACTGTTCTGTACTGTCTCATCAGAATGTCCACTGTGTTAACTTCATTCCCTATTTTTAGAGACAATCGATATACTGTGACTTAAGGATTATTTTCCTGGGCCTGGCTTCTAGTTTGGCCCTCTGGAGCTAGTTTAAAAGGTACAGTATTTCTAGAATATAAATATTACGTTCTTTGACAGTGAAGAACATGATCTGCTGCCTTTTAGGGGCTCACAGGAAGACATGTGCACAGAGTAGCGCAGAAGAGTGCTGTGGCTTAGGGTTGCTCTCTGAGTTCTGGGAAACGTTCCCAGTCGAACATGTAAAATAGCTTTTTAACACTTTCCTATAACCGGCTTGACTGCTGCTTAAAGGGCATTCCCCCTCAGCGCCGAGTGCCAAACTGCTCGCTCATGTATGCGTGTATATATTAAACGAGAGCTCTCCGTGCCCTGTGCCTCGTACGAGACAGGCTGAAAACACATCAATCTCTAAATAAATAAAGCTGAGAAAAGTCAGGCTAGAGACCCTGCGTTGGCTGCAGTCTCTGTGGTATGGAAGGAACCACAGAAAGCAGAGCATGACTGACTTGTAAAGCACCTCGCATTCTGGCGCGCGACTTGGGTGTTCTCCCGTCTCTCGATGCTAATAGCGTTGCTTTCCTGAGGAAACCTGTAGCCTCTTACACACTTCTCCGTGGCATCATTAGATTTCAATTTACTTTCAAGAGTTGTAAGCGTTTCCTCCGAGTGGTAATGGCTGAAGCAGCGGAGAGCAGACTAGAGCATGGTTCTCCACTCCTCTCTGGAGTGGTGAGTAAAGGGAATGGTCTAAGAATGGCGCTCAGCTGTTGGCTGCTTCACCCCTAGAGATCTCCTGGATTTTAGGTGGGAGCCAAGGTCTGAAGTAGTTCCTGAACTGTTCTGCCTTGGACCGATGAAAAAAGACTTAATCTGGTCCCTAAATAAGAATCTTCTTCCACACTGTTGCTCCTTGGGCAGAAATTAAGACAGCCTTGTTCTCGACTGCGCCAGGGCTCCTCTCTGCCCTGGTGTACGTAGAGTGGGTCAGGCCATCTTCAAGCCTCCTGCGCTGCAGTAAGAACAGATCCAAAAGTGGTAGACGAGAGTGCTCTGAGTGCACATGGGGTGGAGGACTCTCTGAACTCAGTCGCTCATCCTCTTGCTGGTCTGAGTGCCGCTGGACACTGACCCCCCGCAGTCCAGCCAAGCTGCATTCTCATCCAAGTTGAATAGTGACTTACTTGCAATTAGCGTTTGGACTCTTAAACCATTGTTAAAGAGGGATATAAATTGTCTTCCACCCTAGACAGGGCTTTTCTCCCCATCTTCTTGCTGGAGCTGCTCCTCTCATACGTTACAGGGAGTGTCCCTTCTCCTGAAGTTGCAGCCCGTCCCGTTTCACTGGTGCCAGTGCGTAGGAAAGAGCCCTTCTCAGCTCGAGCATCTTCCTACGTTAAGGAGCATCTCAAATCTTCTTCCAGAAGTCTGGCTGACATGCTGCCCCGAAGTCTCTGAGGCGATTGCTGTGCCCCCTACTTGTCGGTTCCCTTCGTTGCGTGGCTGCAGCTCAGTTCTCGGCATCGCAGTTGCTTTCCCTGTGTAGCCTTGTGCACGGCAGCCACATTTGCCTGCTTCTCTGTTCTTGTTTGAGCCCATCAGAATGGGGAGGCAGACTGAACCCGCTTACAGCAGCAATAAACCGCGTCTAGAACTCGAGAGGGAACTGCAGGAGAGAACGAGGTGGAGGGGGTGTCTCAGAAAGGCAGGGTCCCATTGCAGCCCAGAGCCTCGCTTGATAATGAGTGTGCAGCCTATATGCAAAATACGTCTTGTCTGTCCCTCCTGCGTTGACCCTGGTCTAAACAGCACCTGTGATTGGCATCCTGCAAAGTGACCTTCAGAACTCTCCAGTAGCTTTGCCCCGTGAGTAACTCACACTACAAATCATTTTAAAGAGATGCACTCAACTATTTTTTTAATTTAATTTTACTCTTATATTCTCTGCTCTTTGTAATCTGCTTGGAAATAAAATGTTTTTCCCTGCAGCCTTTGTTGTAGTCTGTTTGAGAACCATTAAACTTTGCCTGATGTTTCTGTCGGAACAGAAGCCAACTTGCCTGTTTACTGCTGTGCCCGTGCTGTAGCGTAACAGCCGAGATCGGCGCGCACCTCCCAGGTAGTCTTAGCAAACCTTTGTTAGCACTGCCCTTCCTTAAAATAAAGGGTGGAGAGACCTATTAAGCTCATCGCGGCCTGGCACACTGCCTCCCGTGACGGGTAGTGCTGACTCGAGAGCGCGTGTCCTTGGCAGGTGCTGTTTTCCCGTGGAAGGCTGCGTTTCTGAACCCCGCCTCCAGCAGAAGCATCTCGGTGCCTTTACTGGTTCCTGCTTTCGGCGGTGTGAGCGTAGATGCTTTATTGACTGCAGAGGACGGTGCTTTTCTTACAGCTCCCTAGCCTGAGCCAACTGCAAACAATGGGGAATCGGTGTCTGGGTAAGTGGAATCAACTCTTGGCTGAGACTCGACCCAGGAATTACATGAAGAAGTAAAACTGGGGTCAGATGCGCTCTTACAGCGGGCTGTCAGGGAACACGAATTGAAACCCCAGGAAGGTCAGAGCACAGCACAACGGCGGGCGCTGTTAACGCGTGGCTGTAGGGAGGAGATGGCGTTGATGCTGCCGTTCACAGTAACAGCACCAGGACCGCTGCCGCTCTCTTGAAGTTCTACTGGTCGTTGTGGAGCCTCGTCGCTGGCTCTCGGCTCTGCAAGGGCTGCCTTGCCTTAGTTACGTACGGGGCCCTGGAAGCAGCACCTGCCCTTCCTTGCAGCAAAGGGAAGGTCCCTGCGCTGAGGCACCTTCCTTTCCTGCTACAAACAAAACCACCCGCTGATGGGAAACAACCATAACTTAGAAACTGCAGCCTCTATTCTGTGCGGATTACTGCTGCCGGGACCGAACAAGCCACGCGAGAGTCCTGCTTCTGGCCACAGCGTGCTTTACTTGTTTGGGGCTTTTTCCACCCTTCTGTGTAAAAGTCAAGATGAGCGTTACTAAAACCTGGCTTAAACGGTCTCTCTAACCTCTGTGCTGTCTTTTGGAGGACTTTATGCAGACCAAAACCTGTTAATCCAAACTAAAGGCTTGAACGTGACTGACAAACCTTGCCGCGTTACAAGGGCCCTTTGCTTCCGAGTATTTAGGGAGACGTGAAGGGATGGCTCTGTTCACGTTTCCTGTGCCCCAGGGCTGGGTAACACCAGTAACACTTAGGTTTTCTTAAAGCCTGCTTGCTGATCTTTGGACAAGGATTTAACGTACTGCAGTGAGACAGTTGAAGGTAGAGGAGCACCATTCCTTAGTTCCCTGAACTTGGTGTTAAGCAGCGGGTTGCCTTGGAGGGCCCATTGCACAAGAGCAGGGGTCTGCTCGTCTCATTCTGCTGGTGCTCAGGGGCTGGATCCAGTATTTAAAAACCAGCCTTCAGTGCAGGAGGTTGTTCTGTACCCCGCAGTACAGGAACTTTTCCTGACACCAAAACAGGTCTGCAGGGAGAGGAACATCTCACCCTGGACACAGGTGATTGCTGCTTCCCAGTAGATCTGTGTTGGTGCCCGTTCCTCTCCAGCAGGTGCAGTGCTGCCTGCTCCCACCCTCCTCCAGAATCCTCACTCAAGCCGCCCTCTGCGGAAGGTGCTACACTGAGACACTGCTGCGCGCAGTACGGCGCAGCCATCCCCTGCAAAGCATTTGTGTGTGCGGCCTGGCCTCGTGGCTTTCAGAACAGGGGGCTTGCGTGAGGCTACCGCCTGGCCGGGATCACCTCGGATCCTCCCCTGTGGGAGGGAATTTTATGCTGAAATCCCAGTGATTCCCTCTCTCCTCTGTGCTTTTCGCTCCCCTCCCATTGCCAGCCATCACCTCGCTCCTGCCTCTTGGTGTTGACCCTTCTTGATGATCCCTTCGACTTACGGAGGTGTTTTGGATGCTGCTGGCATGTCCCAGCTCTGCACCCGCCATGGATCCCACGACCTGAATGAAGGGACAGAGCACACCCTCAGCAGTTTGCTGACGATACAAAGCTGAGGGGAGCAGCTGACTCCCCAAAGGCCGTGCTGCCATTGAGCGTGACCTGGGCAGGCTGGAGAGCTGGGCGGAGAGGAACCTGATGGAGTTCAGCGA
>VZSC01019445.1:20745-39938 GCA_013398225.1 Steatornis caripensis
GGCGGCGGCGGCGGCGGGCCGGCGCCATGGCGGATTACCTCATCAGCGGCGGCACCGGCTACGTGCCCGACGACGGGCTGACGGCGCAGCAGCTCTTCAGCTGCGGCGATGGGCTCACCTACAAGTGAGCGGGGCCGGGGCCGCGGCCGGTACCGGGGGCCGGGGCCGGTGCGGGTGCGGTCGCTGCCGCGTCTCTCCCCTCACGCGTCTCTCCCCTCGTTCCCCCCGCAGCGATTTCCTCATCCTCCCGGGATACATCGACTTCACGGCGGACCAGGTGGTGAGTGGCCGGGGCGGGGGAGCGGGCCGGGGCCCGGTGCCGCCGCTCACCCCCCGCCCGCCGCCTGCCTCCCCGCCAGGACCTGACCTCGGCGCTGACCAAGAGGATCACGCTGAAGACCCCGCTGGTCTCCTCGCCCATGGACACTGTCACCGAGGCCGGCATGGCCATCGCCATGGCGGTGAGTGAGGCCCCGCGGGCGGCCGTGGCCTGCGCCGCCCCGGGCGGGCTCCCCCGCTGCTCCGCCGCCGCTACCGGGGCTGGAAACGCTGCCCGCGGCACCCCCGTGTCTGCTCTGGGCCCCCCTGACCGCTCCAGGGACCCCCGTGCAGCCCCCTCGGGGTACAGCGCTGCCTCCGGGCTTCTCCCGGTGCCCCCCGAGCCTGCGGGCAGGGACCCCGCTGGCTCCCCGGGGCCGTCCGGCTCTCCCGGCTAAGGGCCCGGTGGTTTTGGCAGCGTCTCACGGCCACCTCTGTGTTACCAGCTCACCGGGGGAATCGGGTTCATCCACCACAACTGCACCCCGGAGTTCCAGGCCAACGAAGTGCGGAAGGTGAAGGTGAGCGGCTGGAGCTTCACGGAGGTGGGCGGTGGGGCTTGGCCCTGCCGAAGGAGCCGTGACAGGAGGCCGTTAGCAAACCTCTAGGCGCTGTCCCACGCGTGGCCTGGGATTTGAGAACCGCCAGGCCTCCTGGTGTGGGAATATTCCCTGTAATTTCAGGAAGGAGGGTGGCCTGGGAGCTCTTGAGAATCTAGCGTGACTTGTGTGAGCCTTGGCGCTGGTTTGGGAATCATCCTGTCGGTGAGCGCGTGGCCAGGTTGGGTGGTTGCAAACTTTTGTGAGCGGACACAGTAACGGCCAGGCACACGCCCGGCTGCTGCTTGGTCTGGCCATGCTGCTTAGCCTGGCCGCTGAAATA
Source organism: Steatornis caripensis (assembly GCA_013398225.1). Taxonomy (NCBI): domain Eukaryota; kingdom Metazoa; phylum Chordata; class Aves; order Caprimulgiformes; family Steatornithidae; genus Steatornis; species Steatornis caripensis. Next base: position 21,946 of record VZSC01019445.1, read on the forward strand.
CGAGAATATTTATTTTCAGAAATATGAGCAAGGATTCATCACAGACCCCGTGGTGCTGAGCCCCAACGACCGAGTGCGAGATGTGTTTGAAGCAAAAGCTCGTCACGGATTCTGTGGGATTCCCATCACGGACAATGGGAAGATGGGAGGCAAGCTGGTTGGGATCATTTCATCTCGAGATATTGATTTCCTGAAGGAGTCGGAGCATGACTTGCCTCTTGGTGAGGTGAGATGCGAGTGTTGCGTTAGGAAGCCGTGTGGCTTGTGATAAGGAGAAGGGCGAGCGCATGGCTGTGAGGATGCTGCACTGGCTGCGGGGAGCAGCTCCGCCTTAGCTCTGCGGTACTGCCAGGGGAGAGCGTCTCAGTTGTTTACGCTATCTCCGTGACTCCTGCAGCGCAGGTACAAGAGAGCAGCCGTGCGGTTAGTGTTTGCGTGGCAACTGCTGCGGGGTTATCTTGTAGCATTGTGGAAGCCATCCTCTCTACAGCTGGTGCTCTGCCCTGGTTCAGTCATTAATTCTGGGTGTTCCTGCCTGCTGCTGCGGTCCCACATGGCGTGCTGGCGCTGGCCAGGGCTGTAGCAGCTGTGCTGTGCCCAGCGAGCCCTCTAAGTGCAAGTCCTCCTTTTCTGGACTGCCCTTCCCTGTGTGCCTCATCTGGGCTACTTGCTCTTTAAAATAACCCCCTGGACTTGGAGGCTGCCAGTTCAGCCTTTAGAATGCTACGCCGTCAACCCTGCCTCGTACAGGAGAGTGTTCCCTGCAATGCTGATGTCGATTCCTGTTACATGAGCTGCGTAACCATAGCTCTGCAGCGCTGTCAGGTTACGCCACCGGTGCCTCTCGCCAGGCTCTGCTCTTGACTCACACCTATTTTTAGCTCTCGCTCACCAAACCTGGTATCGCACACTCATCCCTGTTTGGTTTGAAATCACCTATAAATATCTGTAACAAGATTCCTACTCCAGGAGTAGGTTATAAAAGTGCGCGTGGCCCTTTGAAGTGATGCTGGCCTGTTCAGAGGAGCCAGATGAGAATCTCCTCTCATCCTTTGCGTGGATCATTCAGCGCTGCAAAGTTGGGAGCTCACTGCTGTTAGCATTTGGTGCTTGTGCTTGTGCCTGTCGCCAGGCGAGGCTGAGGAGGGGAATGGTCTCCTAGATCTATCCCCACTTGCCGTCCAGCAGTCATCTTGCTGAGCCGTTTGTGCCATCCAGTTAAACACGCAGGTCACCTGTAGCTCGGAAAGCTCATGGATCCCGCGGGCTGTGGGAGTGTGTTAATTCTTCAGGCTTTTCCTGAGACGTGGGTTCTGGCACAGATGGGATTTTGGGTGGGTGCAGGCAGGGCGAACCTCCTTCCTAGTGCAAAATGTCCATTCTTACGGTATCGATAACTAAACATGCCCTGTTTTCTTTGTTGTGCACAACTAATCTGCCTTCCTCGAGGGTTAGAGTGTTCCATTTTAGCTTTGCCTGGCCTTCTGGAGGAACCTTCTATGAGAACATCCCAGTGAAGTTTGAGATCACGGAACGCTGCGGGTGGGAAGGGACCTCGAGGTCTCTTGCCGAGCCTTCCGCTTGAGGCGCGTTTGGCCAGAGTGGGTTGCGTGGGGCTATGTCCAAGTCTCCCAAGGACGGAGCGATTTCGCTGCCTCTCCAGGCTGCTCTTCCGGGGTTTGAGCACTGGTCGTGGCGAAAGCTTTATTCTGGATACTGTATCAGATGTTCCCGTTTTGCAGCTTGTGTCTGTTGCCCCTTGCCTTTCCACTGTGTTTTGGCACTTGTTTGTCAAGAGTGAGCGTGGGTGAGCATGTTTGTTCAGATTGCAGCGACTCCTTTGCCCCGTTGACCTTGCCAGCAGCAGCAGCGGGTTATTCCGAGCAGAGCCCTTCCAGAGCCTGTGTGCTGGGGATCGCTGCCTGAAAATGAGCTTGGGGGTAGCATTTCTGCCAGAACAGCATGGGACTCTGGAGGTGCCTCCAGACCTTATTTGCCTGTGCCCTATTAAAAGGGAGGGCTGTTTGGGTGACATCCCAAACAAGGGTCATCTGAGAGTTGTCCCTTGCCTCTAGGTGCTCTCCCTGGCTTGCTGAGGCCCTCTGCCATCTCTCGTTTCCACTACACCGATGGGCTTGGGAGCTGGTGGCCACTGCGTGCCTGGGGACAGAGCATTGGAGGCTGCCCCTGTGTGTTTGTTGAGGCACGTTGCTGTGCTGTGGACTCCTTTATCTGTAGAGTGACTCCCATGTGGCTGCTGCAAGCATTTCACGTGGGCAGAGGGGTTCGGTATTTTCAGATCAGTGCGAAGGAGTTCTTGTGACTTCTTATCTTCTCCCTCCCACTAGATTATGACGAAGCGGGAGGATCTTGTTGTGGCCCCGGCTGGCGTGATGTTGAAAGAAGCGAATGAAATCCTGCAAAGGAGTAAAAAAGGTACCTGTGGACGTCTGCGACGTGGGGGAGAGCTGTGGGAGCGCTGGACTGGGAGCAGTGGTGGGTGAATGTGGGCACATGTCTGTGTGTGGGTGGAATGTGGAAGGGCTACGTTCCAGCAGCAGGAGAGGACGGTGAGGAGAGAGTGCCCGCAGCCCTTTGCCAGGGTACGGAGTTCATGTGCGTTCATCTCAGATCTGTTTGGAGTTGAGGGATTCTTGGCAGCCCAGGTGCTGAAGAGCGCCAGGCTGTCCGGCCACACGTCTTCCATTTTCTGTCCTGGCCTTCACGTTTTGGCACTCAGTTCAGCTCTGTTAGGGTTTGGTAGTTTGACTTTTAACACAGTGTCCTGGATCTAATTATTTAAAAAGATGCACTTTTTCTATGGTCAGCGTGAGGATGCCGAGTCCTTCTCCAGTCCTGCCAACTCCTTGCTCTGTTTCCTGAGCCAGGGCTGCCGGCATACGTGGCCGAGCAGGATTTCAGGGTTTGGTAACACACCTCACTGAGTCTCCACCTTGTACCACTTGCTGCCTGCCTGATGGTGCTGGTTTGCCGCACTGCTCCAGGCTAACGTCTGTCTCCTGCAGAGATCCGCAGTGATGTTCTTTCCATTTGTTTCAAGGCAAGCTGCCGATTGTTAATGAAGACGACGAGCTGGTGGCTATAATTGCCCGCACCGACCTAAAGAAGAACCGGGACTACCCTCTGGCTTCGAAGGATTCCAAGAAGCAGCTGCTCTGTGGTGCTGCTATCGGGACCCACGAAGATGACAAGTACCGGCTGGACCTCCTGGTGCAGGCTGGCGTGGACGCGGTCGTGCTGGTGAGCCACCCGCAGGCATCGCCTTGGCCTGGGGGGTTGGGTGGGCTGAGGGTCCGGCCTGAATGAATCCCTGACAGTGGGGTGTCCTCGTGGCACATGCTGTCTTCATTACAGGTCCTTTTGTGTTAGAATATGGCAGTTTGCTGACCTCTCAGTCTCATTCAGGTTGGAGTCCTCAAACAAGAGGGATTCCTCCTGCCTGGGAAGTTTTTTGGCCTTGAGGGAGTGTGCAGGGTGCATCAAAGCCCTGAAGGCTGAGAAGAGAAACACTGTCAGTTAATACAGACTCTTCTACAAATGCTTCTTAACGGTCTGCGCCGTCCTCTCTGACATTCTGAACTACTTTTGAATATTTGGCTTCTGACGGTTTCCCTTCAACTGTTCAGTGTTTGTTACTGCGTTAATCTCTTAACTGCCCGCTGTTCAGGAGCGGTCAGCCCAGAGCTGCTCTGCTCGTCTCCCCGTCTGGCCTGTAAGCTTTCGGGCGCAGTGTCACTGCCTGTATTTGCCCATAGTTTTCTCATTGATCGTTAGTTTGAGAGCGCACTGTGCTCTGAGGGCATGGCCAAGCAGCGTTGTGGCTGGCAATGTTTAACAGACACCACAAGCTGGCTGGGTCACGGAGATTGGTGAGGCTGGAGCGCTCGGTGGTCGACATCTGGTATTTCAGCTGCTCCGTTGCACAGCACAGAGCGATGCATCCCCCCGCCAGCCCTTCTGGGTGTCGCAAGAAGCATTCACCGCTCCACCTGTAGTTTGAGACAGGGCTGACGGTGTCCTGGTGGTACGGGTGGACAGTTCTTACCCGCTGCCAGATGTGCTGCTTGTTGCCTACGGTACAAGGCACAGGATTTAAACGTGAAGGGTGTTACTGAAGCCTTCACAATAAACTTGCCTCGCACAGGGAAGGCATGTTGTTGTCTTGGCAGCAGCTCCTCTGGTTCTGTGCTCAATCTGGGGAGTCGTTTTGCCCACTTAGCCAGCTTAGCAGAGACCTCAGTAAGCAGGGTGAAGATCTGAGGCTCTTGCAGAGCTGTATTTGTAATCTGTTGCAGAAATTCTGGTTGAAATTGGTTTTCTTTTTGTTGCAGGATTCCTCTCAGGGGAACTCCATCTTCCAGATCAATATGATAAAATACATTAAGGAGAAATATCCCAACCTACAAGTTATTGGAGGAAATGGTAAGCATGTTTTGAAGACTGTTCTTGTCTTTAAGTTACGTTTGTTTCTCAGACACAGAGGGAGCTGCAGGGATGTGAATGAAACGGTCACTTTGGTAAATGTCTGTGAACTTAAATGGTTTCCTCTGGCTTGTGGAACAGAGCAAAACCACTCTGAGGACACAGGGCAGTACCCTGCTGCTGCCACAGCTGCAAGTGTTTTGAAACTTTGTTCTGCAGCACGGTGCACTACAGTGCTCTGTACCCTGTTACACCTTAGCTGCTTTTACACACCAGTCCAAAATTTTGGATAATAAGAATGAATATTGCTTACTGTGGGAATCTTAACGGACATTTTCACTGCCTCTTGACAGCAGAGTTCAGCAGCCCTGGTCTTCACCTGGCCGGTGTGTTACTGGTGCGGCCGTTACAATGCCTGTGCTCTGCCCTCCCTATCTGGCGTGGCCCAAGTCGTGCTTGGCACCACGCGGTGACCTCTGCTACCGCAGCCTTTGGGTGTAAGTGTGCTGCAGAGTAGCCTAAAGGAGGGCCCGTGTCAGCTCGCCCGCTGGGAACAGCTGGGACAGAAACTCACTGCTGACGATGCAGATGGCTCTGGTAGCAGTGGACTGCCAGGCCTGGCTCTGGCACAGGCTGGCGCCTTGGGGAGGGGACGTTTGCGGCCACAGGGAAGCACCAGGGCAGAGCAATGTCGTGTGCGAATCTGCTTGTCTCTCTTCAAACCAGTCTCTGCTCCCCACAGTTGTGACTGCTGCTCAGGCCAAGAACCTCATTGACGCAGGGGTCGATGCCCTGAGAGTCGGGATGGGCAGTGGCTCCATCTGCATCACGCAGGAAGGTGAGAGAGATCAGCTGTTGCCTAAGTAGGCTGAAGACATCTGTTTATTTAATAGAGAGTCCCTGCTGAAAAGCAGCGTAGCCGGGATGGACTTCTCCCGTTGTAAGGGCAGCGTCCAACAGCCGTCTCTCGCCCCCTTTGTCCAGGACATTCTTAGCACCTGGGTCAAACCTTTGGGGTGGCAGCAGCAGCAAAGGCATTTCCCAGTACTGACCGAGACTGAGCAGAGCAGCTGTGGCGCACGCAGCTTTGTCCAAGAGGAGCCGCTGGCTTGGTGTGGGATGGGGCTGGCGGGCAGCTCTGTGGGGAGAGGGGCTTGCTGGATCCCCAGTGCTGACGGGTGAAGTGCCCCGGGGCTGTCTGCGCTCCCCTTCCCTCTGGCAGCAGTGTGCGTGATGCTTGAGCAGGGGTCTGCTGGGCTCGATGCCTTTCTGAAATGCCTAGGCCTAAGTGGGATTTCTGGCCGTTGTCTCTGCAGTTCGCCAGAGCTTGTGTGGGGCAGAGGCCGCACTGCCCTCTGCTAAAAGGTGGAGGCCCCTGTCCCCAGGGCCTGGAGAAGGGCTGCCTTGAGAGCAGGCTCGGTCCTTGTGTTTTGACCCTGCCTGGTGAGGTGCAGAGAGGTGGTGCAAGGCACTGCAGCCCACGAACGCAGCCCTCATCAGCTTTGCTCCTTGGTCCTTGCCACGGGAGGTAGCAAGAGGGTAGCTGAATGCTGAAGGTGCTGGGGTAGCTCTGCCGGTTCCAGTGTGGAGCCTTCGAGCAGCCGTGGGCCTAGGCTGCATTCCCGCTTTGCTGGCTGCGGGGGGTTTCCCAGGCGGGGTGGTCTGTCTGGGGTGACCGTTCTAGGGAGGTTGTGGTGTATTTGGGCTGACACTTCCGTAGCCGGAGCGAAACCAGGACACACATGTCCTACCCCGGCTCTGAGACAGAGGACCTGCTGAGGCACGCTCTGTTCTGCAGCGTGGCGAATGTCTCCAGAGCGTACCTCTCCCAGCCGCCGCGGGAGGTGGGGCTGGGTGCTGGTTTTGGGGAAGGAACAGAGCAGAGGTAGAATGTGGTGCTTCACAGGTGATGTGGTTGCAAAACTCTTAACCACAGCTGCCTGGGTTTTTGGCCCTCTTAGGGCAAGAACTGTGGCTCTTTGGGCTAGGGGGGTCACCTCTTGGGATGGCTGCTGGGGTAGGGCGAGCATGCGCTGTGCACAGCTGGGCCTGGCTGGCTTGGATCTGGCCTCTGGCTTGGCTCGGGCTAGGCAGGGTTTGCAAGGTCAGCTCTGTCCCACACCGTATGCTCTGCCTAGTAGCAGGTCACTGCTGGGGTCCTTTGTTCTGCTGCTGTTCTTCTGTCTCTAAAATGTGTGTGTTTGTTTTTGTTTAGCTGCTCCAAAGATCCCTCCAGACCTAAAGTCCCACAGCCCCAAATGCCCTTCTACTGTCACGGGCACCTATAGTAAGTCACTTGCCCTGTTCCCAACCCTAATTATGTGTCTTGAAGCAGGACCCTGATTTGGCTGCACATGGCCCTACTGCTTGTTTGAGAATAATTTAGCTGTAGATGCACTTGGGGTTTTGTGGCTTTGGATACTGGTTTTGAATCTGAAATGGAAGCTGAGAAGCCTTTCTGAATTCCTAAAGCAGGGTCTGAATTGTCAAAGCTGAGGGCACTCAGGCTTGTCCACCTTCCACTCCAAAATCCAGTTCAGGAGCCTGACTGAGCCTTCTGGCTGCATCTTCTGGATCTCTAGGTGGGCAGGCCCCCGCTGATCCAGTGCTGGGAGGTGATCCCTGAGTGGGGCCTCGATCCTGCTCGAAATCTGGCCCTGGTTGTGGGGAAGTTGTGCACTGGTGAAGCTTCGCTTGGAGCTGGCTCCCTGGGGTTACAGAGGGACTGACCTGCCTACGGCCGCCTTGGCAGCCGTGTACCAGAACCACACCTTTCCCCGCTGTCACCTGATCCTCGTGTGGAGAGAAAGGGCTCTTCCTCTGCCCAGCGCACGGCGCAGCTTTGCTGCTCTGTATTTCTCCGCTGCTGGATCCAGCAGCCGCCCGAGGCAAGCCTTGGCTTTTGCCCTTTCTCCTAGACTCACCTCAATGGGAAAGAGGTTTCTGGTGAAGATCCCGGAAGGTTTCCTCTAGCAGATGATCTTGTAGGGCCGCTCTTTGCAGATACACTAAAAAAGACAAACACTCGCCCCGACCACTTGGCATGCGTGCGTGCTCAGAACCGTGCTTTGGAAGCAGTGGTGCTGGGCACTGGGACGGTCGGAACGCTGCGATGCTCCCAGGGGCCGTTCCCTAAAGGGCTGGTCTCCATGGTCACTGTTCGGAGGTTTCTGCAGGCCCCGCGCTGTTTACGGCACAGTCCCATAGATGCTGGGCTCTAGACGGTCCAAAGTCAGGTGCCTCTCTCCACAGAGCTCTTCCTCGCGATGTTCTGCAGCCACAGGGTGGCCTTTAGCAGTGCGGTACCGAGCGAGACCATCTCTTTAAAACTAACTGCATTCATGTTCGAGCTGGCAGACTCTCCCTGGCTGGCTGAGCCCTAGCTTAACGCCGAGTTTTGTTTGATTAAAATCAGTTCTTCCATGATCTCAGCCTGGAGTCTGGCTTCCCCCTCTCAGCAGCTGCTTCTGAGCACTAGGAGCGGAGCAACTGCAGACTCCTGGCCTCGGCAAACCTCCGCCAGGGATGTGCACTGCCAGTGCTGCTGCAAGGCAGGCTGAACCGCACCTGGACTTCACGCTCTGAAGTACTAATCCTGCATGGCCATAATCTTACCTGGTGTGTCGGACTAACCGTGACTGGAGAAAAAGCTTCCAGTTAACCGTGGGGAAGGGAAGGCTCCCTGAGAAAAGCTTATCTCAGCCTACTTGCATGCCTGTGGCTGACAGATGTGTTACAAGACGTGCCCTGTGCTGGTTTTTCCCCCTCACACACCAGGAAGCCTCTAACTGCTAGCGACTGGGAAGAGCAGGTAAATCCAAAGCAATTAACTCCCTTCCCATGGGGCAGCTAAACTCGACAGCATCCTTGCTGCATTGCAGGGCAGGAACGTGAATTATTTCCCATAAGCCATCAAATCATCCTGCCCGTTTCTTTCTCCACTGCTGCATGTGTGTTTGCGTGTGTGTGCACAGATGTATATGTATGTATATAAATAAATCTATACATACATATACGTACCAGCTCTCTCCCAGCCAGCTGCCTTTCCACGCGAGAAGCACATCGTACAGCTGCTGGGTATACGGGGAAGGGGTCTGGCACCGCTAGAGGGAGCGAGCGGTGGGACACGGCTACATGCCAGGGATGCTCTGGAGAGGGGCTTTCGGAGTCTGCTCTGCTTCCTTCCCAAGCTCCCCATGTCTGCTGTGCACCAGGACGAGCTGCGAGTCTCAGCTCATCCCAGGCATTCGGTCAGAGGCCCCAGTCCCAAGGGCCCCTACAGCTTTTTGGAGTCGAGGGCCCTGAGGACGCCCCAGCGGGCATCGCCTGGGCATCTGCTTCTCTTGCAGCTTGGCCTAGGGAAGGAGCAGGCAGGGATTTGGGCGTCCCCGAGTGCTGGAGCATGTGTGTGCTGGAAGCCTAAAGGGTCTGCTGGGAGGGGAATGCGCTGCTCCCTGGAAGCTGACCCTTTCTCTGTTCTCTCTCCCCACCTGCAGTGCTGGCGTGCGGCCGCCCCCAGGCCACGGCGGTGTACAAGGTGTCCGAATATGCCAGGAGATTCGGCGTCCCCGTGATTGCAGATGGAGGGATCCAGACGGTTGGGCACATCGCAAAGGCCCTGGCTCTCGGGGCCTCCACGGGTGAGCAGGGTGTCGGGCGGCCGCACCGTGCTTATCGTAGGGAGGCTCCTCGGAGGAGTTTCCATACAGCATTTGATTCCGGGCACAAGGGTGAATACCTGCAGGGGGCCAGAGGCATCGGGGGTCCAGCACAGTGCCGTGCGCAGGGACCCTGAGGGTTCTTGTGGCCACAGCCTTCCTGCTGCTGACGTGCTGCTCTTGATCTCTTGTGCCAGTGATGATGGGCTCTCTCCTGGCTGCCACCACGGAGGCCCCAGGCGAATACTTCTTCTCAGATGGAATTAGGCTGAAGAAATACCGTGGCATGGGCTCACTAGATGCCATGGACAAGAACTTGGGCAGCCAGAACCGGTATTTCAGGTAAGAGATGGTGCTTTGGGGCAGCAGAGCAAGCTTTGGGGGCTTCTCTGCTTCACAAACTTCCTTCATTTGTGCTCCCATGCAGCGAGACAGACAAAATCAAAGTGGCCCAGGGGGTCTCTGGCGCAGTGCAGGACAAGGGCTCTATCCACAAGTTCATTCCATACCTGATTGCTGGGATCCAGCATTCCTGCCAGGATATTGGTGCCAAGAGCCTGACCCAAGTCCGGTGAGTGCTTCTCCTTGCTTGTGCTCTGGTTAGGCCACAGCGCTGCCGTTTTGGGTCTCTGGGCAAACTGTGCCCGTGGTGTGGTGCGTTCTGCGTGGTCTGACCTCGCTGTAGCCCTCTTTTCCTCGTCTCCAGTGGGCACTGCCAGCCCCAGGGATGCAGGAGCGTGGTCTCCTGCGGGATAGTCTGCTGTGTGGGGGTACCTCGCTCTGCCTGCCTCTTGGGAGCACAGCGAAGACCATTCTGGCTGCAGCTGGAGGACCCAGTGTCCCTCGTCCCAGCTGCTCCAGCTGAACACGTGCCAGAGCATTGTCTTTCCTGGGCTCTGGCTGGCACGTGACAGGGGTCCTTCCCCACCAGAGCCATGATGTACTCGGGAGAGCTGAAGTTTGAGAAGAGGACGACGTCTGCCCAGGTGGAAGGAGGGGTGCATGGCCTCCACTCGTAAGTGCTGCTGGCAAGACCCCTGTCTCCCCCGGGGCGGGCGTTGCGGGGGGAGTTAAGTGCTGCTGTCCTGCACCTTAGCCGGCAAACCGGCACGCTGCTACCCTCACCTCCTCCTTGCAGCTGGGCCCGGCCGCAGTCTGTCCCCGGGCCTGGACCAGCGCTCCTCTCGCAGCAGGGCACAAGCTGGCTTGCTGCCGCTGTACTGGGACTCTTCCCCACCATGGGCCGGCAGGCTGGGAGCTTCTCCAGACTGCGCCTTTGGTCCCTGCCCTGGTCAGGCGGGTCAGTAAAACGGCTGCTCCCCTCACAGGTATGAGAAGCGCCTCTTCTGAAGGAGGTCTGTCTGTCTGTCATCACGCCCCTCAGCCCTGTGCCACCCTGCGCGGGAGCTGCTCTTGCTGCAGAAGTGCTGATACCCTGTGGGCTGCCCCGTGGCCCTTGGCTGCTTCGTCACCATGTGAGAGTGCCCACCCGCCGCCCCAGAGCAGTGACCCTAGGCTGGCGCCTGGAGCGTTGCACGCATTGGCCGTGTTTTACAATAAAAGAGGAAAAGATGTGCGGTTGGTCTCAGCCCTGAGCCCGTCTTCCTTCAGTACTGCCCTTGTTCTTCTTCCCTGGCTCGCTCCTCCGCTTCCTGCACCCTCTCAGGAGCAGCTTCTGGCCCCAGCAGGGACTCTGCGAGTGAGGGGGAAGGGGGAGGGGACAGCCTCTTGACAGGGCTGAGTGGATAATGCAGTGTGGGGTGTTTTTAAAAAAAAAAACAAACCCACAAACAAAAAACCACCTTCCCGAGAGCAGAAAGGGTGTGGCTGTTGGGCAAGAAAACAAATGGATTGTAGAGGGCCCTTAGCTATGGCTGGGGGCTGCCCCGGCCACAAGCCTGTGCCCGGTCCAGTTGCTGCAGTAACCACGTACGTGCTTGTGTACATACATGTAGACGTGCACCCCTGCAGCCCCCCCGCCCTGGGAAATGCTCCACGTTGCAGCTGCCTCCCTGCACCAGGCTCTTGCATCCGTATCTTCCCATGCTCCGTCTGCCCTTTTTCCCTTTGGTTCTTCCCCTAAACATCCCCCACAGCCCCCACATGTTCGTCCCCACGCTGCCCCTCCGGCTGGGCGGTGCAGGGGCTGCAGATCACTTGCACAGGCTCCGCGTGCTGTTTGTTTGCCAGAAAGTGCGTGGACCGTGACCTCAGAAGGGCATCGCTAAGAGCTCATGGGCTCATCAAGGAGCTGAGGTTTGGGTTTCTGCACGCCTGACCAGCGCAAGCCTCCCCTGTGTGGCCAGGTTACCTGTGCTGGCAGTGCTAGGTGCTGAAGGTATTTTATGGGTGTTACTACACCCGCCAACGCGTGCAAATGCTGCTCCTGCTAGAGAGTGCGTGTTTACCATCAGCAGTTTTGTGTCCTTTTGGAAAAAAAAAAAAAAACCCACTCTGCAGCACAGCAATGCTCAATTAGATTTACACGTGCTAAAACCAGAGCCTTGCATTACAGCGTAGCCTTGTCAGTGTCAAATATTCATTAACGCAGCTGACTCGTTAAGCAGAGCTACCCTGTGGCCCAACTCGGGGCTGGGGACTGCAGCCACAGCCTTTTCCCCACCTGCCACCCACAGCCTGGGCCTGTGGAGGTGACAGGATTTGGGGCATGAGGCTGCGATTACGTATGCGAACCCCCTGCCCCATGCCTTGGGGGGGCAGCCATGACCATGAGCAAGGCTGGGGGGGGGCGAAAGGGCAGTGACCAATGTCCCCTGCTTGAGCTGAGCCTGCAGGGAGATGGGTTGCAGGACCCAGCCACCGACCACAGAGTGAGGCTTCGGAAGGGACGTGGGTGCTGCGGGGGGTACAGCGCACAGCAGCATTGCCTGGGGCAGGCCAGCGCCCACTGGGACACACCAGTTGCCGGTGCTGGCCATGCCCAGGGAGCTGCTGGCAGGCGGCAGCCCTGGCACCACACATGCTGCCCATGGAGCGCAGTGGCCGACGCGCAGCCCCCCCCACTTTCCCCCACGGGGGTGGCAAGCATGGGCAGCCTGAGCCTCGCTGCGCATTCATCATGACACGCTTTGCACTTCCAATTTACATGTATTTTNGCCTTTTCCCCACCTGCCACCCACAGCCTGGGCCTGTGGAGGTGACAGGATTTGGGGCATGAGGCTGCGATTACGTATGCGAACCCCCTGCCCCATGCCTTGGGGGGGCAGCCATGACCATGAACAAGGCTGGGGGGGGCGAAAGGGCAGTGACCAATGTCCCCTGCTTGAGCTGAGCCTGCAGGGAGATGGGTTGCAGGACCCAGCCACCGACCACAGAGTGAGGCTTCGGAAGGGACGTGGGTGCTGCGGGGGGTACAGCGCGCAGCAGCATTGCCTGGGGCAGGCCAGCGCCCACTGGGACACACCAGTTGCCGGTGCTGGCCATGCCCAGGGAGCTGCTGGCAGGCGGCAGCCCTGGCACCACACATGCTGCCCATGGAGCGCAGTGGCCGACGCGCAGCCCCCCCCACTTTCCCCCACGGGGGTGGCAAGCATGGGCAGCCTGAGCCTCGCTGCGCATTCATCATGACACGCTTTGCACTTCCAATTTACATGTATTTTCCCTGTGGAGCCCCAGACAAACGTGCCCAGGGGTGTGCAGCTCACCCCACCAGCCTCCACCCTGCCTCGAGGCGACGGCTTCTTGTTGCCAAGGCACAGCAGGGCTGTGGGTGCGGTGCTGCCAGCAACGCTTCTGCCTCGTGTTGTGCCCTGCAGCCCTCAGCCCGGACTGGGCAAGGAGGCTGAGAAGCCAGGGGCTTCGGGGCAGAGCCGAGCCCTCGCGTTTCACGACACCCTCCTGTGTGCAGAGCCAGCAGCTCCGACAGTTTAAACCAAAGCGTTTCTCCACTGGGTGCGGTGACGCTCGTGGGCGTCAGGCAGGCGAGGGAAGAGCTGCTCAGCCCGCAGCTGTGGTCGGCAGTGCCTACACCCCCGTGTAGGTGCCCCGCGGAGGGATGAGCCCAGCAGCTGCCATGCGCTTTTCGCTTGTTAGGAAGTTGAAGGTTGCGCACGCGTTTGGCTGCGAAATAGAAAAGGGAGGGAGTGAAGCCCCAGGCCCGGGGCAGGAGACGCAGCCCTTCCCCGTGGGGCACACGATCCCCTCCCTGCTGCCTGTCCCTGAGCAGGCAGAGACCCGCGGCGGGGGACTCAAAGTGGCCACCGCCCTGCCCTTCACTGGGGTGCTGCCTGTGCACACCCCTCCTCACCGTGTCCTGCACCTCCACAGCGATCCCGCACTGCCGCATCTGCTTCAGCACGGCGGGGTGCAGCCGCTCCACTCTGTCTCCTGTGCCCACCACCAGGATCTCTGCAACCAGGACACGACCGCGGGCACGGGTGGGCAGGGCTGCCCTCAGGCGACCTCGGCCCAGACCTGCCCTCCCTGCAGGGACCCACAGCTCCCCCGCAGCTGCCCCTACGCAGGCCCAAATGTGGGGGGAGCCTGCCCTGCTGCGCCCCTCCAGCCGCTGCTGCAGAGCAGAAGGGTGCCAGAGAGCAGCTCCTTCCCCCGAAACATCGGCAGCGCATAGCAGGGTGAGCTGGGGCAGAGCCGCGCCGGGGAGCAGCCAGGCCCCGGCAGCTGTGCCCAGTGGGCAGGCTGTGACAGCGCAGGGCCCCAGCCGCCCCACGTACCTATTTGGGGCTCCAGCAGCCGGAACAGCGACAGACTCTCATGCGAGATGTCCCTGTAGGAGCCCACCTGTGGGGACACCGAGGGTGCTGAGCGGGGCAGCCCCCCCCAGTGTGGGTGGGGGCCGAGCAGTCCCTGCCCCACGGCCGGGCACTCACGTTCCACTGGAGGATGGCGCGGGGCAGGATGGCGCAGGGCCCCACCACCAGGTCCCCGCTGACGGTGAAGCCACGGCTGGTGTAGCCCTCGATGAACATGGTGTTGGGGGACTCGGGCTGCAGCACCGTCACCCGCGTCCGCTGGTACAGCTCGTCGTCCGCCGGCGTGAGGCGGTGAGCCCGGCACGGCACCCTGCGGGCACGGGGAGCGGCTCGGNCACCCGAGGCCAGCCAGAGCCCCGACACCCCGGGGCTTACCGGGAGGCTCCCTGGCATCGGCGGCGGGACTTTTCCCGCCACCGTGCCGTGCGGCACCAGGAATCCTCAGCACCCTGCGGACGGGCACCGTCGGTCGACGGCAGGGTCCCGGGTCCCCCTCGCCGAGCACCGCGTGGAGCCCGTGGGGCTCCCCACACGGTTTCACTTCCCCGCCATGGCGTCCTCGCGGGGGGGGCCAAGCGGCAGAGGGCTGGAGGCGCTGGCAGCAGCGGGGGCCATGCGGTGCTGCTGCCGGGCGCAGGTGCCAGGGCGGGTGCCCTCCCTCGGGGATGGCTCAGGTTTCCGGGCCCCACCGGGGGCTGCTAGGCTGGCACCCGCTGCTCCAGCCCCACCGGTGCTTTGTTCGGAGCGTTTCCTTTTGGCTTGGCCGTACCGCCCTCCCCTTGGCACCCAGCCTGTGGCACAGGGGCAGCCAGCGGCACAACCCCAGCCTCTGCCAGCACCCCCAGCCACAAACAGCCTGGCCGCAGCTCCCATGCAGCTCCTCTGCCCCGGTCCCTGGCGGTAAGTCGCCCTCCCCCTCCTCGGCCCGCCGGCCGCCCCAGGGTCGGGGTGGCGTGGCGGTGGCCCCCGTACCCATCCCTCCGTGGCGCCGGCGCGGGCAACGGAATCCCAAAAGCAGCTGTCCCCGCTGTGCCCAGCTGCCCTGGGGTTTCGTTACCCGCGCTCCCGCCCCCGCCTCGCCTTACACGCCCCCCACCCCACTGCCCGCCACCACCCCACGCCAGGCCAGGCACTGGGCAAGAGCCGCTTGCCCCACTCCAACCCCTCCGTGGGGCCAGGGCAGCACGTGGGGGCCACAGTGGGAGAAGGGCAGTGTCACGATGGGGGATCACTGGTGCCTGGCCTTGCGGCTCAGCCCCCGCCCTGTACCGGGGCTGGGGGCTCTCCGGCAATCTCGTGCCCCCGATGGCTAAAAATAGCAGCTCACTTCCTGCGGACTAACCGCCGGGCTGAGCGTGCTGAGTGGCGGCCCCGGCTGCTGGCCACAGCGTGGATGTGGCCACCTGCGCCAGGGTGGCACAGGTCACGAGATGCTGTGTGGGTTTCCTGCCGCTGCCAGCCAATGCCAGGCTCTCCCTTGCCCCCCCAGTGCCGGCAGGGGCGAACGGTGCCCGGGCAGGATCCGTCCACCGGAGAGAGACGGCTTTGGAATGACACGATCACTCCCGCTGAGCGGGCAGCCAGAGAGCCATCGGGGATGTCGTGTCTGTCCAAAGCTCTTTCGGCACCGCCGAGAGCCCCAACCATGTGGGCTGCCTGCAGGGACCCCTGGTGCTCTGGGGATGGGGACGGATCCAGCCTGGACCCCACCCTGAGCAGCAACACAAGGTCCGAGTGTGCTCCCCGTCTGTGCTGGTGCGTGTCCCCCCTGCCTCTGGCCAGGCAGGGATACTGGGCAGCTCCCGCCCTGCGGACAGTCAGCAGTTGGTCTGGTGCGAGCAGTGATTCTCAGATCACCTCTTGGCTGTGGGTGGTGCAGGGAGCCCCCCACCATGGCACAGCCCTGCACTGCCGGGGGGGACGCGGCTACCCTCCGGCTGGGGGACACATCCTCACTCCTGCCGCGGGGCTGCGGGTTTGCACCGGCTGCGGGTTTGCACTGGCTGCGGCCTGCAGCCCCGGGGCTTCAGAGCTGCCCACGGAGCCGTGAAACGAGTCGCTGCGTTCCTGGCAGAGCCCACGCAACAGACCGTGCTGCCAGGATCTGCCCTGCCCCCCCCGCCCTGCGCACACATGCCCCGGAGGAACCGGTTTGGGCCCTGTGGGCAGAGCAGCCCTCCCCCCCACCCCGGGTCCCGTGGGGAGGGCAGGAAGGGAAGGGCAGGGAGGGAGGTCCCCAGCTCCCCAGGGACACGTGCTCCCTGCTGCTGCAGGCGGGTTGGCGCTTCCTGGATACCCGCTACCCACCCGGCATGGGGCATGGGGCTGGCCTCTTGGCCCTGTCCCCAGATCAGAGCTGGCTCGACTGCAGCCCCGGTGGGCAGCAAGGACCCCCCGCACTGTTCAGGGAGCTGGGCAGCGGCTTGGGCTCTCTGCTCTTGCTGACCTGCGCTTGAGACTCCAGCACCATGGAGGAGCTCGGTGCTGCAGATGTTATCAAGACCACGATGGTGTGATCTAATATTTGCCACCTCCTTCCTCCTGGGGCTGATGAGCAGGACACTTAGCTAACGTGCTGGGCGGGAGGGCAGCTCCTTGTGCCCATCCTTTCTCCCTGCCAGAGCAGCCAGAGCTGGGGCAGTGAGCAGGCTCAGAGGAGGGCACAGCAGGGTGTGCTCCCATGGCTGAGCCCGGCTGCCGTGGCAAACCGCGCTGGTGATGCTCCTCCACCGTGTTGTCACGCCCCAGCCAAGCCGTTGGGGCTGCCGGGCTCTGCCGGTCACTCTGTGCCTGCAGCCAGAGTCTGCCTCACGGCCTCCGGTCCACCCAAAACCACCTGCCTGCCGCTGCCCAGGGCTGCCAGGCCTGCTCCTGCGGCCCCTCGCTGCCCTGCGGCCCCCAGCAGCCCCGGCCTTGCGGCTGGGCTGCGCCGGCGGCTCGGCTGCCGCGGGCAGCCCGTTTCCTCTGCAGTGGTGGCGGCCACCTGGGCCCACGTAACCCCGGCACAGCCTCTGGCGCCTCAGCTTTCGCTCAGTTCCCAGCGGTTTCAGTTCTGGGCCCCCTCAGCACCTGGGGACAGTCGGGAGCAGCCCCGAGGGGGCCGAGGAGCGGCGTCCCCTCCTCCCCGGGCAGGAGCAGCCCCCGGTCCCCAGCCCAGGGGTGCAGGGGCAGCCCCAGCAGCCTGTGCTCGGCCGTGCCGGTGATGGCCCCCGCGGCCTCCCCTCGGCGTGCCGCCGCTGGCCTTGCTGCCGGGCTGTGCCGGGGTCTGTGAGGGGCTGGGCTCCCCCCCGAGGCCTTTGCAGAGGGCGGCAGTGCCTGGGGGCGCCGCCACACCCATCATGGCGGCCCCGCGCCCGTCGCCCCCGGCATGGCCGCGTCGCCCCGTCCAACATGGCGGCCAGGCCGCGCCGCGCGCCGCGCCCAACATGGCGGCCGCCCGTGAGGGCGAGCGCTGACGCCACTTCCGCCCGGCGGCCGGGCTCCCATGGAGGCGAGCGAGGGCCGGCCGGGTGTGGCGGCGACGCTGCGGGCGCTGAACGGCGCGGTGGGGCGGCCCGCCGGGGTCTGGGTGAAGGAGAGCGGCGCCCGCAACCTGCGGCACCGGGACTTCCTGGCGCCGCGGGCCGCGCTGAGCGCCGCCTTCCCCGGGGGGCAGGTAGGCCGCGGCGGCGCGGGTAGGGCCCCGCCGCGTGCGGGCGGGCGCTGGGGGGGGTGCTGTGTGACGCCTCGCCTTCTCGCCCCGCAGGTGCCCGCTGACGTCATGGCGGCCGTGACGTCACTGGCGGGCCCGGGGGTGCTGGCGGTGCGGGGCTGCCAGGAGACGGCGGCGGGGCTGGCGGTGCGGGTGCGGCGCCCCGAGGCCTTCCGGCGCCTCCTGGGGCCCCTGCCGGGCCCGGGTCCCACGGCGGGGGCGCAGCCGGGGGCCGTGGTGCTGCACTGCCCGGCCCTGCGCGGCCCCGCCGCCCTGCGGCCCCGCCACCTCCGCCCGCTCCTGCTGGCCGACCACCTGGCCCAGCTGCTGCGCGCCCAGGGGTGAGTGCCTCGACGCCGCCCCAACACCGCCCCAACGCCGCCTGGCCCCGCACCGCCACCGCCCGCCTCTCCCTCTCCCGCAGGGTCAGCGTCCACCTGGTCCCTGCCCTTGCCGAGGAGCGGAGCC
>VZSC01019446.1:0-22031 GCA_013398225.1 Steatornis caripensis
TTTTTTCCCCCAGTAGCCAAGGGCTGGGCAACATAGGAGCTCCTGGCACCAGCCCTAGCATCCAAGTCACAGTGGGAAAACCGCTGGTGGTGGCCCATGTTGCAGTGGGGTTGATGACATGGTTGGCCCAGGACAACTGTCTTCTGTCTGTCAGGGAGACATGGGATGGACAGCCTTGACCTGAGGCTGGGAGAGACCCGAGCAGGGAAGCAGGGGCTGCCCATGGCAATGGGGGATGACTGCTCTGTTCTTTGATGCTCCTGTGACAGCCACATCCCCTGGACAGGGGCATGATCAGATCATGGCATGCACTTCCCTCTTTCCTCTACTACTCAGCTAGAAAGTGTTGCAACTTTCTACAAGGACATTGACCTAAAGATAAGGAAACACACATAGCCCTAGTCTGCACCCTATTATGGTCCTACAGGCAGCTGGAAGCTCCCCATAGCTGTGGACAAAGGGAGCTCTGCACCACCCACTGTCCCTGTACCCTGCCATGGTGCTTCCATCATAGAAGGTCACTAGGTTGGTCAGGCAAGACTTGCCCTTGATGAAGCCATGCTGGCTGTCTCAAATCACGTCCCTGTCCTCCATGTGCCTTAGCATAGCTTCTAGGAGCTTCCATGATCTTCTCAGGCACAGAGGGGAGGCTGATGGGTCTGTAGTTCCCAGGGTACCCTTTCAAAAATGGGTGCAATGTTTCACTTTTTCCAGTCATCGGACACTTGACTGCCGTGACTTTTCAAATATCCTGGTGAGTGGCTTGGCACCTACATCAGCCAATTCCTTCCAGACTCTGGGATGCATCCTGTTGGGTCCCAAAGACTTGCAGGTCTCCAGTCCATGCAGGGAAGGTGAGGTGACAAGAAAAGCCTCTCTGGGCCTTCCCAGCACTGTTTGGAAGTGGATGCACTTCTTTTGGTTTTTCACAGAGAAACCAGAAAATCAGCATGGATCTGAATTGCGCTGAAATAGGGTTGGTTCCTACAGGACTCAGTTTGCAACCGTGTTCATGTTCCTCAGGTGGTCTTGAACAGGTTTCTGGTCCTGAACACCCCTGGAGTGCAGAGGATACCTGGGGCTGGCTGCACACCATGCTCATGGCTCTGCCAGACTTCCAAAGGTGGTATCGTAGGTACGATAGGACTCACGCCCCCTGACTAGCCGGTGCAGTGGGGTAAGAAGGTCTAGCTTGGACAGGAGTAGGATACGAGGTGTTATTCTTGCATCCACACATTCAACGAAAGTGTGAGTGTGTCGAAGATCACACTGGGTTGTGGACACTGAGGGCTCTGTTCCCGGCTCTACCGTGAGGTTCTGAATAATCTGCTTGTCTGCAACATGATGCACCAGTCTGATCGGCAGAGAGGGGCTGCCTGGCTGCCGCACAGCCAAAATTGTTATGGAATCAGAATTCACGTGCATGTGCAGTGGATTATCATATTATAGCCAGAAAGGGGCAAGTTCATTTCTATAATGATATCAATATGTTTGAAATGTTCAGAGAAAACCAGGAAAACCATTCAGGACTCAGAAGCAAAGATGAAAAGCGTTAATATTTTTAGCACAGCAGTCTCTGCTCCAGCGAGGTCATGACACCAGCCCATTATCATTTGAAAAGTGTACTCACGAAAGAGGAAGAAGAACTGGTTTGGAGTGAGTAGGTGTAATGGGATGAAAGGCACAAAGCTACATTTCAAGTAGCGAGCAGCCTCTTCCAGGCACTCGACTGAGAACTGCGACATCCAATTTCCTTCCTGTTGCTGCCACTGACTGGCTTTTTCATCTGCAATTTCTATTATTCAGATGGGTGGAAATTACTGCAATAAATATTGATGGGCCGGTGTATAGGAATGACCATACTGAATATTGACAGATTGCTATACAAGCGCATGTGAACTGCAAAGAAATAAGTGACGGGGAGCCCGACGTGCTGCAGAGCCGGTGCTGGAGCGGTTCTAAAGGTCTCCAGCGCACGCAGGGAAGGTGGGGTGATGAGGAAAGCCTCTCTGGGCCTTCCCAGCTATGGCTGGTACAGCACTGTTTGGAAAGGGATGTGCTTGTCTTGTTTTTTCATGGAGAAACCAGAAAATTGGCGTGGATCTGAATTGCACTGAAATAGGGTTCGTTCCTACAGGACTCAGTTTGCAAGATGCTGCTGAACGCCTCGGCGTGGAGGGGCTGTGCGGGTGCAGGAGCCAGCTTTGCATATTCAGAGGAGACTGGGACTAGGACTTCATATCGAAGGTGACCTTGTGGCACGCTGCGGGGATTGAACTCCTCGCTTGGCTGCTGAGAAAGGTGAAGGTCTCTGTCGTTGACCCTGGAGAATATCACCAAAAAGCGGCTTGCTAATTTTACCAGTCTCCAAAAAGCGTTTCAAATGAAAGGTCCAGAAATAAAGACTCCTAAGCACTTAAAAGTGTTAAGATGCTAATTAATTCTGATGATCTGTATGTTTTCATTATTCACTGACACTGTATTATTTTTCAAGCAGAAAAGGAACTGGTTGAGTTGGAACTTTTTAAGTGTCACTGCCTCTGCTACTTAAAGCAAAGTAATTGTGTTTAATTAAACTGAGACCAACAAGGCTCTATTGTGTGACACTTGCAAAGTCTTCTGTGAAATAAGAAATGTCAAAGATTAAAGAAAAAGCCAGCTAAGGGGAGAGGTGCCACTGTTTATAAGATCAGAACCAGGAAAAATACAATAATTAGAAAAAAACAGGTCATATGGAAAAACAATATCCAACTTGACAATCTTTCATGCAGATATGATTTGAAGTTCATTACTCATTGTATTTCTGCACAGAAGGCTTTTTGTTATTCTTTGTGCTAAGTCATTTTTTAATTTAAATGGAGATGGAGATGTGCTCAAAGGATTTTTTTAAACAAATGAACACAGATGCATTTCATGTAGCTTTTGATATAAAGGTTGAATGAAGCTGCAGGGAAGGAAAATGGCATTTAATTATTTCATAGGGCTTTTTTCACAAATAGATCTGTTTCTGACCACTTTCTTTAATATTCATGTGTGGTTGGTGGGCAGAGAGTACATGAGGTTATTTCCTCATTTGAAGCCTAGTTTAATTACTTTTGAAAGAACACAAATTTAAGCTCTAAAACGTAAATATGTGTATTAACGTAGAAGGAGATGATGGGGGATTTTTCACTGGCTGGATTTCATCACATGGACCCAAATGATATCGTAATCTGAGACGCTCATTCAGACATAAGACACATATCATTAAAATGCACTTCAATTCTCCTCTTCAGCGCTTAGAGCTATTTTCCACCCCAAAAGGTTACAGCGTAAAAGATACAAACAGACAGTTCCCTCCTCCCTCCCGCTCCCGACCGCCGGGTGCATGGGGACGGAGGCAGCGGCATCGCTCCAGAGCCAGCCCTGCCAGGTGGGCACGGTCCAGCCGGTGAGCGGGAGCCCTTTGCCACCCCCCGTGGAGCCCTCGCTCGCCCCGACTCGTACCCTAGCTTGGGCGAGGGGATGTTGGGTGAAAACCCAGCACAAGCCTGGTGCAGTGCCAGCCCTGTGCTGAAGGCACAGCAGAGCCTGCCTGGCTGCACTGGAGAGTGGGGTCCACAGCCTGCCTTGCACAGCACCCTCTCCAAAACCAGACCCCAAGCTACAGGGCCAGCCGTCCTGGATGAGGATCATGGACCCTTCCCTCGCTGGGGAGCAGCTGGAGTTGGAAGAGCCGCTCTGCTTGTTTCTCCCCCACAACCCACGAGTTTCAGCACACTTAGACAATGCCATCCTCTTCTCTCGCGAATAGATATTGGCCCTGCGGGCAGATCGATGCACAGTGGCTAAGCTTTGGGCAAACCGTATTTGCCTTTCCAGTGGGTCTTCTTCAGCACACCTAAGCAAGAAGGTAAATGGCTGCACTCCCTTGTTCGAAAAGTTACTTGGACTGAATTAGCTCGCTTACTTACTTTATATACTCTAATGTGCTATTGAGTTCAACTGTTCCGAAGCAAAATCTTTGGGAAATGCATAATAAAATAACCCAAATGTTTGGATTCCTGATTGCCAAAATCTGTCCACCTTCTTATCTGATGTGCTGGATACACGAGTGGACAAAACAGATGTCTCTCTACGCTTGGAAGGTGTTAGAATCAACAAGGGTTTAATTAAGAACCCAGATGTGGAAAAGACTCCTGGGTGGTTGAGTTCCGTCTCTGAAATAGCACCATGCCCCATAAATCCTGTCCTAGGCTGATTGAGATAATTGGCTGGTGGTGGAGGGCCTGGGGGTGCCCTGTGCCCTGGAGAGCAGGCTGGTGAGATGGGAAGCACTGTGCGTCAAGCCTGGCGCACAAATCCGCCTCCACCCTCTGTGACAAGGGTAATGCTCCATGGAAAGAGATCCAGGGCACTACCCAAAGGGACGATGGCTCCACCAGCCTCTTGGTCCTGCCGTGTGTTGCAGCAGCATTTGTCCCCAACCTGTCGTGCAGGGACTCTTGCTCCTTGCCCCTGTATCTGACCTTCCCTGGCGGAAAGCACGAGGAGCCTCATCCAGCAATGCCATGTGTGGGGCTGCAGGAGCTGGCATTCCTGTTGGTGCTCTGTGACCCTGGGATGCATACGATCTATTTTTATTGAAACTGTGTTCAAAATTACCTCAACCAGTTGATAACGCTATTGAATGTGATGCCAACAAATTGACAAATGTGGCATAAATGATCATAAAAACGGCGAATGAGAGCCCCATGGCATGGCAGCAAATGTGAAATCGCTGCAACAGAGCATGCCGCTGTTCACACTCAGCCTGGGGTGACGATGGTCTGCTTGTATGTCTAAGCAGTTGATTGATTAATTGATGTGTCTACCCACTCCATGCAGAAAGGATATTTTAGCCCATAACTCTCATTCTAAAAGTATTCTTACAAGATCTAATGGCAGAAAATGAGTTGTTGCTTCCTCCCTGGGATGAACCAATGCCAGGTGCCAACCCCTCAGTCCTCACTTACACTACTGAGCAGCAGACCATGGCAGACATTAAGCAGAGCCTGGCAGTGCTTGCCAGGGTTAGAAACGCAATTGTCTGCGCCGCTAAATTGTCAGAAAGCGCCCTGGGTTTGGACTGTGCCAGACAGCTCTCTCCAAAGCGATTTCTGGACGTGGTCAGCAGCTGGAGTGTTCCTGGGACTGATTTCTGATGTGTCCATCCTGCTGCAGGGATGGGAAAGTTCACTAGATGATAGTGTGAGCTGCTCATGCTGGTTCGTCCCAGTGCCGGGGCGTATTTCCAGACCTATTCAATTCACTGCTCAGATGTAAGCCCGAGGTGATTTTGGCGTTTGTGATGTCCTGCCTGTTGGCAGATGCCACCCCATGCCTCCAGTTGTTTCAGACCAGGGTTTCCCACAAAATCATCCTGTTCTTGATCCACTGCTCTTCCGCCTTTGGTTCCTGTGGGTGTGCTGCTCTGCCGCTGCTCTGTATGATGCTCTCACGCTGCCATCAGCCGGAATTCTCACCTCTGGGTTCCCTCCGGATGACAAGAGTTCAGAGCGGTGAGACCTCCGCGGCGCTTTTGGGGGATTTCTTCCTGCAGGGAGCTGCAGCAGCTCCAGCACGCACTTCAAATCACCTCTTCTGCAGACCTCATCCCACATGGGTCCAGCATAACCCACTCATGCTCCCTGTTGGTGGTGTAATTCCCTGGTGGCACCCTACCACTTGTGGGCTACTGCTACCCATAAAAACTCTTGGGGATGAACCATTACAAAACTGTCACCCTAGACCTGGGTTAGCAACATACAGACCCCGATGCCCCTTCTGCTCAGGCACGTCTGAGTGCCTACGTGTCCGCTCAGGCCTGCCAGGGGCCAAACATCTCGGTACCGAGCTCAGTCCTGAGTCTCGTCAGCATCCTCCCCTCCCACCTCTGCATTTTTCTCCTCTGCTGTCCAGTCTCAAAAGTGTCTTCAGAGCCATTCGACTTGGTTGGGGTGGAAAGAAACCAGAAAACAATGTGGTCCTCACCACGACAGGCTGGTGGTTTGGGGTACTTCAGTGGGTCTCCTACCTCTTCGAGGCTTCTCTAAGAATGCAGCTGGGATTGAAAGGGCTCTTCTCTCCTTGCCAGGGTCTTTTCTCTTTGCTGCCTCTTAAAGCAAAGGCATTCAGTCATGCCAGCACTTCTGCATCGCAGGGCTCTGTGAGGGCTTTACCCTGCTGGAGAGACAGCTGAACATTTTCCATCAAAATTATTTTCAGCCAAAACTGATCTTCATCAACAAAGAAAACAGTGTATATCTTGGGGGAGGGTTAGAATTTCAGAATCTCATTTAAGAAAATGAACCTGAAAAAAAACCCTAACAAGAAGAGAAATCTCATTTTTGGTTTTGATAAAAACCCTGGCAAATCTTGTAGAAAACCTTCAGCAAAAATATTTATTGCAAGCCTGTATAAATTGCTCCTGTGAATGTACAGTTGCCCTGAATCCAGCCAGCTCCGGGGCTGTGGGGGCTGGCCCAGGTGCATGGCAAGCCCTAATAGACATGTTTCCTTCATTTGTTTTCTTGAAGCGCCCCGGGGCTGTCCTGGAGGCAGAGGATACATTGAGACAACATGCAGATTCATTAGTGCCCCTGCTCATTAACCGAGACCTCTGTGTCAGTGATGTGGCTCCTCTAATTTGTGTCAGCGGTGCAGGGGGGCGCGGAGCAGCACCGCTGCCTGCTCAGCCCTCGCAGACAAAGCTGTCACTGCGTCCTTGGGGGCATCTCCAGCCCACCTCTGCCCACCTCGCCTGCCCCTTCCAGGGGCCCAGAGCTCCTCCCTGATCCCTGGCACGATGTGTGCCAGGGCTGCGCGTACCGATGGAGAGGTACGGATGCCTGTACGCCAGGTCAGAAGCTGATGAAGGTGGTTTGGTGTTGGGATGAGGAGCAAAAGCGAGAAGGATGAGAACTAAATTGGGGACGGAAGGCGGGGGCTCTCTGGGTTTAGGAAACAGCACCAGACGTTACGTCTTCGCTCCTGCCAGGCAAAGCCCTCGGTCTGCGCTGCCCTCGCCAGAGAAACCAATCCTCCTAATCAGAGGTGCCTGTTTGCAGGGATTAAGTGGAGATCAGGCAGTCTGAGGATCTTGCTCTCTTTCCTGAAGAGGTCCTGGTTATTTAAAGAAGTCTAATTTGCTATCCTCATTACCAGGGGCTGGGAGACACTGCACTGCGCTGCTTGGGCTGGAGCTGCTCTGCGTACCTGTTCTCCCTCAGCCCAGGGTGATGCGTCCAGAGCTGGGATCAACGCTCCCTGTGCCTGTGGCCATGGTAGAGAAGGGGTTCCTCTGGGCTGGCTGTTGAATCACTTCCAAAACTTCAGCAGGACTATTTGCCTGTAGCAGCCAGTACACAACCCTGCTGGGATGCAGGGCAGGTAGCCCTGAACATCTTTTCCCATTATCCTATTCCATCACTGAGCTGTTACCCAAAGGACAGGAGCAAAAAGGAAGACGAAGGGCTGGCTCTAACTGTGCTGCAGAGAAACCCTGAACCACTCCACCATGAGTCCTCGCTGACTCCAAAACTCCCTGCTGGGATCTGGGTACACATGGTTGAACGATGCTCCTGAGATGTTCCCGGGAGGTCGAGGCTGTCCTGGAATGGCAGTGTGCTGCTGTCTTTTCCCTAGCACCTCTGCACCAGCCCTCAGCAGCCTTGTGTCTCCACGAGGAGCACTGAAGTTCCTGGCTGCCCGAGTTAAACACCCAGTTTCTGACAATATCCCCTCTCCAGGCACACTGTTGCAGCTGAGAATGGAAAACCTTTCAGAGTTATCCTGCCATGTGCAAGTAACGCTCTTTTGCTGAGTGTTCTGCTGCAAGCCCTCCTCCTCTCACTTCCTCATGGCACAGAATTTGTGAGCAAAGAAGTGACTCAGTACTGACACCTTCTCCACTTGGCTGCAGAGACGGGTTCACTCTTCCCCGGGCTAAGAAATTCAGAGGCATGTCCCGTTTATTAGGAAGCTTTTGTTGGACTTCCCTTGTCCAATTCTGTGTTGTCCAGGGCACAGAGTACAGCAGTTCATGGGGAAGAGAGGTTCCACTGGAGGCTGATGGGGACACGGGATGGGTGCTGTGATGCTGCACTGGTCCTGGATGCTGTCCTTGCTGTGCACTCAGGAGGTGCTGCTGAGACCTGGGAGGACTCTTTCTGTGGGGCAGGGATACCCACAACCCCACAGCCTATGATCCCACCTCACCTCCTTCACCTCCTGCAATTTGGTCTGTGCCGCGATGTGGTTGAAGATCAACCCTTTCGGGAGCTACCTGCTGTCACTTTGTTCCGTGTACTTGGCCCTTTCTCCAGCCGCAGGTGCTGCTGTAACGAGGGGCATCTCTGCAGATCCCAGCGGTAGGCTTTTCTGAAGGGTGGCCCATCACCTTTCAGCGCACATGATGCTTCATCTACTGGTCAATGGCAAGTGCTCCACTGCTTTCACGGCAGGGACATGCCGTAGGGCCATTGCACCGCAATAGCCAAAGGAATTTTCTTATCCCGCCAGGCCCTCCCTCCACTGACTCCTAGGACTTTTTGCAACAGAGGGTGCTGGGCATGCATCTTCAGTGGACAGAAACACTGGCGGGGGGACTCACTGGTGCTGGTGACTGTCCTGCTCTGAGTGGGAGGTGAGCTGGAGACCTCCAGATTTCTCCTCCCGTCAATATCGCTATGATTAGAACCACGAAGTAGCAGGAAAGAAATGCCAGTGAGAAAGACCAACTGCATTTGCAGTCGGATAGCACACGGGGACACTTTTGAATGCTTCGTAGATTAACGCTGTAGAACCAGAACAGTCTGAAGTCTGTCCAGGACAAGGCATGGACACTATTTCAGGACCCAGATGTCTCCTTCCAACTGGTAGATGTGACCATTCACTTCCTTCAAATATCTCTGCAGCACCTGGGACTGTGGCCCGTGGGGACCTGCTGAACCACCCAGACTGGGAAGCAAGGTCCAAGTTCCTCCTGCAGCCATGTGCATCCCATAGAGAAGCACTTCAAGACAGAGTCCCACAAATACCAGTCCTTCCTCAGTCCTGCTCGATTCCTGCCAGGAAACCAGAAAGATGGGATGCTCTCAAGTGCAGGGTACGTGCCGATGGCAGGCAGCCTCTAGCTTGGCTCCTGACGCCAACAGGCGCTTGGTGCTTGGACGAGATCAGCTTGTAGATGAGGTGCACTTTCAGTGCAGGGTCCTCTGGTCTGAGCTACTCATCCATGATGGTTTGACTTGTGGTACAGCAGATTGTAATCAATTCCACACTGGAACTTCAGAGCCAGTAAAATCAAGGTGCCCTGACAAATGGCTTGCGGCTGAGGTTGCTCCTACAGAAACACGTGGTTTCTAACATATGCCCAGTTCTTTTCCCAGCAGCTGGCTTGCCTATTGGGCTGTAGCGAGATTAAAACTTTTAGAGTCTGCAGAATTTTCTTAGCTTTTCAAGGAAGTCTAGGGATGACTTGATTATAATATGTATGAGCACTCAGCAGGAGAAAACAGAGATATTTTTGGCCTTCAAGTGTAT
Organism: Steatornis caripensis; assembly: GCA_013398225.1. Taxonomy (NCBI): domain Eukaryota; kingdom Metazoa; phylum Chordata; class Aves; order Caprimulgiformes; family Steatornithidae; genus Steatornis; species Steatornis caripensis. Next base: position 9,565 of record VZSC01019446.1, read on the forward strand.
GACACGTTTCAGGAAGAGTTACATGGCCTGTCCGTTCCTTAAGTCGACTTTCAGTAAACTGGAGATAAAATTCACTCAGATCCAGATTTGTTGGATAAGCCATCGTCATACTCTTATACAGGGAGCATAATATGAGGATCTGGTAATTACACGCTGAATATGCAGTTCCTGTTATGTTGGATACTCCAGGACAGATTATAAAAGGAGTTATTTCCTACCCAGTTTATTTGCACTCTTTAAATAACCTGCTTCAGTCTGAGAAGGAGCTGTGTAAAGCAGTGAGGTGCAGCCTCGGGATGAGGGTCCAGGATGGATCCCACGAGGGGATGGGGAAGGCAGTCACCATCCCCATGGCAGGGCCGGGCTGCCCCTGGGCTCAGCTGCAGCTGGAAGATGCTTTTCCCGCTGTGCTGGGAGGTGCTCACCCTGCTAGTGCTGCTGCCAGACAGTGTCCCAGGGCAAAGAGCGATGCTTCCTTCCTCCTCCTGGGCAAGGGAGGCACCGGAGGGTGAGCTGCAGCCCAGCGGAGGGTGCTGCATCTCGCCCCAACTCTTGCCACCGAACTCAGGGAACAACCCAAACCCACGAAGACTGCGGGTGGGCTAAGAGCCGTGGGGCACCTCGCATCGCGTAGGGCCTTGGCTGTAAACAGCGGCTGAAAGGCTGTGTTCGGAGTTGGTCCCACTCACTGGCGGGAGGCAAGCAGAAGTAGCTCCTGTGGTGTCATTCCTCCAAGACTTTTTTTTTTTTTTCCCTGGGTGTAAATGATTAACGAAGGATGTAGTGGCAAGCAGATGTACTGTTGCCACAGTAACTGAGACGAGTGGCAGGCAAGGTTTGTGCACATGCTGAATACTGAAGTGATGATCTTCGTGTGTGTTGTAGTTATTTTAGCCTTCATAAGATTCTGGTGAATTATTAACACCATAAGGTCCTAACCTGGGGGAATAGTTGTAAGTGAGGATAAGTTCATAATGAATCTCCTTCAATTTTCTCTCCCTGTCCCCTTTTCTCCCTGGATACCATTATAATTTTATCTCCCTACAATCCCCCATTATCTCACTTTCAACTACAGTAACCTATTACCATGTTTAATTTTTAAAAAGGATAATAATGCAGGAGAAAATATGAGCGTGGGGAAGATTCACGGTCACTCATCTGCAGTGGCATTTCCTTGCTCTGTTACCTGCTGGTTTCCTTCGCTTTCTAGGGTCAGTCTGTGCCTGGCAGCGAGCGAGAGATCCCCCTTGCTCCATCCAGCCCGCATCACCAGTCTGTGCCAGTGCCCAGCCTCCTCCGCAGAGCCGTGGTGCCTGGTCTGATGGCGGCACTGTCACCTTGGGACACTGTCACTTCTCAGGGACAACAGTCACCACCTGAACCCCAGAAAAGGCTCTGCACTTTTGAAGAGACTGTGTCTGAGGAGAGGGAATCTGGATTTTGGTTTTTGCTCGCTGCACTGAATTTGTGTAGTGCTGGGAGCGAAGCAGAGGGGTGGGCTTGATTTGAAAGAGCTTTAAAAAAAAGAGAAAAAGAGCTACCCCTGCCCCACTCCTCTGCTGCAGGACCCTGGTGCTGCTAAAGGCAACAGGCAGGGCTAAGTCTCACTGCTCTGAGGAACCATCAGGCACCAGGGAATTGGCACCTTCCTACGCCTAAGTGACAAATCCAGACCTCATCTTCCAAAAAGTAGGAGGTCTTCCATCGTGCAGCATCGCTGTCTCCTTCGCTGCCTCCAAAACAGCTCTCTGTGATGGGCCAGGCGAGCAGCTGGCCCTGGAGATGGGCTGTTGAGGAGAAACCCCAGCTAGCCGCACTCGGCGCACAGCAGCAGGCGGTTACGGGATGGGGAGATCACACCTGAGGCTGCTCTCGTCCACAGAACTTGCAGGGGGCATGCTGATAAGGTCTCAGAGGAGGTCTTGTTTTATAGATAGGGAAACTGAGGCATAGCCAAGCAGTACTCTTTCTCAAGGCCACACAAGAAGGGTGGCCCAGGGCTGGGAAATCTTCCTTCCCATTGGACTCACCGGAGCTGGCCACATCCATGATGCCAATGAGGAGTCACATCCCTGGGAAGCCACAGGAGCCTTGCTCCCTTCCCACACCCCCACACTCATCACCAATCCCATAAGCTGCCACATCACAGACTCCTCTGGCCTTTCCCTGCCTCATCCCCCTCACCTCCCTCCATTTGCTCTGTGCCTCTCTCCCCAAGGCTGCTCCGATGACCTGCTCCTCAGCAAGCCCTGTCAAAGCCTAGTAGACCCAGTCGGACAGAAGAGGCGCGGCCACCTGTGCCTTCCCTTCCTCCAGCATGGTCCACCAGCCCGCTCCTCTAGCCTTGCCCCACACCGTACCCACTGATGGTCCTGTTGCCTCCTGCTTGTGAAGGTTGGGTCCACTCTGAGAGCACCTTCTGCTCTTCATGTACTTCAAAATCACATTGATACCTCCAGCTGATGCTTTTATCGGGAAGCAGCGTTCATATTGGACTCCCAAACGCATTAAGTGAAGGTTGAGAGGAAAAAATGAAGGGCGTATTGGCTGGTCACAAATGGAGGAATCTGGGAGCCCTGCCAGCAGCAGAGGGGCTAATAGGATGGCTGGGCTCTGCCTTGCAGTGTTCAGGGAGGGACAGATGGCTCAGGAGCTCCAGGCTCCTGATTTATTTTGCTTACAAACCTGAGTACTAGCCATCTTTCACCCCAGGACTCTGATTTTGGCCTGCAGGAGAGGCAGCACCGGGAGGGCAGGACCACGTGGGATCAAGGATGGGATGGAGGAAGCTTCATGGGACTACGGGGAGCAGTGGCTCACACTACACAGTGTCTGCCCTGTTTAAGACACTAGGAAAGCCACACTGCATGATGAACCATTGCAGAAAAACTTTTCTGAAGGTGCTACACACCACAATCCTTCCACTTGGCACACAGGGGACTGAGGAGGGAGTTTGTGCTCAGCAGCTGAGCCCGTCCCATTCTCAGCTGGGGACTCTCCCCTGTGTTTGCTTATGCTCATGGACTCCCTGAGCTGAGAAGTGATGGCAGCGGGATGAGTGTGCCAGCGGGGCAAGGAGCATCCCTTGGGATTAGACCCTGCAAGGAACAACTGGGGAGGGCTCCAGCACAGCTGGATTAGACAGCCAGCTAAATAACTTCAGTCCTCTGGCCATGCTGTGCCGTTAAAACCATGGTTGTGGTCAACAAGCACCAGTGTGTCTAGGAAATGGAGGTGTGCACTCACTAAGCATTTTCCTTAGGTCTGTAAGGACACTGGATCTGCTCACAAAGAGCCAGTGCCGTGCACATGGCCACAGCTCCTCCAGGTGACAATGGTCAGAAGGTGCAAGAGCCCTGTGGTAGCAGATGCGGGACATTTCCTTCTATGTTAAGCCTCAGTCAGTCTCTGAAGATCAGCTTAAATGAGACGGACTTAAACCCTGAACACCTCTTCCTTATTTCTCATGGCTGTCTATTACGACAACAGGGTATTCCTCATGCGTGCAAAAATTTCCACTTCCTTTTATGAATCTTCTTAAGTTCTTGTCCTCAAAGATTAAGTAAAATTCAGAAGGAGATGGGATTTTTAAGGGCTTCCAGAAAAATGCAGAAGATCGGAATTAAGAACCAAACTCCTCAGGATGGGACCTTTCGTATGATCAGGCACAGAAAATGCAAGACATGCCTCTTTTGTGAGTGATGTTAAAAAAAGTGGTGGGAAAGGTCACTTGGAAGGACCCATATGAAGAAGGCACCAGAGGATCTATTTTAAACCCTTCACCACTTGTTCCTTATTTCTACGTGAAGGCATTGCCAAGCTGGGCTCAGCCACCAGTACATGACGTACAAACTGCCTCTGGCAGGCAGGTGGATCGCCTTGGACAAGGCTGTGGGACATGAGGCGAGAAGAGCTGGTAACCTCCAAGTGGGCTTTGCTCCTCCAGCTGTGGCTGTATTTCCAGGCTGTGAGAAGGATGGATGGACCTCATGAACCCATGGCTTGTCCCAGCTCGGCAGGCTCCAACCACACGGCCTCCTGCCCATGTCTCTTGTACCAGAGAAGCTTCGTCTGGAGAAAGGAGACACTGTTCTCCATCGGCGCTGGGGCTTCAGGTCCTCACTGTCTAGGATGCCTATAGGATCCTCATTTTCCTGTCTGGTATTACAACCTGGTTGGCAACCAGGCCAACAGCTCAGAGAGGCAGAGGAGCAGCTCCCTTTCCGCACTTCAGCCCCTGAAAACATTGATGTAAATAACTGAAAGAGCCCCATCTCCAGCCAGCAGGCAAAGCCAAGAGCAAGCTGTCAGGGTGTCTTTGACAAAGACCTTTTTTTGTCATGGAAAACGTGATTTCATCACAACAGCCTTTTCAGAACAAGCCTCTTTCCTAGAGCTGTGCAAGAATGCTGGAGAACTTTGCACAGTGATTCTGTGCTTTCAACCTAGAAAAAATAGACAATTTTATCGTCTTTTCTTGTCTCTCATATAGTTTCATATTTTTCAAAAATTGTCCTGTTTTTCTCACAAGGAAAATGTGTGTCTAGGGTGCACTGAAGGTAAAAAATAAAGGGGGAGAGGAAAGGTAAAGGGAGTAAAATAAATGATTGGCAAAAGCAACATCTAAAAAATATAATGCTTCCTGAACAAGTAGCACTTTCGATTTTAAATAATCATGTGTTCACTTTAAATTACCTGTGTCTCTAAGTGAGTAAAAGTAAGACAAAGTACAGCCCTTTTCCTGATTAAATAATTAAAATGTGGCGAGAGACAGTGTTTGTCTTTTAAAACTCTCCGCTCAAGCTGCTGTTTCAGTGTGAAGAGAACGGGATATTAAAACAAGGGAAAAAAGACATTTTCACCAAAAGCCCAAAGCAAAGGCACCCACCACAGAAGTGCACCTAAAGCGGGCTCTGAAATGCTCGAGAAACTGGGGTGGACCCACAGGGTGTCTGGCCACCGTGTCCAGGACCCTCCCCAGGGGATGTGTAGTGGCTGCAACACCTCCTCCCTGAGCAGGAGCGGCCGCTGCTCTGTCCCTTCATGTGCCACAGAGGAGGTTTTTTGTGATTTACACACCCTGAAAGCACTTCCAGGAGGAGCGTGGGCTCTGCCGTAGGACTGAAGCCTGCTGTCATGCGTTATCTTATCTTGCAGAGACACCTTAGAAGTCACCCTTGGATGCCAGCTGATCTCAGACTGGAAATCTAAATGCCGTAGGCTGGGCTGAGGTCTGCTGGCATGCTGGAGCCCCGTCTGGCTACTGCTGTGCTGCCTGGTGGGCTCTCACTGCTGCTCCTCTGGCTTCCCACCCGTGCCACACAGAGACAGCCCTCCCTGCCGACGCGCTCACCGGGCTGGGGCTGGGGTCCTCCTCCTTTCCCCACACTGCTGCTCTCCGTGCTGGAGAGAGGACAGGCAGGGAGTCACAGAGGAGTGGGCAGTAGGGACATCACGTTGTGGAGATGCTTTCTTTTGGGCCAGAAGAACTGCAAGCTCGAAGCCAAGGGCAGGGCTAGAGGGGGGTTGCGGAGAAGGCTCCACCTGGGCTAGAAATTTGCTGCTTCTCCATTGCTTGCTCTTGCACCCCTGTCATCTTCCCCAGCGGGAAAGGCAGCTACCCGCAGGAGAGCACAGCTTTTGGGAGAAATCCCTTGGGTGATGCTATCACTGCTTGCAGCTGCAANACGTTGTGGAGATGCTTTCTTTTGGGCCAGAAGAGCTGCAAGCTCGAAGCCAAGGGCAGGGCTAGAGGGGGGTTGCGGAGAAAGCTCCACCTGGGCTAGAAATTTGCTGCTTCTCCATTGCTTGCTCTTGCACCCCTGTCATCTTCCCCAGCGGGAAAGGCAGCTACCCGCAGGAGAGCACAGCTTTTGGGAGAAATCCCTTGGGTGATGCTATCACTGCTTGCAGCTGCAAATATGTGCCCTGCTCAGGGCTTCGCCACAATCCCTCGCAGGTGCCAGCAGCGAGTGGGATGAGCGCGGCTCCTGCCAGCAGCAGGTGCTGTACACGGGGCTGGAAATATTTTCCTGTGCTGTTGCACATCGCTTGGGTTTGGGATTGGGCACAGCTTACTGTTTCTGCTGTCAACGTCTGGCCTCAACTAACCACCAGAATTAAAAGGAGCAGAATTTGTCCCTTAAGTCACAAATTGCCAAGTCTGCGTGCTTCATGGGTCTTGGGTGCTGCGCGTCAGTGCTGGCTGGGAGCTGAAGGAAGGCACAGAAGGGGTGGATCTGGCTGACACTGCACTCAAAGCGCCGTTATTAAATATTTGCCAAGACAATCCTTCCACTGGCTTAAGGGTTTTACTCCTGATTTATACCGTTAGAAGGGACGAATTAGGAAGTTATCACTGCGATGGGAAAATGGTATTATGTTGGCTATGCCACATTTTTGCAAGAGCTCTTGGACCTCAGAGCAATCTTTTGTGCACACTTTCTTGCTAGACTAACAGCACTGATTCTGCGAGGGAGCTCTTTCCAGCTGCTGCCCCTAGGAAAGCAGGGCAAAACAGTGCCCTTCTCGGTCAGAAGGATACTGCAGCATTAAAGTGCTGAGGGATAACACAGCAACTCTGGGAATTAGAAGGAAGAAAAAGGATGAAGGAGGGAGTCAGGGAGTTATCACTATCCCCAGCACGGCTAGGGAAAGGGCACGAAAGGCTCTGAGACTCCCATGAATCTGCCCTTGGCCCCTCTTCCTGATGCGTCAGGGCTGGAATTCAAGGCATGCGGTATGTTAGCACTGCAGATACTGGAATGAAAACAGGAAACTTGGAGAGGCTGCAGGCATCCAACGTGCTGGAGACAGCCCCTGCAGAGCTCTGGGAGAGAAGAAAAAGAGTTGTTCGTGCTGTGAAACATGCTCTTCTGAAGGGTTTTCTGCCTGCGGTGTGTGTCAGGGCAACCCTCCCCATCTCTGCCAGCTCCCGGGGGGCTCTCTCCCAGGGGCAGCCCCTGGGTGTGAAGGGAGATGCAGGGCTTGGTTGCCCCTGGGCCGGTAAGATCAGGAACACAGCTACAGCCATAGCTCCTTTAGTTCGCAGGCAGGTGAGAAAGGGGCAGAGAGCTCCTCTGTCTCAACCAAACCAGAAGCGAGGAGATATTCTTAGCTTGGGGAGCAGGGAAACGATCCTGGAGCTCATAATACACGTCCGTCACCTCCAGCTTTCCCCAAGGGCAGAACCTGCATGGGGCTGGGCTTTCCCTCGCTCTGTTTCAGTCACCACTGGTGCCAGCTATGGTCATGGTCTGGTCACGGGCAGTCAAGTGTGCTCATCTGGGAAAGCAGCAGGGAGGAAGGACGTACAGGACTTACAGCAACAGCTCAGCACCCACCAGGCACGGGTAGAAAAGACTTCACAAACCTCCCCGGTGAAATTACAGCACCAGACACACTTCCTCTCCTGTGTCTCCAACAGGAACAAGTCCCCTTTTCACAGCATCAAAACCAGAGCTGTCACAGACCCAGTACAACACAGAGCAGGTCCCATCCTGCCCACGCACAGTGCTGGTGAGAGATGGTTTGAGCCAGTATCGCACAGCCCTCCACCTTCTATGGTCTGATGATGAGGCCATGGTTTAGAAAAGCAGAAATACACATGAGGACTCCCAAAGTTTCAGGTTAGGCTCTGACATGTGGATTTCAAAATGTAACTGTTGGGGAGACATCACAAGGCTGTACCTCATCACTCGTCCGTTTCCCATTGAAAGGTGTGTCGGTGTGACTACCGCAGCGCTGGCGCAACAGCCGGGCAGGGTGGCAATGACCTCAATCACTGCAAATCACTGCCCCCTGCTTAATTCCACCTGCAGGTGCAGTCCCTGCATGGGGGGGGGTTCTGGGCTGAGATACCTGCAGCATCCAGAGCCGCACACAGAGCCTTGCCGGACACCTAGCTCCCCATGGCAGGCTACAGGAGGGAGCTGCTTAGCTATCTAAAATTGTGATTTCCACAGAGATCATGGTTTCAAATGATGAGACACTTACCACCTGGTTATTGCCAGGGTATGCAGCCACCAGAGCTCTGGGCGAGCTGAGCGAGCTGCTTATGAGTCAAATACAGTAATTAGACAACCGTGCACATGGTTTGTAGGGCTCAGCAGAACTGAAAAGTGAGCTGTGCAGATAAAGGGTTTGAACGATGTGAATGAGGACCCAAGAAGCTGTGTCATACAGAGGATGTGGTTCTGTTTGTCCTGACAACTTCGTATCATGGCTGGTCCCCACTGTGCTTTTCTCCTGCTGTAGCAGGAGCTGGTGATGTATTCATGTGCATTCCCATGCTTCCATCCTGTGCACTCTGCTCCACAAACACAGTGCTGGGCTTCTGGCAAGGAGAGGAGGATTCTGCCAAAAACTGGGGCCAAGTGGTAGGAATTGAGAAACTGAGACATCTACCCAAGAGAACACAGAGAAAAGGCAAAACACGAGGCTCCAGAGCCAAAACTCAAGTGGGCGTTTCAAGCATTCCTTGGATTGCTCAAGCCCTACCGCGGCTTCCTATTGCACAGAGCAGCAGGCACTGAAGCCCTTTGTCGCTTTCTCAACAGGGAAATTGTATGGAGATAAACTCACCAGCATGCAGAGATCTCCAAGAATGTCAAGCAGTTACTGACATCTGAATCAGGGTTCGTTCATCTGGGTAAAAAGAGATAATAGAGGGCTACATGTTTGTATTGCCTTGTGGCACTGAAGCCATTCCGAGTCACGCGCTGCCAGGTGGGACGGAGGGACCTATGAGCTACTGTGCACGCACCGTGCCATCCATTGAGTGAAACTACAGAAAACAGGTAAGGAAGCACTCGTGATGGTTAATGAAATCAAGGCATTCACTAATTACGTCTGTGGAGCTCAAATCAAAACCTGCCAGGCTAAAAGGTATTTCTTGGATTTCTCTTTAAAAACAAGCTTACCTTCCCAAGTGTGTTCAAATGAACGCTGCAGTGGAGGGCTGTGATTACACACTTGTTTACAAGCCAGGATAACTGATTGCCAATGCTGATGCACTGCGCTGGCTGGTGCTGAGAACATGAGATCATATCATTCCACCTCCAGATGAAGTTTTTGTGGAATAACTTCTCCCTAACTTGCCTATCTTCATTGACCGAGCTGTGAAAATGACTACCCTGATCCCAGTCTGGTGTGTGCTTCAACTGGAAGTGGTGGGGCTGACCCCCGGAATATTGCCTGTATGGTTCAAATCATTTTGATTCATAAATGTGAGTGCTCTGTCCATAAAGGGTGCTTTGAAAGGAAGCTCTATTATTACTCCTGATGAAAGTTTCTTGGTCCTTACTTAAAACACATCTAGGAACTGTGTATGTGAAGTCATTCCTGATGGCCTAAAACCAGCCTCACCCCAGGGAGATGTGAAGAGGTTTGCACACCCGCCTGAAATGTGCCCGGTGTTTTCATGGGAAGTGTCCAAGAAGCTGCATCCACAATCCATGTTGTTATTGCTGAGTCCTTCATGGAAAGAGCTTTCCAGTTGTGGCAGGTATTTACTCGAAACGGAATGTGGTGAGCTTGGCCTCATTGCCAACAAGTATTGCAAAAATCCCTACTCTTCATCATCCGTTTGAGATTCCTGGACTACTGGCTGCTGTGGTAGTTGGCAAGTGAGCACGCCGTTCTTACCTCTGAGGAGTACCTGGGCACAGGCAAAATCTGTCTAATTTGATCTGACCCCAGTTCACTGTGTTATCCTCAAGGAAATGGTCAGGCTGGATGAATGAAACAGACTGATGTGCCTTAAAAAGAGGAATCGTGAGGCGCTCCCTGGGATGACAGCCAGGTCCGTCGTGACACAGCTGCTTCATCATCAACATGCTGCTCCTTGCTGAACTCTAGAGTCAGTTTAGCTGAGCTGCCCTTGGAATGGCATCTGAGAACCCACCACTGACACACTATCTGGATGCTGTCTCTTATCTCAGATTCTCCCAGCTTATCAAGGGGAACAGCACTTCTGTCTTGCTGGAAGTCTCCTCGGAAGGGCTCCAGTAATACCTGTTCTGCATGAAATGGAGCCTACAAGAAGCTTCAGGGTGCCCACACCATGGTGGGGATAGCAGATGTTTCACATGCAGGAGAAGGCGCCAGGACGTGTGGTGGGATTGATCAGAGCACAGTCCCTTTCCTGCACAGGCAGATTTCGTTTCGTAACCCATTCTTCCCTCTCCTCCGCTCCTGCAGCAGCAGGGAGGGAGGTATTATTGTCCGTGTTTCTGTCAGTGAGGTCATGGAGCTCGTTTGCCTCTGCTGCTTCAGTTCTGTTTTGCCCCACAAACAGAACTGAGGGCAACCGGTTTGCAGGATATGCATGTTTGAGCTTGCAAATGGAAGAGGTAGGAGAGAATATAGAGAAGGAAATCTTAGTTTGAATATCTTCAATCAAAGCACCATTCCTGGCAACCTGGTCTAGAGGCGCTCTTAAAAGACATAGTGGATGCTCGGTATACGGGGCATTGACACCTGAACAGCCCACAGCCAGCCAGCCAGCAGCACGCAGGCCCTGAGATAGAGAGGAGGAGGTTGGGGATGTCTACATCTCTGGCCTTCAGCATTGAGGCTTCGAGGCGGGACCTTTTCCCAGTGCCTACAGGAATTCTGTACCACACTGCCTCATCCCCCTTCCTACTCTGTACCTGGCTTTTCCCATGCATAGGTTTCATCTTTCGTTGCTTCCGTGATATCACAGCAGGCAATTCCTCCTCGAGTTTTGCATGTCCTTTCCACTGCTCCATCTGAATCACAGCCCTGGAGGCAACGGGAACATCCCCTCTTCAGCCACCAGCCCAGCTTGGCTGGCATCGGATCAGCTTTCAACAACTCTTGTAATACTGAAGCACCAATTAATAATTCCCATAGCATTGTGGTTTATCCCAACAGCCCGCTCCGGGCTTTAGTCCTCTAAGCACATAGGCAGCCCAAAAACGCGCTCCCCTGCGCGGCTGTGCCCTGGTCGGGGGTGACATTCCCACCCGACCTTAGCTGGAGGCTGGTCTGCAGCGATCTCCCTTCTGCCCTGTGTAGGCTGAGTTCTTCTGGGCAAAGTGTGTCTTCTGCTCAATTTTGTTGTCTAAACAAGACATGAGAGCTTTATGTGACGGCACCCTGACTAAGATTAGGGCTACCAGTCTCTAGATTATTAATTCATTAATTAATCTTCATATAGCAAAGCACGAATTCATAATTATCCTTCCTGTACTGTGCGATCCCCAAGGACCTTGGCTGACCGGTTGCACTGTGGTATTGCTCTTCACTACTTTTCCAGTTTTTTCCAATGTATTCTTACTTCTTGAAGACATCTCAGGTGCTTGTTTTTGAAGCACATGTGAATGGGACACGCTGGGGGCCGTTTCAGGATGTGAAACCCATTAAATGTAGGGTACTTGATAAGAAAATTATATTTTTGGGATCCCTGAAGCACTGAACTGTGTTCTGCAGCTATTTCCAGACTTAGCGCTTCCAGAGTTGGGATCTTTTGCTACCTGTATGAGTTGCTCTTGAGGGACACAGCCCTTTCCTGACGCCATCACTGCAGGTATCCAGCCACCATAAAGTTGCCATTTTCTGGAACAGGGCAATCCCCTCTGCAGTTTAGTTCCTGCAAAACGTGATCTCTTCAGTGCAAAAGGGTGGAGCACAACCAGCTGCCTCATTAATTAAACAAATGTCTTAGAGTTGGTTGGCCTTAATTCTTTGCAATCCCCAAAGTTAGCCTGCTCCAAGCGGGCCCATCTCTTGTAAGCATATGGCTGGCAAACCATGTCCTTGTCACTCGCAACTTCTCTGTTTTCCCTCTGACTTTGTTTTTCAGGGTTCTGTTTTACTTTCTGACTCGCATTCTCACTTTCCTGGGTTGCCTTGGTCTGCCCACGCATCCCCTGAGTACCTTGATTGAGTTCAGCAGTGTGTGGGTCTCTATTTAATTCCTCCACTGTTTTCTTTCCTTTGTTTAGGACATTGTTACAGGGAACAATTCACCTGCTGCCTGCATTGCTACTTCCTATGATTACATATGCCTTGATAACTTTGCATGTATTTGCGTAATGCTCCTTTCTGTGGCAGCTGTTGCAGAATTTTATGTTTCCAGGACCCTTATTTCAGGGACATTCAGCTCCACGTTTAATATAGTCCAGCTCTGGCTTGACTTTTTTGCCCAGCTGTCACCAGTTTTGCTTGTTCCGTGTCCTCCTCTGCAGCGCACCCTTAACCATCGCTCTTCTCAGTGCAATCCCTGTCAGATGGGTCGATGTTTGCTTCTTGGTGTATCTGCCTTTGTTTTGTTATTTAATGGCTCCTGCATTTCCACAAGGATCTGCAGCTGAAGGTGAGCAGGGAATGACTGGAGAGAGCCCAGCAGAGGGCAATGAGGATGATGAGGGGAGTGGGGCATCTGTGCTGTGAGGAGAGGCTGAGAGCCCTGGGGCTGTTCAGCCTGGGGAGGAGAAGGCTGG